>BTRK01000005.1:41993863-42544736 GCA_036245805.1 Pristionchus mayeri
CAGCACGATTTGGCGCTATGGCTCCGTTCCTATGGTGCTATGGCATGAGGGGACACCAGTCTATTGACAGTCTAAAACCATACTCGTAGCACAACCAGTATTATGTCATCGTAGCATTGATCAAAGCGACTGCTGGTGCGTATTCCTGTCTATTCAGACCGTCAATCGTACACCCTTCTTCTACACCAGCTGGGACCTCACGGCGTCGACTCTCCGTATCGAGTGCATCGATCTGTTCCTCGGCAGGTACTAAGCACTCAGTACCACACGGTACCATGGTACCGTAACCACATATCGGCTAGCTACCGTATCTCATTATTTGCAGACGAGTGCTTATCGACGTGGGTGACTTCTACGGTTTGAGCGACCCCATCGCATTCTACAGCGTAGACGAGCGGAATCTCGTCATCGTCGACGTTGTACGCTATCATACTGTATTTCTGAAATTACTGTATACCTGTATTTCTGTATGCCTTGTCGTTGCTTGTTAGTCATCCCTAGCCCATTCGTAGACCTTGATGGGGAGCAATGGTCTAGCTCTCTTCAAACCACACACTCACAAATCGAGGAGAGTCCGACCATTACTCGGTCCTGTAATCTTTAGACGGCAGTACGTCGGATGAGAACAACGACGTCATGCCGCCTTTGTTGTACCAAAGGCGGCATGACGTCATAGTTCTCATCCGACCTACTGCCCTTTAGGCATCAGCGACGCGGCAGCAAGGCTGCATACTGCGCCAGTGGCTTGTTCGGATCAACATCGAGGAAGGAACGGTACGCCTCTCTTTCCTTACTATCCTCTCCTCCCTCACCTTATCCTGCAACGGTATCATTCTATCGATTCATCATTTGGCTACAGTATACCTCAATCTCTAACTTATGCATGGTTCATCCACCTCCTATATAATGAGAGAAGTGATGGTTTCACAAGAAATCGTCTCTCATGATCTCTCTATGACCGATGAAAGAGTATGCGGAATGAAAAGGGCACTACATCGGATGAGAATTATGACGTCATGCCGCCTTTGATGCACCGCCTTTAAAGACGGAGTAACACGAAAAATTAGTTTAATTAGCCACTATGTGTGTGTAATAGAAGCCGGCAGCCCGATCATGAATCACTTTATCCGAAGTTTCAAAGACAACTCTGAGATTATTTACATACGCGCAAAGTTCATTGACAGCGTAGGGTTGTGGCTAGTTCTTTTATGTTTCGCTCGCTTTACGAAATTGTCGCCTCGTTATTGGGGTAATTTGGCTACAGTTTCCCATTGCGAGCGCAATATCTTCGTGGTGGGACTCCGTAGCATCCATTCGCGTTGACCATTCTTTAATGTACCAAGGGCATGACGTCATAGTTCTTATCCGACCTAGTGAAAACGAAAACAGTAGTTTCTTGCTAAGCCGTCCCTAATCTGCAGTACAACGGCTTCTCTGTGCAAATGACATTTTATGAGGATGAGTAATGAGAACATGGAGGGAATGAGAAAAAAATTCCCTCCTATATCCATGCGCTCTCATTTTTGGCGATATCCCAACAAATAGCCGTGCTTTCAGGGGGAGTGTCCGTTCGTACGACGATACTTCATGGACCAATCTAACAGTCAATTTGAGACCATCGTTGGATCGGTGAATTTCTAGCTACCATTTTCCTCCGAAATAAGATTTCAAAATATGTTGGCTGGCAAACTGCCAAACCTTTAATTCTATCGCTTTGTCGGTAGTGCCCCGAGTTGTCAATTTATTATCAGAAATTTCAGAAAAAAAATTAGGAAAAAAATAGAAATTTAGGAAGAAAAAGAATGTAGAAACCAATTTCGTAAATTCATTTTTTTTAGAAATCCTTTTTTCAGAAATTTTGTTTCGTAAGCAACCGTAATCGCGGAATATTCGCCACCTTCACTTTGGTTATTTAGTGTTAAATTATAATTTCGAATATTTTTTCTTGTTCGCATTCGGCTTTTCATTGTCGTTTCCATCCGTTAAAGATCATAAAAATTTAAAATAATGCGAATTTTATGTTTTTATGAGCAGTTCTATTTTCCCGGCTACAGTAATCAGCAATTTACAGCTAAAAATTTCTGAAAAACGACTTTCTCAAATTGTTTTTCGCAAACTGTATTTAAAAAAAAATCTCAATTTGATTTTCTGAATTTTTTTTCTAAAATATGCAACATTCTCTCTCTATCTCTCTCTCTCTCTCATTCTGCATGCTCTCTCGCCCATCCGAGAGAGCATGTGGATCGGAGAGACAGAGGAACTACTCATCGACTATTTTAGGAATACGCTCTCACAACGTCATTTTTCCCGGACAAAGGTATTCTTTTCAACAAAGAAATGAGGAATAAAATTTTGGGTGTTATTTGAGTAAATTGACATGCATAAATTCCAAAATTCACTGAAAAAAGGGAAAAAAATGTGTAGAGTGTATATGTTTATTCATTCATTCATTCATTCACTTATTCCGTTTGGGTTATAGTGCAATAATGACATGCTAAAAACGGATACCCATGTCCGATGTATATAATTGTAGCCATGATCTATCCCCGTGATCCGCTCTCGATAAAGAAGCACATGCTCTTGTCTGAAATGCACGAGAAGGTACTACTACCAAATAGAGATGGGACTAGAAAATACTTCTCTGTATCTGTGTCCTCTCTCAACGCAGAATGAGAGAGAGCATGGAGATTGAAGAAGATGCGAAGTCTTTTTCCTATCATCATTGTCCTTGCAGGCGAATCTGCACGTCAGGCGCTTCTGCCATCGCTACTGTCGTGTGCGATATCACTGCCCATTCTTCATATCCGATAAGGCGAAGACTTGTACATGAGATGTTGCTTTGCAATTATAGCGTTATACTGCCAAGAGCATCTTTACCGATAGTTGTGCTGGGAAAAATATACAAAGATCCCATCTTTGAGGAGATTTATATCATACACATACTATCATGATACTAACAGCAACATTTCCACCGAAAGTTCATCATGAGAGAGCATGTAAATGTTTGAGACAATAGGAATTTTCTGTGTACTCTTCCACCCTGTCACCTCTATAGCTTGCAACATCATTCTCTCCCCATCATCAGCACAAGATGGTTTCCCATAATCTACGCCAACCTACAGGTGCTCGGCTGGTTGGTCAATCATGGAGACGGAAGCGGTGAACTGGGCGGCGACCTAACTACAGTACTTGAAATGGACGCGGTGTTAGTTTGCAGTCCGGAGTTTGGGGATGGCGGTCACGGTTTCTGGCCAACCCCCCTCCCCTCTCATTTCCCCTTTCCTCCCAGCACCGAGGGGTTGGGCGATCGAAAATCAGGCTGAAATGACTAGAAATTAGAGGGCTAGATGAGGAGAGGGAGGGGGTGACTAGAAAGCGAAGAAGTGCCGTCATCGCGCTTCACGGAGTCTCATACTGCGCGCGTTCCCTTGTTTCTGTAAGAGAAAACTCAGGAGTGTTATTGCTTACGATGCCGTATTCTAGCAAAGAGATGAAATATGAAGATGCAAAGATCAAAGACCAATGTTTTAGGACAGGCGCCTGCAGCCTGCGCAAGACGAGCGGTGCCTTCGCACTGCCGTCGCGAAAGTACGGCGACATTACGTTGAATCAAGCCGTAGATGGAAAGGCAAGGCAGATTACACATGTTGACACTAGGCCGAATGATAACTATGACGTCATGCCGCCTTTGATATATCAAACGCGGCATGGCGTCATTGTTCTCATGCGACATAGTACCGACATGCCATAGAAATTGCTATTCTCATTTTTTTTTTGTATTTTCTCACCCTTCTGAATGGCATGAGAGTGCGCCAAAGGAAGACGCGACTTCTTGGAATAATCGTCTGACTCTCTCCAAATCGCATGCTCTCTCGATTTCTCTAACCGGCGAGAGAGTGTGCGATATGAGGAGACTCAGACCATTGCTCTCTTCTTGAGAAGCCATTTATAGATTACAGTGTTGGCGAAGTTATTTACAGAATGAAAATCAGAAGATCCGAGATAAAAGTTCATCCTCTCAGGTGGCATTCCAGTGCCAGTACAAGCAGACATCGCGGTTCTTGCTGTACCTGAGCGATCTTCTGCACGAGCTGAGCTGGGTAATATCTTTGATGCTTGATCTTTCTTCGATATATTGAGTTCAGTGGCTTTCGCGCAATCGCCAGATATTCTGGAAATTCCAATGGTTCGTACGTCTGCAATTCTTAAGAAAGTGGCCAGAAAATATTTGAAGAACCCATCATAGATCCTTGAACTCTGCTCTCTTTTAGGCTTGGCCGGTTCGCACGCCGTATGGAGGAATGGATGTCCTGTCGTTCATCCAGATTACTGTATCCGAAGACGCTCGAGTTCTCCGGGTTAATATTTGATCCTTGAACTTCAATTTACTCAGAATTGATCTTTGATCTTGAAAAGATTTGCGTTTGATATATTTCTCGCCGTCGTATATTATATTTCTCGCCGTCGTATATTTTATAGGTTCGGCACACTGGACACTCTCACGTGGAGATGGCATGAGATCAAGGTGCATATTTATTATGAAATAATCTAATTGTCCAAGCCCTAAACAATTTCTTTCGACTGGCTCACTTAAAGGCAATATTAATTTTTTGAAGCTTTCATATGCACGGCCTAGATCTCCATAACGGTAAGAAGCTCCGAAATGTTCACATATATATCTCCATTCCGAACTGAGCGGTAGTTGGCTGAGAGCCAAATCAGGGAAAGCTCAGGCAACGGGCGAGAGAGCACGCGACTTGAAGAGAGTGCGTCCCTAGTTGGAACATATTCAAAACGGGCGCGCTTTTGCCTTTACTCGTCCTTTAACTCCAATAGACAGGGAAAACACGAGAGAACAAATTTTGTACCCACACTTCTGTGAAAAAAATTAGTGTAATTAATATTATTGAAGACGGGTATCCTCCTGCATGCCTATCGACGGGATACTCATCTCGTGCCCCTTCGCAACGGAAACTACTTGATCGCCGAGATGGTAAGATTAATTTATTTAAAAAAAAGTATGTTTTCGAAACCCCCCCCCCATCCTCGCAAAACCCGAAATTTTATCATCTTTTGATGGGATGCTTTTCATTTTTTTCCTTCCCAGACGAAGCAGACGGAACAGAGTCGGACGATCGGGTCTGCGGGAGTGCATGGAGAGAAGAAGCGACTGAGACTCCGCCTCATCCGCAGTCCATCCAGGTTTATTTCGCATCTATCAACAGTTGGGCTCTTGTGCTGAAGCCCAGATGAAAGGTATTTGTTCCCTTATTTTTAGTGTGTTATTGCTCATAGGCCAATGTTGATCTTAAAATTGGTGCTACTCTTACAAAGATTGTTTCCTATTATCACTGTTTTCTATTCCATTCTAACTCTCCTCTTATACGATCTGGGCATCAGCACAAGAGCCAAAATTTGTAACTAATGTTCTTTTTAAACGAAATTTCGTGTCGATTTTTTTTGAGGGAAACAAGAAGAGTTACTTCCCGTTCTTGCAGCGTCATTCCTCTCGCGCGCCTCTCCTCCATCGCTCTCCAGAAGAACGACCGAATCCCCAAGCACATTCTCGAGCAAATTGCAACCAGAATGATTGTTTGATCTACCTACTCTCTCCCACCGTAACCCAAGATTCATGTCTGGCCACTCGATATTGTCCTGCTGTAGAGATACTCGAAAAATGATCGGATTTTCGCGGCGATAAAATGCTGATGATAATATTCGTCATATCAATTACAGGGTTCATTCAACGGCAAAAATTTAAATAAATAACATTTAAATTACGTTAACTTTAGTGATCAATAATCTTTATCGACGTTGTTATTTTTACCCTGCATGTCAAACACGAAACACTCTTCCCCGATCGCCCAGTGCTAAATGCGTAATGTGAAGCACACCTGACTAATTAGTTTCAAATCAAAACCTCAATCTCGTCAATATTTTCCAATCATTTCCACTCTTTCCACTCCTTCCGAGTGGTTTCCTCGACCATTTCTCTTCTCTCCCCCCCCCCCCCTGCTCGTTCTCTCGCACCACTACATCATGGGAGCTCTTCTCAGTAAACCGCGACGGCCCGGCAACAATTCCATTCTGGCAAGTGATCTTTGATCTCTCCTTATGATTTCACCGTTGAAGGATGACGTCACTCTGGGCGACGAAATTGAGCCGATGGAATCGGACTCATTGGGAGTAGGGATGTGCGCGGGCTCCGCTGATGGCCGATTCCTCTTCGTACTTGGGAGGAGTAGGGTGAGTATAGAGGGCATTTGGAACCAGGGAACCATTCCTATGGTACCATCACAGTGCTGTACCCCACTCTCTCTGTCCTAAGCTCCATGTCGTGGTTTTATTCTTGAACACCGACTTGTCTTGCCTAATGCGGCCTATTGGCACCGGGTTAAATGAGAACTGTGACTTCATGCTGCCTTAGATATTATGGTTGGCAAAAATAGTCTGAACAGACCGATTCATCGCGCGCAATGAGTCCGGAATGAGTCGGAATGGAAAATGCTTTTTCGCTTTCTGGGACTCCCAAAAATAAATTGTGCGCCAAAATTCCAACAACGAAATGACACAATTCGGACTCGGAGAGTCTCGGGCTATTATAGTCCCAATCATTCGGACTCTCAGGGTCTGAGGCGTCGGACTATTTTTGCCAACCCTATTAGATATATCAAAGGGAGAATGGCGTAATAGATCTCATCCGACGTAGTGCCGACCTGTTCAGTACGGTCTGACTCTCTTTGTTTTGCACGCTCTCTCACCGGTCAGAGAGACGAGAGAGCGTGCAAACTGAAGAGAGTCAGACGATTGCTCTCAGTACGTTCATCCTCGAGTGATCACCGCCTGGCACCTCACGCCGTCGACTCGCCGTATCGAGTGCATTGACCTCTTCCTCAGCAGGTACAAAGTACTCAGTGCAACTATTATTCAGAGTACCACGGTAACGCAATCTCACCATGTCATACCAACCTTACTCCGTTAGTTTCACAATGTGGAGCGCCAGAAATTACGCAAACGAAACCGAAAAACTCGAATACTTTAATTGTCTATGATGCATGATTGTCTATGGTGAATAGCCCACTCGCTTGCTGCGAACACGATTTGGACATGTTACAGTATGCTAACAGTATGTGCAAAGTGAAATGAGATTATGTTCTTGCATGTGGCATAATACTGTTATTCCAGACGACTGTGTGTAAGAGTGCGCGACTTCTACGGTATGACCAAACCCATCGCCTTCTACTCTCTCGACGATCGGACACTCGTCATCGTCGACTATGTACGGTATTTGAGGACGAGAAATGATACCACGGTCTCTTCATTCTACACACACTCTAGACCGCTTGATCACCGAGAGAGTGTGTAGAATGAAGAGGACGTGGTATCGTCTCTCGAACTCTAATTCTGTGCACTCGCAACGGGGATAGTCAGACATCTTTCGCATGTAAATATCAAATAATTACGATTTTTTTGTACAAAAATATGATTATCCTAATTGCGAATTCTAATTTAGTGGGATCGCACTCTACGTCAGTGGTTGATTCAAATCAATATGGAGGAGGGAACGGTTCGTCCATTTTCCCCGTGATACTACATTGTACGGAGAGGGGTGGTATAGATAATTCTATTGCGTTCTCATGCGATGTTGAGTTTTTGAATCCGCTGCGAATATGTCTGACATTATGCAACAGAATATCGTGTGGCTACAGTGCCCCTCTCAGGCGGAGTGCCCTTTCGTACGTCGCTACTTCATGGATCACGATAATGCCCAGTTCGAGACAATCGTGGGAACGGCGAGTTTATATTTGACATCTGTACGTCTCCCTCAAAAAATGGACATGAAAAAGATGACACTTCTTTACTTCGTGCGACCACCCGGAAATAGTTGGGAATAATAATGAACTGAAGATTAATTGGAGTACTATAAAACTCACGTAGACAATAAATTATAATAATTAGGATATGCTAGTATAAGTTCTCTTATGTCTGATACACTGCCCCACATCCCGTTCCCAACTATTTCCGGGTGGTCCCGCGAAGTAAAGAAGTGCCAAAAAGATATAATATATTATTTCGCTGCTCTCTCCACTATGTATGGCACTAGGACGAATAACTGTCGGATTATAACCAAAAACAGTACCAAAGCGCAGCATTTTCTTAGACGACTTCTCTCCAGTGGGGAACATACTGTTAAATTGGAGGAAAAGGCTTCCATTTTTGGATATCACATGGAAGGTCCGATGATGATGACCGTCCGACCTAGTGCCCAATGCATGACCTCTCGTGAGCAATTTTCTGACTCTCTTCAGTTTGCACGCTCTCTCACCGGTGAGAGATACGAGAGAGCGTGCAAACTGAAGAGAGTCAGACGATTGCTCCCTCTCGTCGATCCGAGATAGCGCGTATAAAGGAGAGAGGAAGGAATTGCTAATCCGCCAATTTAGGAGTACGCGCTCACATCGTACTGGCTATCGGACCAAGGTATTTATATTTTTCAGGTTTTATCTTTTTTTTCTGAAGGAATGGGGAGTGTAGCACTCCGAATATGAGTTTGTACAAACATTAACATTGTTGATTCTAAGCCAACCAGGTACGCAATATTTGAAAGAGATGCTAATGATAACACACATAACTGCAGGTCTGCTCTATCCCCGTGATCCGCGTTCGATGAAGAAGCACATGCTGCTGACAGGAATGCGCGAAAAGGTGAATTAACGATCCACCCTTAAATCATAGTGCTGAGCCAAGGATTGAGTGAGAGATGGGAGAGTGCAAACCAAATGGGCACTATACTGTGTCTCGCGAGGGCACGCGAAGCGAATATTGCTGGCAATATGTCAGCAAAACTCAAAAAACTGAAAATTTTCAATTTCAGGCGAATCTACACGTCAGTCGCTTCTGTCATCGCTATTGTTGCGTGATGCTCAAATGTCCATTCTTCATCTCGGAAGGTGTAAGGTTTAGAGATTGATCCGCAAGAAACAATTCACTTCATGAAAAAACGTTTCTTGCGAGGTCATCACAAATAACTACTAGTGTCGGTTATGCGGGATATCATTGCAACGTTGCACTGATTTTGCGAATAGCCAATCTTAGTAAGCACGCGCTTTATATGAGCTATCGTGAACTGAATTAAATTATATCAGGTGGTCGGCTGGCTAGTCGATCATGGATACGAAAGCGGCGATCTGACGACCACTATACTCTAAATAGATTTGGTGTGAGTTTGTTGGAAGGAAAAAGATCAAAGAACACACATAAATTTAGTCGGGATTGCTTCACATATGTGGGTAGCAGATCATGCGTAAATTAGAAAATTCGAAATCTGATAAAAGTGAGAGGGGGCAAGGGAAAAATAGAGATAATGTACAATGTAAGAGACAACATGATCTTTTGGAAAATTTTCAAATTCTTTTTCCGATCCCGCCATGTACACATCTTAAACGCTGCGATCTTTAGGACCGGAGTATGCAGCTTGCGTAAGACGAACGGTGAATTTGCACAGACATCGCGAATGTTCGGTGATATCTCCTGGAGCCAAGCAGTGGATGGACAGGTGGGAGAAAGATACTAGAGAAAGGGACTGAGATGGCAGTGCGAGAAATGGCTTTCTTCACCCTGCGTTTTCTCTCTCCCGTTAGAGTAGCATGAGAGAAACAATAAAAAAAGCAAAATGAACATGCGCATATTTGTTTCTTAAGAAGACGTCATTAGATTACAGCTTTTGTGATGAATATTACAGATCAAAGATCACTCTTTCAGGTGGCATTCCGTTGCCAATACCGACAATCTTCGAGATTCTGGTTGGCTGTAAGCGGGATTCTTGAAAAGTTGAGCCGGGTTTGATCTTTGACATATCCTCGAATTATTTACACTAATTCAGTGGTGTGCGCGCAATCGCCGGATATTCTGGAGATTCCCATGGTTTGCATGCAGTTCTTTATGTTTTTTTTCGGTTAATATCTTCGATTTTGATCAACTTGGGTTTCTGGATAGTTCATCAGTTACGACATCTTATCATTTAGGCTTGGCCAGCGCGTGGACAGTGCGAGGGAATGGATGTTCGGCTGTCACTGCAGATTGTTGTATCCAAAGACGCTCGAGTTCTCCGGGTTAGTCTTTGATCTTTGGTCTTTAATTTCCCATTTAAATCTTAACCATGAAATTTCGAATTTCGCGCTTTCGAAACCGATTTGAATGGTTTATGTCTCAAAAAATGCTAATATTCCATGGATTATATGCAACAAATTCTGGAATGATTGGGTATCAACTCGTGAAGAAACATCGAAAAATTTTTTTTTAATTTTTTTTTTTTTCAGATGGGTTGGTAGCCACCATTTTTATTGTTTTATTATCTCGAGCTTTATGCATACTATTAGTAGCAAAAAAATGAAAATACAGTTTTTGAGATATTAAAATATAGTCATTTCGTGATCACGTCAAACTACCGTAATCGAGTGATGAGAGTGTGTGCATAATGAAGAGACGATTACACGAATTTAGTTCACGATTTTAAGGGTACGGTAGAAGGATTGCTGTATATTGCATAAATTCATTCCAGCTTGTCCGGCCTCTATTGTGCCACTACGGATTGATTGGATCCAAGTGAACAGTGTGTGGAAAGCATCAGTGGAAAGCGTTCAAGATTACGGTAGTTGCAAATGAGGAATATGATTGAAAACTGATTTTATTTATTGTTGAAATAATAATTGATTTGTTTATTGCTTGGGGATTATGATTGAATTAATTAATAGTAGCGAAGTGATATTTCGCAACATCCCCACCAAGGAAGGAGCACAATCATATCTTCTTATTGTCCGTCACTGCTAGGCATGACCCGAATTCTACAATATGGTATTTTTGCTTACCGGGAGGAGGGAGTATTAGAGTATTTTTCAGAAGTAGCAATATATCTCCAGTATGAAACCTAAAATTCCCGGTTAAAAGTTAACAAACCTTAAAAGTCTCGTTTTTTGAAGAGTGGCACTACTCAAGTTGATCTTCAAGAATATTACAAAATATACATCCTTCAATAGGCGTTGAAAGCTGAGAATTATAAAAATTGCTGATTTCGTTGTTAAAATTTCGTCATTTTGTTGTATCATACTGCTATTCACGAGGACCCCTCTCACGTTTAAGGGTAATACTAAGACTGGCGAGTAATTCATTGTCCAGACTATGGATTACCGAACCAATCTCTAAACATTCGGGGGCTATGAAATGTAATTGTGCAGAAATGAATCTCGCGTTATTTTCTAAGCCGACGTTAATCCGAACTTGGCATGACGGCGCACATATACTGATTTGCATTCACGAGCATGCCCAGTTTTCACACATTCCACTAGTATGCATGTTTAGCCGCTATCTATTTTTGCCAGATAGTATTGACCTTCTAAACATTCGGTTTGAAAATCAATTTTGCAAAATTTGACGGACTGTCGACGCTACTAATTTTGGAGAACTGGGATATAGTTTGTAATAATGGGTATTCAAGCACCCTTTTATTGCTAGAAACCGTATGAGAATTGATCCAGATTGGGTGCAAGGGGAAGCGAAAAAGTAAGTTTCTGAAAAAAGGGAGAAACTTTTGCACCAACCTGATAACAGCAGGGATGGAGGGTTCTTCAGAAAAAAAAATATATAATTCTAGAACAGGCGGATTCATGCATCTCCATGAATCCAAACCAATCTCTCGCTGGATCTTGCAATGTCTTCTACACTTGTAGTAGAAAAAATAACATCATAGCACCGAGAAAGTAAACACCAACAAAACAATGGGAAATCACAGGTTGAATTCATCATTTTTTACCAGAAGGAAGGAAATCTGGACGATGAAGGCACTATCATAGAATAGTAAAATAGTCCAACCGTGTTCTCTGCTTTCCTCGACATCTTTTCTATGCTTTTTAAATTCGATCATAGCTGGATTTCTAGTAAAAAATGTCACGATAATATGATGGACAACTGCGCGCATGCTGATTTCATTATACTTCCACTAACTGCATGATGTGCGGCCTCGGCTCCTGCATATCCGGTGAAGAGGGAAAAAGGGACAATGCTGCTCAACCGAGATGATTCGTCACACCGCAGCATGAGATTTAAAAGTCACACTATATATCATAGCATGCGAAAATAATGAACGATCGTAATTTGATGTCGAGCTTCAATAAGTATTTTTGTCAAGTTGAGAGAGAAAGTAAACAATCACTATAGTGCCGTCTGTCCTCCTACAATCGCATATCAGTGTCAACTCCTTTTGTTATTGCAATTCCAAAGGAATCATACCCAATATAAAAATAAAACGATATCACTAGCCTATGATAGACGCATCAACGATTGTCCCTGAGAATGTGCGAATCATCCAGATTTGATGTTATCGTTTATAATTTCCAAATGTTGCAGTTATATCTACTCAAAACAAAACAATACAAGATGAAAGAGGACAGTAATAACCCACTTTGCATACTACCCACTGTGTAGAACAGTGTGTGATGATATTTGCTCAATTAGGGTAATTTAGGTGGGCGCCAAGTTGGTGTCACGTTCATATTACATACAAATTAAAGAAGTGATGAATTATTTTGCCACAAAATTAACCTTTCTCATATCTTAAAGAGAGCATGAAAATACGACTTGTCAAAGGTATACCATTTACACAAACTCACATTGGCACCAGGCTCATTAATGCAAAACTACCCCTCGCTAGATGTGAAAAACGAAGTTTAAATTGACGCTTGACGTGAAAAACGATGTAAAAATTGATTCAATAGGACGTGTGCAGAGTATCAATAATTTGCGCCTCGCATTCCATTGTAACCATTGTTGAAACATATAAGAGAGACTTTTTGTGTCAGTGAACATGTGCTTGGCAAAGTGCGAAAAATCGAAATCGCCTATAATGTGCCTACATGTAGTACTCGACGAGCATAGCTCGGGTGCCCCATCCCGAGTGTTGTAGATCATTCTCTGCGAAATGGGACACATTTAAATCTTAACCATGAAATTTCGAATTTCGCGCTTTCGAAACCGATTTGAATGGTTTATGTCTCAAAAAATGCTAATATTCCATGGATTATATGCAACAAATTCTGGAATGATTGGGTATCAACTCGTGAAGAAACATCGAAAAAAAAAAGGAAATAAATCTCACCATCTCGGCGACCAGGTAGTTTCCGTTGCGAAGGGGCACGAGAAGCTTGCCTCTCCTATAGGGATGCACGGTCACGCCACACTGTAATAGTATTAATTGAACAAATTAGCAATAAGTATTTGCATAATATTAATTGAATTAGAATTTGAAGTTTGCGCTGATCATAATGATTAAGAGAGACTTTTTGAGTCAGTGAACATATTTGTGAAGACCCTTGGCAAAGTGCGAAAAATCGAAATCGCCTATAATGTGCCTACATGTAGTACTCGACGAGCATAGCTCGGGTGCCCCATCCCGAGTGTTCTAGATCACTCTCTGCGACATGGGACACTACTAAATCTTAACCGTGAAATTTCGAAAATTTTAAACCGATTTGAATGGTTTATGTCTCACAAAATTGCCAATATTCCATGGATTATATGCAACAAATTCTAGAATGATTGGGCATCAACTCGTGAAGAAACATCGAAAACAAATTTTTTTTAATTTTTATTTTTTTCATATGGGTTGGTAGCCACCATTTTTATTGTTTTATTATCTCGAGCTTTATGCATACTATTAGTAGAAAAAATTTCAAAAAAATGAAAAATACAGTTTTTGAGATATTAAAATATAGTCATTTCGTGATCACGTCAAACTACCGTAATCGAGTGATGAGAGAGTGTGCAGAATTAAGAGACGATTACACGAATTGCATTGAGGTGGAGGGTGATGCTGGATTTTCCTAAGGTTACATGAGTCGCACCATCCAGTGTGTCAGCTGTAATTTATCGGATACCGTAGTCTGAACTACTGTAACAACGATATTGTGGATACAGCAAATGGTGCCAATCAATCCGTAGTGGATACAGCAAATGGTGCCAATCAATCCGTAATAGAGGCCGGACAAACTGGAATGAATTTATGCAATATACAGCAATCCTTCTACCGTACCCTTAAAATCGTGAACTAAATTCGTGTAATCGTCTCTTCATTCTGCACACTCTCTCACCACTTAAGTACGGTAGTTTTACGTGATCACGAAATGACTATATTTTAATATCTCAAAAACTGTATTTTCATTTTTTTGAAATTTTTTCTACTAATAGTATGCATAAAGCTCGAGATAATAAACCAATATAAATGGTGGCTACCAACCCATCTGAAAAAAATAAAAATTAAAAAAAATTTTTTTTCGATGTTTCTTCACGAGTTGATGCCCAATCATTCTAGAATTTGTTGCATATAATCCATGGAATATTGGCAATTTTGTGAGACATAAACCATTCAAATCGGTTTAAAATTTTCGAAATTTCACGGTTAAGATTTAGTAGTGTCCCATGTTGCAGAGAGTGATCTAGAACACTCGGGATGGGGCACCCGAGCTATGCTCGTCGAGTACTACATGTAGGCACATTATAGGCGATTTCGATTTTTCGCACTTTGCCAAGGGTCTTCACAAATATGTTCACTGACTCAAAAAGTCTCTCTTAATCATTATGATCAGCGCAAACTTCAAATTCTAATTCAATTAATATTATGCAAATACTTATTGCTAATTTGTTCAATTAATACTATTACAGTGTGGCGTGACCGTGCATCCCTATAGGAGAGGCAAGCTTCTCGTGCCCCTTCGCAACGGAAACTACCTGGTCGCCGAGATGGTGAGATTTATTTCCTTTTTTTAAAATTGAAACTGTATGATTTCAAAAGCCCCCACTCATTCTCGGAAGGGAAGTGCAGAGAGTTACCTACACCATGAATGTCCTCTTAATAAGTTTTATTCTAAGTTTTCTCTAATCAGACCGGTGTTATGGCGTGAAAATATCTTGGGTGGAACTTTTAAATTTGAATTCCCGCAATTGCGTATCTCGGCTCCCAGTAGAGCTAGCGACTTGAAAATTGGCCAGTGGGGTGTAAAACAGTTTTACACCCCATATTCCAATTTTCAAATCGCTAGCTTTACTGAGAGCCGAGATACGCAAATGCGGGAATTCAAATTTTAAAGTTCCACCCAAGATATTTTCACGGCATTAGAGTATGTAGTATGAAAAGACATATATTCTGAATCCACCCCCCCCCCCCTCAGAAACCCGATTAATTTTTATCTTCTTGTACATTTATCAACCTTTCCTTCTCAGACGACGGAGACGGGACAGAGTCGGACGATCGGATCGGCGGGAGTGCACGGAGAGAAGAAGCGACTGAGACTCCGCCTCATCCGCAGTCCATCCAGGTTTGCCGAAAAAATTACTTAAACGTAAAACGTAAACGTAAGTTGAGGCATCCAAGCAAGGCTGGTTTGCCACCCCCGCGCCAATTCTGCGTTCAGTCTGTCCTGAGGTTATCAGCGACCTATGCGTGAGGCTACCGCCCATGTTGTGTGCACGTGGTGGGGGATTTCTGACCTATTTCTTAACCCCCGTGGTCTGGGTGGATCTGCAGGCGAGGGGGGTCGAACTCATGACCATCGGATTCGCATTCCTGGCACACAACCACTGCGCCACCTCGCCCACAATTGGACTTAATTGGACTATATTTCGCTTCTGGCTCTTTCTATCAAAATTTGTTACTAATTTTGTTTTGAAACGAAAATGCGTGCCGATTGTGTGGGAAATAAGGTGAGTTACTTCTTGAGTTCTCTTATTGGAATTGAAACTTATTGTAATTCCGGAATCAATTCCAATAAGAGAACTCTAGCTACTTCCCATTCTTGCAGCGTCATTCCTCTCTCTCTTCTCTCCTCTATCGCTCTACAGAAGAACGACCGAATCCCCAAGCACATTCTCGACCAAATCGCAGCCAGAATGATCGTCTGATCTACCCAGTGCCGTAACCCACGAATTATGTCCGGCCACTTGATATTGTTCTGCCGAAGAGATGCTCAAAAAATGATCGTTAACGATAAATAACTAACGATTATGTTTGCTGCGCCATGCAACCCACATCGAATTCCAACTGACATGATTAGTCAAATTAATATTAATAAGGCAAATAAATACAAATAAGTGGAATAAAATGTACGTAATTACTGTATTTTCAGTGATGGAAGAAGTGGTTGAAAAATATGTTAAGTAAAAAATTAAAATTTGTTTATGCGGATCGACCAGTGTTGTTAGCAAGAAGGGTTCAACACAGAAAGTGACACGCACACGGAACGACCATTCCTTTCTGTGAGATAATCTGCGTTTCAGAAGCCCGCAGCATGTCTTGCTAAGTGATGTAGATCTACGGGCACTAGGTCGGATGAGAACTATGACTTCATGCCGTCTTTGATATATCAAAGGCTGTATGACGTCATAGTGTCAGATCTATGTCTACCGTGAGCGTGAATGATTATTGATTATTGATGTTTCTTCCATGAACAGATCGCATTTTGATTTTTTCTGAACATTACGGTACACTTAATGCTTTGAAAGACAAGCGATATTTATTATAGCATACATGAAACACGAATGCTCATGTGAACTCTCGAATCGCCTGCTATGACTTGTATTCTTTCTTCCTTCTTTCACAATGTATGATGCGATTCCCTGACAGGAAAGAATGCGAATTGAATTCATCGCTATTTTTGATTTTATATTTTATATTTTATATTTTTTTCAAAATTTGAAATTATTATCGCATTGTGCTTAGCGTGGCTTCATTGAACCAAGAACGAACCGGATGAGGTGGATGAGCCATGTAGCTCGGTAGGTGCTGTTTAATCCTCCCTTTCTTTATTGGGATAATTAAGTGCTGCACTCTCCGAGGTAACAAGGGAACCGCGGGGCTAATTTTTAATCAATTGGTATCTTAGAAATGAATGGCTTGTGTTTCGAGCCCGGGACCAGAGCACTGATTAGATACGCTGAGATAGAGTGGTCAAGTATTACATGTGAAACCGAAGAGTCGCTGAAAATGTTATGTAATTTATAATTCTTGATTTTCAAGTGTTCGCACGATTTCAACCGCGCGCATCCGCCTTATAGTATCTTCAGGGTGTCTCGAGCAGTTAATATCTCCCTCTCCCTCCCCACTTTGGCCTCTCTCGCATCTCTCAGAGCAGCGCTGCCGATTCCCATCATTCAGGCCCCGTTTGTGTCTCTCCTGGTGCTCGCTCTGCTGCCTCCACTCCCTCGACTCCCGATCCAACTCCAGTCGTGCCTCCTCGCGTCAACCACGTCTCGACCCCTCGAGGATAGGACATTGGCAGCAAGGGTACCCTATTTTCCCTCTTGTCTCCCCACTCGACCATCCATAGTCCCCGTTCTTCAATTGCATCGCCACTTCTTAGCACACGTCAGACTAGAGATTCCCCCCGTCTCCGTTTTTTATGCAAATGCTCGATCAATTCGATGCAAATCCCCTCAGCTCTCTTTCCTGCTTGCATCTCTTGAATTCCGAATTATTTGCACATCAGAGACCTGGTTAGATCATAATGATAGTGACTCTTTCCTTGTAGGTGGTTCTCCTAACTATTTAGCATTCCGATGCGACCGCGCTATCTCTGTTGATTACGGTAGGGGTGGCGGCGTCGCGTGCCTAGTTCACAACTCTTTGAATCCCATCCTCATTTCTAACTTTTCTTCGCAACTTATAGAGTGTTGTATAGTTGACATTCACTTAGATTATTCCCCATCCCTTCCATATAGAATAATCAGAATTTTCACTATCTATAGATCTCCTTCCGCCCCTCATGATTCTCTTATTGAACTCATTCAGAATATAGAAACGCATATTTCTGCTAATTTTCCTTGTATCTTAATTGGTGATTTCAATTTTCCTGATATTGATTGACAGTCTCTTTTCTCCCCAAACCAAAACGACCTACTAGATTTTGTGTCAGACCACCACTTTAATCAGCTTGTATCTTTCCCTACTAGGCTCAATAGCTATTTAGATCTACTATTTTGTAATGAGAATATTATTTGCAATGTGTCTCCTACCACTGCACTTAGTGACCATATCAGTGTGACTTTTGACCTTCGCATTCCTCGTCCTCCTCAGAATGTTCGCGCTCCATCCCGTAACTATCGATTAGCTGATTGGATCTCGATTAATGACTGTTTACACTTTCATGACTGGACCCACGCTTTGAGCAATCTCAATACACACCAATCGTATACCTATTTTGTTGCCTTTGTAAATAACGTTTTAGACACATTTGTTCCCCTCTCTAAACCTTCCCGTTTTTCTAGATATCCACGAACTTTAAAAATTCTTTACGGAAAATCTAAGACATTAACTAGAGTTGCTCCAAACAGTCGTGCATGTGCTATTATGACCCAGCGTTTTAACTCTGCCCTTAATAGATTTCACTGCTCCCTTGAAAATCGTATTGTTATGTCCTCCAATCCTAAGCTCTTCTATAATTATTGCAAGGACAAATTGAGTATTCCTAAAACCACTCCCTCTGGAATAGTAGATTCTGATGGTTCCGTACTAATATCTAATGACCAGAAGTGTGTAGCTTTTGAACGATTCTTTTCTTCTGTTTTTACTGCTCCCCAATCGTCCCCGCTCCCTCTCCCTTCCCTTCTTTCTTTTTCGATCTGCCTTCAATTTCTCACGTGGATGTTATTTGTGCACTTAGTAAGCTTACTCCCAAAGTGAATGTAACTCCCGACAATATTCCTAGTATCGTTCTTTCGAGGTGTAAATTGTCTGTTATATCTCCTCTACTTACGATTTTCAACAAATCTCTGCTAACCTCCCAGGTCCCATCTCAATGGCGCCAAGCCTTAGTTAAACCCATTCCCAAAAAATCTAGTAACTCCATCACAGATTTTCGTCATATTTTACTGACTTCATCAGTTTGTAAAGTTTTTGAGAAGATCCTTATAGGCAAAATCACAACTTTTCTTGACCAGAATAATTTATTTGATCCACATCAAACTGGTTTTAGAAATTGTAGATCAACTTCCACTAATCTTGCTGAGACTTATTCACATTATCTTCGCATCTCCAGGAATGGAACTCCTTTTGACACAATTTATATAGATTTCCGAAAAGTTTTTGATTCTATTGATCATAGAATATTGCTGCACAAATTGTCGGAATTAGGCCTCTCTGATCGCATCGTATGCTGGTTCCACGCATTTCTTTCCGGTCGTACGCAATCTGTTTTTATTGACACCTCTTTTTCCCCTCCGTCCCCGGTCATATCCGGCGTGCCACAGGGATCTTGTCTCGGGCCTCTCCTCTTTATCTTATTCATCAATGATATTTGCACGCAATTTCCTAACTCTATTTATTATTCAGTATATGCAGATGACCTTAAGTTATTCGCTGAAGCCCCTTTGTTCTCAGATGATTTGCAATCCGCTCTAAATATTGTTGCAAACTGGTCCTCTCAATGGAATCTTGGCATTTCCGAAACCAAATGTCACATTGTCCACTATGGCCGACATAACCCCCATAGAGAATTCACGATTAATGGTATTATTTTAAACGAACCTAGCAATGACCCCAGTAAATGTATCATTAAGGATCTTGGAGTGCATTTCTCCCCCTCACTTTCTTTCTCGTCCCATATTACTAAGATTATTTCTAAAGCCCGCGCCAAATCTAATCTCATTTTTAAATCCTTTCGTAGCAACTCCATTGAGTTATATTTCAAATCGTATAATACTTTCATCCTCCCATATCTAGAATATTGCTCCATTATATGGAATCCTGTAAATAGTTTGTCTTTGACTAAAGAGCTTGAAAGAGTTCAACGCGATTTTACCCGTAGAATGTATGTACGCTGTTCCCTCCCCTCTGTATCATATAAGCATCGGCTTAATGAGCTTAATCTAATGACTTTAGAACAACGTAGATTCATAATTGATATATTGTTTCTTCATTCCATTGTCCACAACCGATATTCTCTTGATATTTCTTCCCTGCTTACTCGCGCGCCTCTCACTCGACCTCTCAGAAATGCTCATCCCCTTCTATATCACTACCTTTTATACCGCATAATTCTAATTCTACTCTTGTATCTAGAACTTTGTCGATTTGGAATGCACTTCCCATAGAATGTGTTAGTTCTTCGCAGAATGTTTTTTCTAGTTACATCCGTTCACAACCCCACACTTTTTACCCCCCCCCATCTATTATTGCCAAATGGCTTGATCTCTGATCCCTTCCTCTCCCCATACCCTTGCTGCCTAGCAACCTTCAACCGATTCGATCCAATCGACGGACATCCGTTTATTGTAAACCCTCTCGCTATTTTTTTTGTAATCTCACCTAACGGAATAAATGAATGAATGAATGAATGAATATACTAGCGGGATTGAAATGTGTCCATTTGTTTTATAATTCTTGATTTGCACACGTTTATTTTCAGTTTAAAGGTCCTACGAAAGCCAAAAATTACCCCCTCTTTTTATTGTTTTAAACGTTGCTGCTCACTGAGAAAATAATGCAAACAACAAAGAAATTGAACGAAAATAGCCCCAGGGCACGTAATTAGCGAAAATAGGCAAAAATCGATAGTCCATGAACAGCACGTTCGCCGTAGGATGCAGATAATTCGAACAGTGATTACTGTAGGTGGCTTATATTGATTTTTCAGTTACACCAGCTCAGATATTCCGTAAACTTACAAATCATCTACCGTAACTCGGATACTGTATTGACACAGTAATCAATACTCATGATACCGTACCAATCAGTACTCATGCTACCCTACCCGACGGTAATCGAGAACTGACTTTTTTCAAATATATATTTTGTTCTTTGATTTTGTTCATTGATTGATTGATTATTACAGTAACTGAAGATTATACCGTAACCTGAATTACAGTACTCATGCTACCGTACCGGTGGTTATCGAGAACTGGTTTTATTCAAAGATATATTTTGTTCTTTGATTTTGTTCATTGATTGATAGATTATTACAATAACCCAAGATTATACCGTAACTTCAATTACAGTACTCATGATACCGTACCTGTGGTTATCGAGAACTGGTTTTATTCAAATATATATTTTGTTCTTTGATTTTGTTCATTGATTGATAGAGTATTACAGTAACCCACGCTTATACCGTAACCTCAATTACAGTACTCATGCTACCGTACCTGTGGGAATCGAGAACTGTTTTTATTTAAATATTAATTTTGTTCTTGTATTTGGTTCTTTGGTTGATTGATTATTACAGTAACTCAAGATTATACCGTAACCCCAAATACGGTACTTATGCTACCGTACCCCGCGGTTATCATGAACTGATTAATTTTCAAAATGTATTTTTATTCGCTTTTTTAGTTGACACGATATTATATCACGATCGTTATCACCCATTACCGGCGGCGGCCTATCATGCAGCTTGGCAGGCATATATAAGAGACTTTTTGAGTCAGTGAACATATGATTGGCATTAAGCCAAAAATCGAATTCCTCCAAAATCTGCCCACATATAGTACTCGGCGAGTATAGCACCGCGGTGGCATATTTAGTGATCTAGATGAAGCGCTGAGAAATGCGCCGAACTTTTCGGAAAAATTACGGTATCCCATTTTGTCCTCTTTCGCTATCAATCGGAACGGGAAATATCTAGAAAGAATTGCGCCTTGACTGCTAATTACCTTAACCAAGTTACTTCTCAAACGGATTAAAATCCATCGATTGCAAAAATTAAATTTTGAATATGAATTTTGGCTCTTTCAGATGATAATGTAGTAACCGTTTTTATTTCATATTTGGGTTGGGCAAGTTGGTACCTATTTCCTGAAAAATTATTTAAAAAATTAAAATACCATCTTGTGAAAAATTTGCAAAAATGTGGAAAAACTGACCTACAGTACACAAATCGAATCGGAGGAAAAATGTTTTAGAGGTATCCTACACGCAGTACACGATGAGGGCACCCCACCAGCACCAACATAATTGCGATTCCCGTTAAATATTTTGAGAGATTACGGTTGTTTGTATCATTTTTTGATTTCTATCAGCGCGCTGGCGCGCGCGGATATAAATCGAAATTCTGTTGATGACGGTAGATTAGCCTCATAGAGTACTGCGTGTAGGACAGCTCTAAAACATTTTTCCTCAGGTTCGATTTGGGTACTGTAGGTCAGTTTTTCCACATTTTTGCAAATTTCTCGCAAGATGGTATTTTAATTTTTAAAATAATTTTTCAGTAAATAGGTACCAACTTGCCCAACCCAAATATGAAATAAAAACGGTTACTACATTATCATCTGAAAGAGCCAAAATTCAAATTCAAAATTTAATTTTTGCAATCGATGGATTTTAATCCGTTTGAGATTAAACTTGGTTCGGATAATTTGCAGGCAAGGCGCGATCCTTTCTAGATATTTCCCGTTCCGATCGATAGCGAAAGAGGGCAAAACGGGATACCGTAATTTTTCAGAAAAGTTCGGCGCATTTCTCAGCGCTTCATCTAGATCACTAAATATGCCACCGCTGTGCTACACTCACCGAGTACTACATGTGGGCACATTTTGGAGGAATTCGATTTTTGGCCTAATGCCAAGCATATGTTCACTGACTGAAAAAGTCTCTCATATATGCCTGCCAAGCTGCCTGATAGGCCGCCGGCGGTGATAGGTGACAACGATCGTGATGTAATATCATGTCAACTAAAAAAGCGAATAAAAATACATTTTGAAAATTAATCAGTTCATGATAACCGCGGGGTACGGTAGCATAAGTACCGTATTTGGGGTTACGGTATAATCTTGAGTTACTGTAATAATCAATCAACCAAAGAACCAAATACAAGAACAAAATTAATATTTAAATAAAAACAGTTCTCGATACCCACATGTACGGTAGCATGAGTACTGTAATTGGGGTTACGGTATAATCTTGAGTTACTGTAATAA
Source organism: Pristionchus mayeri (assembly GCA_036245805.1). Lineage (NCBI taxonomy): Eukaryota > Metazoa > Nematoda > Chromadorea > Rhabditida > Neodiplogasteridae > Pristionchus > Pristionchus mayeri. The sequence goes on from BTRK01000005.1 coordinate 42,016,817, forward strand.
TCAATCAACCAAAGAACCAAATACAAGAACAAAATTAATATTTAAATAAAAACAGTTCTCGATACCCATAGGTACGGTAGCATTAGTACTGTAATTGGGGTTACGGTATAATCTTGACTTACTGTAATAGTCAATCAATTAATGAACAAAATACAAATTTGAAGAAAATCAGTTATCGACAACTGTGGGGTACGGTAGCTACAAAATTATTGAAAATCCCTGTTTGAATTTGCGCGCTTGCTGTTCATGGCTTTGGCCGCGAATTTGAAAAAAATGGTTGATTTCGGAGGACCTTTAAATACACGTTTGGTTAATATTTATTACTGTCATATTGTTTGACTACTAAAATAACTTCCGGAATAAAGGGGATTTTGCGGCCAGAAAACGAAGAAGCGTCAATAACAGTTTTTCCATCGTGATTATATCCGTTTCTCTTGCGAATAGATGGCGGGGACGACCATCCGTGAGTTTTTGTCGTTTTAATGGTATTAGTTTTTTATTGTCTCGACTGCAGACATCTCATTGTAAGACAAACCTATGAATTTACTTTGAATCCATGGTGATGCGCGAAATCGATTGGTGATTAAATATTTTTTCCAGAGGAATCCTACCTTTCCGCCCATTCACAAGCAGGTCGATCGTGCTGCGACTGCTGAATTTTATGCTGCCAACTCTGCTCATCGTATCACTCGTAGTCTTATATGATTGTTTTATTTGTTTATTGTGGTTTCTCGAGTTGCAACATTGTTTTAATTGAGTCCATACTTCTGCTGTGTATCACGTATTGTAATGATTTGAGACTTGCATTGCTCCTACCTTGGTTGCGTTCGCGCCCCATCAATTTATGTCTTTTCAGCCGATATATATATATATATATATATATATATATATATATATATATATATATATATATATATATATATATCACGTGTATCACGAGTCAGTGAATGAAAAATATACCCACCGAGAACATTTTAAATTTTTTTGTCTCAGATTTAATCCATATTACGTTGGTATAATATCCTAGAGTGATGATTTTGAAAAATGCAGGTCATTGGTCCCAGAGCCGGCTTTTAGGAATTTTCCGGTTTTGCTCCCGGCTCTACTGTATCTTCGCTCCCCGATGAGCTAAAAAGGTGGCATTGATCTCAAAATGCGCGGAAAAGTATTTCCAACAACTTTTATGTTGACAACTTTCTTGTGCAGGGAGCAATAAAGATGTCAACATCGAAAAACCATTTGTTGACGAACAAAAAAATATTTTCCTCTTTAAGCCGTTACTATATACAAAATATTTTTGCTGATTATAGTAGAAGGAGTCAGTATGTGTCCAAGAAAAATAAGAGCGAAGAGCTCAGCCTACCACCTTGTTGTAAAATATTGCCATTTTTAGGTAAAATCATGCCATTTCAGACAATCGCTAAATTGAACTTTTTTCGAGATTGTACCCACGGTCTTTTTGGGGCTAGAGTTCGTAAGAACATTATTTATTTTATTATTCCGACATGAAAAAAATGCTTTTTGTTGAGTTTTGACAAAAAGTGGATTTGGAGATTTTCCGAAATGGCATGATTTTACCTAAAAATGGCCATATTTTTCAACAAGGTGGTAGGCTGAGCTCTTCGCCCTTATTTTTCTTGGACACACACTAACTCCTTCTACTATAATCACCAAAACATTTTGTATATAGTAACGGCTTAAAGGAGGAGCAAAGTCAAAATTTAATTTTTGAAGCTTTCATATGCACGGCCTAGATCTACCCCACGATAAGAAGGTCCAAAATTTTCACATCGATATCTCCATTTCGAACAGAGCTATAGGTAGTTGGCTGGAAGCCAAATCAGGGAAAGCTCAGGCAACGAGCGAGAGAGCACGCGATTTGAAGAGAGTTCTCCGATAGTTGAAACATATTTCAACCGGGCGCGCGTTTGACTTTACTCCTCCTTTAAAGAGGAAAATATTTTTTTGTTAGTCAAAAAATGGTTTCTCGATGCTGACATCTTTATTTCTCTCTGCACAAGAAAGTTGTCAACATAAAAGTTGCAGGAAATACTTTTCCGCGCATTTTGAGATCAATGTCACCTTTCTAGCTCATAGGGGAGCGAAGATACAGTAGAGCCGGGAGCAAAACCGGAAAATTCCTAAAAGCCGGCTCTGGGACCAAAGACCTGTATTTTTCAAAATCATCACTCGAGGGTATTATACCAACGTAATATGGATCAAATCTGAGACAAAAAATGTAAAAATGTTCTCGCACTCCTCCACTGACTCGTGATACACGTGATATATATATATATATATATATATATATATATATATTTAAATATATTGATATGTTTTCCTTTTTCCGGATGCTCTAATCGGTACTTGTCGTACCGTATCGGCACTTATCGTTTTTTCTACTATGAATAGGTCGTATCTTGTTGTTTTTCGGTGTATTTATCGCTCACGTAATACTAACTGCGAGGAATTCTAGGAGGAAAAGAATCGGAACGAAATGATCGGGACAGGTATAGGTAACGCCCATTCCCTTTTATGAGTTAATCTATGTTTCAGAAGCCCACAGCATAAGTGAGGTATATCTAGGGACCACAAGGGGTATAGCTGAAGTGAAGCTATCACACCCTAACAATGCTCAAACTGCCAGCTGGAATCCAAATAAGATCATACTTTTGGCTGTTTGCCAATATCTTTTCTCAGAATCGCGCTAGATCCCATAAAGTACGTGAAAAGGTGTAAACGGAGAGCGGCAGGAAAACGAGGCGAGAGAGAGGGGGCGGAGCTAATTCCGATCCCTCTCCAGTCAAATCGCCAAAAATTTTGGGAGGGCTTCGACATTTCTGGGTTGTGCCTCACCCCAGTGAGGAGAGGCAAGGGAGCGACTCTAGCGCGCCTATTCGTATTTTCGGTCGCTCTCTACACGCGCCGGGTGGGAGACATGAAGAAAGAGCGCGCGCGGACTCTGCCCCTTTGCACTCAGTCAGCGCGCGTCGTCCCCATTCGTTGAACGAAAATGACAAGCAGGAGAAGCGCCCTATTTTCGTTTTCTTTTCTTTAAAAATCGTCTAAATGTATTCTTCACATAATATCCAAGGCGCATCAGTTTGCAAATACCAGAACCCTTCAATTTCCTTTGAAAACCTCGATTTTCCCTAGCTCCCACTATATTTTATCGACTTTTACCTATTAAATGCTATCCGATTCAGCTGCGCCCAACATATGTTATAAAGGACCCCAAGACCTTTCAAAAGCGACCTTGCTCGCCCAAAATGGTTAAGTATTCGCGGAGTCATTTCTTGGCGCAGGTTTTGCGCAAAGCTGAGTTCGCTCCGAGTGGGCGGAGCTTGTGGTCTCTAGGTATATCTACGGGTACTAGGTCGGATGAGAACTATGATGTCATGCCGCCTTTGATAGATCACAGGCGTTATGACGTCATAGTCCTCATCCGACCTAGTGCCAGATCGACGACTACGGTTAGTGTAAATGATTGTCGAAGTTTATTCTATGAACTGATCGGATTTTGATTTTCTTTTATCATATCCTACACTTAATGCTTGGAAAGGCATACGTGATTGTTTATAGCCTACGTGAAACGCGAATGCTCATGTGAACTCTCGAATCGCCTGCTTTGATTTATACCCTTTCTTTCTAATTTCGCAATGTGGGCTGCGATTTTTGACAGTGAAGCAAATTTCATCAGTTGAAATTATAATACCAGATACTCAGCTATAACTGTGAAATAGAAAGACTTTTAAAAAATTTATTGAAAATGGAGAACACACCTTGTAGAAGGTTTTCCGGCCATTCTAATTTCCCCTAACTGCGAGATTCATTCGTTTTTGTTTTCTCAGACGTGAAGAATGCAAAGCAGTTATCTAATCTACGTTGTATAGAATAGGTGCAACTCCCATTCACCGTCTACTATATAAACTTGCGAATCGGCATTATTTTTGTGAATTATTTCCTATTTGTTTTTCGGAAAAGATCGCATACAATGGAGACAGTTAGTCAATTTTCCATATTTTCAGAAGGTATCATCGGGACGAAAGATGGGAAATAATTGTTTTAAAAATTTCACTGTATTGCCCTATTATGTTAAATCGGAATAGAACATTGATAATTAGATCCATCCATTTGCTATTTACAGCAGCATCAGAGGAAACTCGCGGGCCAATCAGAGCAAGAAGTAAGGGAGAGTGGAGGAAAAGTTTGGTTTTGTGACCCCACATGATTATGAGAGACTTTTTGAGTCAGTGAACATATTTGTGAAGACCCTTGGCAAAGTGCGAAAAATCGAATCGCCTATAATGTGCCTACATGTAGTACTCGACGATCATAGCTCGGGTGCCCCATCCCGAGTGTTCTAGATCACTCTCTGCGAAATGGGACACTACTAAATCTTAACCGTGAAATTTCGAATTTCGCCCTTTTTAAACCGATTTGAATGGTTTATGTCTCAAAAATTGCCAATATTCCATGGATTATATGCAACAAATTCTAGAATGATTGGGCATCAACTCGTGAAGAAACATCGAAAAAAAATTTTTTTAATTTTTATTTTTTTCAGATGGGTTGGTAGCCACCATTTTTATTGTTTTATTATCTCGAGCTTTATGCATACTATTAGTAGAAAAAATTTCAAAAAATGAAAATACAGTTTTTGAGATATTAAAATATAGTCATTTCGTGATCACGTAAAACTACCGTACTTGAGTGGTGAGAGAGTGTGCAGAATGAAGAGACGATTACACGAATTTAGTTCACGATTTTAAGGGTACGGTAGAAGGATTGCTGTATATTGCATAAATTCATTCCAGCTTGTCCGGCCTCTATTGTGCCACTACGGATTGATTGGCACCATTTGCTGTATCCACAATATCGTTGTTACAGTAGTTCAGACTACGGTATCCGATAAATTACAGCTGACACACTGGATGGTGCGACTCATGTAACCTTAGGAAAATCCAGCATCACCCTCCACCTCAATGCAATTCGTGTAATCGTCTCTTAATTCTGCACACTCTCTCATCACTCGATTACGGTAGTTTGACGTGATCACGAAATGACTATATTTTAATATCTCAAAAACTGTATTTTTCATTTTTTTGAAATTTTTTCTACTAATAGTATGCATAAAGCTCGAGATAATAAAACAATAAAAATGGTGGCTACCAACCCATATGAAAAAAATTAAAATTAAAAAAAATTTTTTTTCGATGTTTCTTCACGAGTTGATGCCCAATCATTCTAGAATTTGTTGCATATAATCCATGGAATATTGGCAATTTTGTGAGACATAAACCATTCAAATCGGTTTAAAATTTTCGAAATTTCACGGTTAAGATTTAGTAGTGTCCCATGTCGCAGAGAGTGATCTAGAACACTCGGGATGGGGCACCCGAGCTATGCTCGTCGAGTACTACATGTAGGCACATTATAGGCGATTTCGATTTTTCGCACTTTGCCAAGGGTCTTCACAAATATGTTCACTGACTCAAAAAGTCTCTCTTAATCATTATGATCAGCGCAAACTTCAAATTCTAATTCAATTAATATTATGCAAATACTTATTGCTAATTTGTTCAATTAATACTATTACAGTGTGGCGTGACCGTGCATCCCTATAGGAGAGGCAAGCTTCTCGTGCCCCTTCGCAACGGAAACTACCTGGTCGCCGAGATGGTGAGATTTATTTCCTTTTTTTTTTCGATGTTTCTTCACGAGTTGATACCCAATCATTCCAGAATTTGTTGCATATAATCCATGGAATATTAGCATTTTTTGAGACATAAACCATTCAAATCGGTTTCGAAAGCGCGAAATTCGAAATTTCATGGTTAAGATTTAAATGTGTCCCATTTCGCAGAGAATGATCTACAACACTCGGGATGGGGCACCCGAGCTATGCTCGTCGAGTACTACATGTAGGCACATTATAGGCGATTTCGATTTTTCGCACTTTGCCAAGCACATGTTCACTGACACAAAAAGTCTCTCTTATATGTTTCAACAATGGTTACAATGGAATGCGAGGCGCAAATTATTGATACTCTGCACACGTCCTATTGAATCAATTTTTACATCGTTTTTCACGTCAAGCGTCAATTTAAACTTCGTTTTTCACATCTAGCGAGGGGTAGTTTTGCATTAATGAGCCTGGTGCCAATGTGAGTTTGTGTAAATGGTATACCTTTGACAAGTCGTATTTTCATGCTCTCTTTAAGATATGAGAAAGGTTAATTTTGTGGCAAAATAATTCATCACTTCTTTAATTTGTATGTAATATGAACGTGACACCAACTTGGCGCCCACCTAAATTACCCTAATTGAGCAAATATCATCACACACTGTTCTACACAGTGGGTAGTATGCAAAGTGGGTTATTACTGTCCTCTTTCATCTTGTATTGTTTTGTTTTGAGTAGATATAACTGCAACATTTGGAAATTATAAACGATAACATCAAATCTGGATGATTCGCACATTCTCAGGGACAATCGTTGATGCGTCTATCATAGGCTAGTGATATCGTTTTATTTTTATATTGGGTATGATTCCTTTGGAATTGCAATAACAAAAGGAGTTGACACTGATATGCGATTGTAGGAGGACAGACGGCACTATAGTGATTGTTTACTTTCTCTCTCAACTTGACAAAAATACTTATTGAAGCTCGACATCAAATTACGATCGTTCATTATTTTCGCATGCTATGATATATAGTGTGACTTTTAAATCTCATGCTGCGGTGTGACGAATCATCTCGGTTGAGCAGCATTGTCCCTTTTTCCCTCTTCACCGGATATGCAGGAGTCGAGGCCGCACATCATGCAGTTAGTGGAAGTATAATGAAATCAGCATGCGCGCAGTTGTCCATCATATTATCGTGACATTTTTTACTAGAAATCCAGCTATGATCGAATTTAAAAAGCATAGAAAAGATGTCGAGGAAAGCAGAGAACACGGTTGGACTATTTTACTATTCTATGATAGTGCCTTCATCGTCCAGATTTCCTTCCTTCTGGTAAAAAATGATGAATTCAACCTGTGATTTCCCATTGTTTTGTTGGTGTTTACTTTCTCGGTGCTATGATGTTATTTTTTCTACTACAAGTGTAGAAGACATTGCAAGATCCAGCGAGAGATTGGTTTGGATTCATGGAGATGCATGAATCCGCCTGTTCTAGAATTATATTTTTTTTTTTCTGAAGAACCCTCCATCCCTGCTGTTATCAGGTTGGTGCAAAAGTTTCTCCCTTTTTTCAGAAACTTACTTTTTCGCTTCCCCTTGCACCCAATCTGGATCAATTCTCATACGGTTTCTAGCAATAAAAGGGTGCTTGAATACCCATTATTACAAACTATATCCCAGTTCTCCAAAATTAGTAGCGTCGACAGTCCGTCAAATTTTGCAAAATTGATTTTCAAACCGAATGTTTAGAAGGTCAATACTATCTGGCAAAAATAGATAGCGGCTAAACATGCATACTAGTGGAATGTGTGAAAACTGGGCATGCTCGTGAATGCAAATCAGTATATGTGCGCCGTCATGCCAAGTTCGGATTAACGTCGGCTTAGAAAATAACGCGAGATTCATTTCTGCACAATTACATTTCATAGCCCCCGAATGTTTAGAGATTGGTTCGGTAATCCATAGTCTGGACAATGAATTACTCGCCAGTCTTAGTATTACCCTTAAACGTGAGAGGGGTCCTCGTGAATAGCAGTATGATACAACAAAATGACGAAATTTTAACAACGAAATCAGCAATTTTTATAATTCTCAGCTTTCAACGCCTATTGAAGGATGTATATTTTGTAATATTCTTGAAGATCAACTTGAGTAGTGCCACTCTTCAAAAAACGAGACTTTTAAGGTTTGTTAACTTTTAACCGGGAATTTTAGGTTTCATACTGGAGATATATTGCTACTTCTGAAAAATACTATAATACTCCCTCCTCCCGGTAAGCAAAAATACCATATTGTAGAATTCGGGTCATGCCTAGCAGTGACGGACAATAAGAAGATATGATTGTGCTCCTTCCTTGGTGGGGATGTTGCGAAATATCACTTCGCTACTATTAATTAATTCAATCATAATCCCCAAGCAATAAACAAATCAATTATTATTTCAACAATAAATAAAATCAGTTTTCAATCATATTCCTCATTTGCAACTACCGTAATCTTGAACGCTTTCCACTGATGCTTTCCACACACTGTTCACTTGGATCACTCCCGCTGCAGAATGTCCCACGCGGAAAGTCAGGGTAGCTACAGTACGCCACTGGGCTCTCTCTGTCTGGCCTCGATTCTGTTTTTTTAGCGTTGAAGACGTTTATACATGTTTACGTCACTTTTTCCTCCGTTTTTTTCATTCATTCATCACATTACTAATCTCACTTGTCAAGTATTCATTCTTATAGCCGAGCACATCGTTTTGCGGGCTATTTCATCGTTTTTTCACTCACTTTTCGTCGCATTTAACTTTGCCATCATTTCATCATTTTCCTCACTCAGGATCCATGAACTCAAATCTCTCCACAAACCTATCACGGGATTCAAGCACAATAAGGCATGAAGCCAGGGACTCAATCTTCCTAGCTGTTTCCTTCACTAAGGTACATTTCCTCACTACCTAGCCAATCAATAGCCCATCAAAACAACCCTATTCCCTTCTTGTGATCTACTCGTTCTTTCGTGCTATCACACATGCTCATAAAAAGGGAACTAGACTAATTAGTGATACATTTGTCTGCCTCGTAGGAAGCTCTTGATCTAGTGGTCCACTCGAGCAAAAGAACGAGCCGTTGGATGAGGTTGATGAGGATACTGTAGCCTCACTGAAGAAGAAGTGGACATCACTGCGGAGCTGATTTCGATGAAACTTAGTTTATGGATACTATTGGGTGGTCCAAAGAAGGTATGTCCACTTGGTTTGGTCAATTTCGGACATTATCGATTTTTTGTGATCTACCATTTGGAATACTGTAAATCGGTCAATTTTGATCGTATAGCCTACTGATTTTTTCCGTTTTACGCGGAATTTCGAGATCTACAAATTCGTCTTCACTCCCCTCAACCGGGAAGGCCGGCTTCAGGGACTTTTGGCCAAAATACTTGTTTTTGGACCATGTTTATCGATTTTTTTCTTCATTCCCCTTCGATTTTATTTTAGCATTCGATTCTACAAACAAAATTAGTAGGGGTCAATGTTGACCATTTTTCATAAAACGAGAACTGTTATGTCGAAATAGTAAGTGGAGTCAAGGACTTAAGTGGAGTCCCGGACGATTTTTTTAAATTTTCGTTTTTTGACCGTTTCTCAGTTCTAAATGGTCCAATATACAAATTTTTAAAAAAAATCGATACATCTCGACGAGTAGAATAACTTTCACGAAGGTGGTCGAAACTCTAAAATGACTAGTTTTCGAGATATTTAAGAAAAAATCTGAGAAAAGCTGAAAATGTCAGGTTTTAGCCATGTATTCCAGGGGGGACGGCATTTGCGCAAACGACATTTGCGCAACTAAGCACGTCTGGCTTGGCAGAAGGCGTATCTACTTGGGAGTTGTTTCATTGTTACCAGTATGCCCTGTACTACATTTACATAAATAAATTTTGTTACCGGGCGATTATGAGTTTCAACGTAGGGGGTCATGGAAATCCATCTACCATGAACCCCGGGTCGTTGATTTGGGGTAAAACTCAATATCGCTTGGTAACGAAATTTATATTTGCAAATGTAGTACTTGGCATACTGGTAACAATGAAACAACTCCCAAGTAGATACGCCTTCTGCCAAGCCAGACGTGCTTAGTTGCGCAAATGTCGTCCCCCCTGGAATACTTTCAGCTTTTCTCAGATTTTTCTTAAATATCTCGAAAACTAGTCATTTTAGAGTTTCGACCACCTTCGTAAAAATTATTCTACTCGTAGAGATGTATCGATTTCTTTTTTTAAATGTGTATATTGGACCATTTAGAACTGAGAAACGATCAAAAAACGAAAATTAAAAAGTCCGGGACTCCACTTAATATTTCGACATAACAGTCCTCGTTTTATGAATCGATAAAATCGATAAACATGGTCCAAAAAGACGTTTTTTGGCCAAAAGTCCCTGAAGCCGGCCTTCCCGGTTGAGGGGAGTGAAGACGAATTTGTAGATCTCGAAATTCCGCGTAAAATGGAAAAATCAGTAGGCTGTACGATCAAAATTGACCGATTTACAGTATTCCAAAGGGTAGATCACAAAAAATCGATAATGTCCGAAATTGACCAAACCAAGTGGACATACCTTCTTTGGACCCCCAATAGTATCCATAAACCAAATTTCATCGAAATCCGTGACTATGACTTTTTCCTGGTGACAGACGTTCCTGCATTCTTACGGAAGACCCGTGATATAGCATGATGATATCATGCTGAGGTGACGTTGTATTCTACAAATTATCCCAATAATTAAGAGAAATGAAATTGAACTTTTTTTCGCCCTTTCGTTCGATACATTGGCGTGGCCAGTGAGGTTTGATGTTCTATCATTAAGAGAATACTGCTTGACCCTATCTTGCACCGATCGCTGAGTGCTTCGGATGCAATATGAGTGACTATCTGAGAGGATTAAGCATGTGCCGTACAACGAAAAATAAAGTCTCAATTTGAAGATTGTTCTAGGGGTAACTTTTCGCGTAGAGTTCGAAAATCTACCTTAGAAAGCCGTATCTCTGACCTCTCATTTCGTGTGTCGCGCTATACCTGGGTGGTCGGTTTTTGTAACTTTTGAACGGCTCATCCAAACTCCATAAATGTATAGTAATTTTGAAATATCTCGACGAAATAAGCATTTATAATGTTAGAAGTGAAGAGCTTACTCATCTGTGAAAAAAGTTTAGGCCATTTGAATTTTAAAAATTGGTGAACTAACACCTTATCCTCGGAATGCCCCTTTTTGAACATGTTTATTGGATTCCACGTGAAAAGTTACCCTTGGATGCATCTTTTCGCTCCAAAAGAGCGGGATGCATGGGGTTTCCCGCTTCGAGGGAAATGAAGTTATGTAAAATCTCATAAATATGTATTTTTCAGGCAAAACATCGTGATTTCAGATCACTATTGAACAAATATTTACATTTCAAGAATGCAGAAGTATGATTACGCTTGAAAATGCGGAGTTTCGCTCATTCTTAAAAATCGATTTTTTCATCTTCGAAAAATCTCCATTTTGAACGTTGCTAACTTTAAAAATGGAATTGAAATCTCGCAAGTTCAAAGTATTTCGTATAATATGTACCGACATAAATCAGAAAAAGTTGTACAGCGGCTCTCACAATTTGTGATTTTTGAAATACTCTTGCAAGAAAATGCAATTTTTAAGCTTCCGTATTAGAAATAAATTATATTTCGAAAGCATTTTCGTAAAATTTTGAGACATTTTCACGTATTAATATTTTTAAATACGAGTTTTGTCGATTGGCATTGATCTGAGTAGGTTTTGCATTGTCTTTCAAATTTCGATTTGCACATGATACAAAATTTTGATATTTTTTGAATCGCCGAAATTTGAAATAACGAACATATTTCCAATCACCTTATATGCCAAAATTGTTTTAGGCCTGAAATTAGTCGAATCCCCTCAAAAATACATATTGATTTTTCATAAATTATTTTTACGCACTCTCAAAACATCGTGTCCATGCAATAATATTTCAGCAATCAGAATGTGTGGGAGCCTCTATACAACTTTTTATCATTCATATCGGTACATATTATACGAAATACTTTGAACTTGCGAGATTTCAATTGTATTTTTAAAGTTAGCAACGTTAAAAATGGAGATTTTTCGAAGATGAAAAAATCGATTTTTAAGAATGAGCGAAACCGTATTTTCAAGCGTAATCATACTTCTGCATTCTTGAATAGTAAATATTTGTTCAATAGTGATCTGAAATCACGATGTTTTGCCTGAAAAATACATATTTATACTGAGATTTTACATAACTTCATTTCCCTCGAAGCGGGAAACCTCATGCATCCCGCTCTTTTGGAGCGAAAAGATGCACCCAGGGGTAACTTTTCACGTGGAATCCAATGAACATGTTCAAAAAGGGGCATTCCGAGGATAAGATGTTAGTTCACCAATTTTTAAAATTCAAATGGCCTAAACTTTTTTTCACAGATGAGTAAGCTCTTCACTTCTAACAGTATAAATGCTTATTTCGTCGAGATATTTCAAAATTACTATACATTTATGGAGTTTGGATGAGCCGTTCAAAAGTTACAAAAACCGACCACCCAGGTATAGCGCGACACACGAAATGAGAGGTCAAAGATACGGCTTTCTAAGGTAGATTTTCGAACTCTACGCGAAAAGTTACCCCTAGAACAATCTTCAAATTGAGACATTATTTTTCGTTGTACGGCACATAGGTGAAATTGCTCAGTTCTCTCAGATAGTCACTCATATAATTATTAAAATGAGAACTTGTCGGCATGAATATATCACCAGTCATGTTCGTTCTCCTTTACATGGATCTTTCCCTGCATAAGCAGAGACCAATAGATAAGGAGAAAAAAACCATGAAGTGAAATTATACAGTCCGTTTAACTGGTATTGAACCTGTGATAGCTTGAATCAACCTTGTATCAACAAATTGTGCATGACAGTTTTACCCTTAATCATAATCGAAAAAAATATTCGATCAGTGTGAACATCCATTGGATATCAGCACTTTTTCTTCAAAAAAGCCAATCGACTCAATTGGGTACAAGAGAAATTTTTGTCATATGTATGACTGTCGCAACAAAAATCCAGCACGTCCACCTTCTCATTACTTTGCGGATCGTTTTTTTTCAAATATACAAGAAGCGACGTAGGAGTTTTCCCCCGTAAGTACCTAGAAGTGCCCGGCCCACTGCGAGAATTATCTTTGACTTCCGTAATGCCATAACTACAAGAACCACTCTCAGCATTAAAAGTGATTATGCATTCTTGTTCTACCAAAGTTGCCCAATGAATGTCTGTTGTTAAAGAGAGTATTTCGGACCAATTTTAATAACAGTAACAGTGCGGCCTGGCGAATGGGACTTTCACTGGTACAAGACCCGTTTGCAGTGGTCGTATTAATGATGTTTCTTTTCCATAGTACATTATTTAATTACCTATTTTGATTGATAATTTATGAATACATTTTTATGTTTTAAGTTCTTGTGTAACGTTATCATTAACATTAATAAATTCGTCTACCTCAGGGCTCATATCTCTTCGTGAGTTCCCAGGCTGTTCGTTCCTCATTTTAAGCACGGGAATAATTCGGAGATGAGATGAAACCAATTATGGAAAGGAGGAGGCAAAGGAAGGTCACGCAGTTACATGTTTCATCAATGGATCAAATTGGATGCATTGGATGATGCTTTAGTATAGATTCAATGTACATTAAAAATAATCGCATCTCATTGAGCACACAATCTCCCTCGAATTTCGAAATCGAGGGAGATCCGAAGCGGAATCGCAACCTCGCATCGAATGGCCTTCCCAAGATAGTAACCCGTATTTTGCAATATAAGCAGCTGAGTCAAATGGCCTATTTATTTCCTAACCACCGAATGTGAAATCTCCCAATTGATGCATGATGCCTCATGTAATACCTCAATTAGCTACGGAATGGTACTAGTCATCAGACGACCAGCAGATGGACAGCATTGTATCATGAAATAGGTTAGCCACAATTCACCGGGTGGTCGAAATCAGAATATCATTTTTGGACTATGACTTTTCGATCAAGTATGATTATAGGAAATGTATACATTGAGCAGACAAGGATTACTGTTATATAGGTTGTATTTTGATTAACTAACAAAAGAGAAATACACGACGGGCTTTGCCCGATCACTACTCGCCGGCTGATAACCCGTGCCATGCCTGGATGGGTCGATACAGGTATAGCAGGAGTCATCAGACGCCATTGAAACAACAGGACGGGTATCAAGAGACGAGGTTGCCAGAAACCGCCTAGTGGATGAATTTTGAAAAAAAAATGTGTTGTTTGTTTGCCCATACAAAATACTTACTTGAACATGAAGGGTGACAGGAAGAGGCAATATATTAATTTATTGATATTGATTATCGATTACCTAGTAATGATGCAACCCCGCCTATTCCAGTCTATTCCCCTTAATCTTACACTGTAGGTCTTCCAATTTATTACCATGATCGCCAGAATATGAGCCCGTTCGCGTAAGAGTCAAACAAATTGCTGTTGGGTCTGGCACACCGAAATTTCGAAATTATGCCTTTTGGGGTAGTCAAGGGTGCTGATCATTGTGGGCAACTTCATTTTGCTCCATATCGACTGGTTAAGCCAGGCTGCATGTGGGCTTCATATATATTTGTAGCGATAAGTCGGAAACCGAATTTAGAAACGTCTTGAAATTTTAACAGTAGATAGTTAATGCCACTACGAAGCCGCTGAAATCAATATACCACATGTTTTTTTTCATGACAACATTATGATTTCGACGTTCTCGAATATAAAGCAAAAGCTAAAATCAAGAACTACATGCTAAGATGCGCCTTGGTCTGGGGATCATTTTTCGTATACTATGTTGGGTATGCAAATTCGGATCTTTTTCGCTACATCTCGTTTTATGGCGAATTCAACAGCTCTATTCCCCCAACTTTGTGGGTGAGAGTGAATTATTCTGATTTCTTTGTTCTACCATCCTCGAACGAGAAAGTTAATGAAATTCATAATCATTTTTCACTCTCACCCACAAAGTTGGCGGCATAGAGCTGGAAAATTCATCATAAAACTGCTTGTAGCGAAAAAGATCCGAATTTGCATACCCAACATAGCATACGAAAAATGATCCCCAGAACAAGGCGCATCTTAGCATGTAGTTCTTGGTTTTAGCTTTTGCTTTATATTCGAGAATGTCGAAATCATAATGTTGTCATGAAAAAAGCATGTGGAATATTGATTTCAGCGGCTTCGTAGTGGTATTAACTATCTCCTGTTAAAATTTCAAGACGTTTCTAAATTCGGTTTCCGACTTATCGCCAGATATAGATGAAGCCCATATGCAGCCTGGCTTAACCAGTCGATATGGAGCAAAGTGAAGTTGCCCACGATGATCAGCACCCTCGAGTACCCCTTTTGGCAAGTTTTCGACAATTCCGTTTTGTTTCCTTCATTTTTCTGTTATTTATCTACGAGAGCTTGATTTCCGACTGTTTTAAATTTTATTTTAATGATACTGCAAAAAGCATTTTTAGCAAAGAGGTCAGCGTAGCCTCCTCGAGCATAGACCAAAAGTGATGATGTGGATGATAATATTATACTTCGGAAGGTGATATTTACTCTTCGTTCTGTCCATAAAAAATAAACTGTAGTGATGGTTTTGCAGCTTGGGCGAGTATTTGATGGTTTGTTAGAATCCACAACTCATCAATTATTGTAAAATCAAGCGCTTCATGTGTTACAGTTCCATATGAGAACGCAAAACCGACTGGTCAGAATTCACGTAGCGTCCGAAAGTCGCTAGTTTGATTCAAAATCAGTTTGCCTAGAAGATTGCCATTATGTTGTAGGCTTGGCAAAAATAGTCCGACGCTGAGTCTCAGACGTCCGAATGATTGGGACTATGAGAGTCCGAACTTTGAATTATGTTTCATTGCGTTTTTGAAAGTTTGGCACGCTTTTTAATTGTGGGACTCTCAGAGTCCCGGAAAGGAAGAGAACATTTTTCATTCCGACTCATTCCGGACTCTTTTCGCGCGATGCGCGCGATGTCTGCTCAGACTATTTTTGCCAACCCTATTATGTTGCACGAACCGGGTGTCTGGTGAATTCTTCGCAAGGCAATGTTATTCGTTTGCAGATGAATTATTTCAGCAGCCGAAATCAACCGTGTTAACCTTTCTCGTTGTTTTTATTGCTGACGGAGGAGGGAATAGCAGCTATATATTAGGTTGGCATGAAAGTCTTTGTCACTGGTTTTGTTTTTCCACTGCTCGTCGCAGATGGACTTTGACATTTCCTCGTGCCTAGTGAATAACAAGCAGTGAGGGGCCTTCAACGTAAAGAACTTCCCATTCCCTTCCCATCAGAAAGGGGCAAGTAGAGGAACGATGTATGTCACAAGTGCCATCCACTTCAGTCATGTTCTGATTTGCATTTCAATATCTGACTTCACGATGAAGGATTCAGATACCCTACTGAAGTATCTTTATGGCACACGTGCCCCCTCTACAACACCATATGTAATTGGTTCCATCGCTTCGAAGAAGACGACTTCACCCTCAATGATCAGGATCGGTCTGGAAGACCTGGTGAGTTGGATTTGGAAACGTTGAAGGAAGTTGTGGAAACATACCCATTTCAAAGTGCCCGTGAAATGACTATTGCACTTAGAGTCCACCATAGCACTGTCAAAGACGGCTTGAGATCTATTGGAATGAGGCAATTTATCGGTCGATATTATCTTAGCCCATTATCTTAGCCAAGCCAGCCGTGACCGTCGAGTCGATGATTCCATTACTCTCCTCATTTCCCAAGGCGGGGATCGATGGATGGAACGGCTCAGAACGGGGAATGAGAAGTGGGTCCTCTACGATAACAACCACAGGAGAACCCAACGGGTTGGAGAAGGAGAGACTTCACGGGGTGTCCCAAAACTTGATCTGCAAGCCAATAAAAAAAGCTGTCAATGTGATGGGGAGTGGTTGGCGTAATCTTATAGGAGCTACTACCTGAGGGCAGTAGTCGGCCTCACCGCACTACACCACCTAGCGTAGTCGTTCACGACTGTAAAATCGCTTGACGTGGTTGCACCTTACCTTACCTGAGGGCATGTCAATCACCGGGGTCAAGTACGTCACACACCTACATAATTTGAAGCTGGAAGTCGATCATTCAAGGCTGAAGGACAAGAAAGTGTATACTCAACAAAATGACCCCCGTCACCAGGTCTCCAATCAAATCAAGCAGGAACTGGCTAGATAGCGATGGATGGTTCTCCCTCACCACCCGTACTCTTCTGACATGGCACCGTAAGATTACGGGCTTTTCGCAGACCTGGCCCATGCCGTTCGAGGTAGGGCCTTCAATTCCCGTATATGTCTCGAGGTTGAACGCAAGCAATACTTTGCATCATGCCCAGGCGGGTTCTAAAGGGAGGGGATCCATACATTGCAGGTACGTTGGGCACATTCATTCATTCATTCATTCATTATTTATTCCGTCAAAGGGGATATGCAAGTAATAGGCGAGATGAAAAAACAATAGACGGATGTCCGTCGACGTTGTCGAATCGGGTTTCTTGCGGCAGCAAGGGTAGGGTAGGGGTCTGTAGAGGGAGTGGGCGAGGGATGGGTATAGATCATAGATCAAGCCATGCTTTAATAATAGACTGGGGGAAGAAAGTCAATAATGATGACAAGTATAAATGAACTCATGCTTTTCATTTCTCCAAGAAATAAAGTTTTGAAAAAGTGACAAAGACTTTCATGCCAACCTGATAGATAATGATATCCTTTCTGATTTGAATGCAAATATGATTTGAACGAGCTATCTCTGATAATTTACAAGCCGATAGATGGTGTGCAGTGTCTGCTGCAAACTTCAGTTAGTTTGTACATATAGTTTCCGAATTTCTGGTTAATAGATTATATATTTTTGAATGATACTGCAATGCTGGCAGCATCCGGAGCAATGAAGGTGTACAACAAACTATTTTGCACCTTAGTGTAATCGTTTTATTCCGACGCATTGCCCCATACTCCGAAATGGGCGTTCCTCCTTCCAATTATTTTATTCTGTAGAAAGTTGGGAATTTTAGGTTTCACGCCGGAGGTATATTGCTACTTAATCGTGGCAATCTAATCGAATCAGTTTTCCTTCCATATTACTAAAATCACAGTTTGATGTATAATGCCTGATTTAAATGACCTTCTTCATACTATTAACAAGTTTCAAAGAATACTCACTGGATAATGCGTCCCGTGACGTTCCAATGGACGAGGATGAGGATGCACAATCTTAGAAATAGTTCAGAAGGCCATTCATAGGTAGTGTTTCAATATTCTGACCACCCGAGCCAATTCCTAAACTTTATTCTGGGAAATAGATTACTTCGAGTAAACATTTATGTTATGTTTGCCTCGGACGAAGGAAGTGTTTGATTCCATCTGGAGCACAACGTCAAAACACATAAACATTTGTCTTCACTAAAGACCAAAGAATATTCACGTGTAAGAATAGGGAGAATAGGGAATAGAATCAAATAGAGGCTGTTCATTAAAAATAAAAATGTAACCTCACTGAAGAAGAAGAGGGGACGAACTGCCAGAATGAGATGATTTGATTGTTCGATTGATGAATATTTATTACGATTATATAAGTGACGCTATCTGTCATTATCGCATACTCGAATATGTCAATACAGTCATACAAATGGTTCTTAATGTTAGGATTCTCACATTGGACTTTCAAATTCTCGGTTTCACCGATACCACGAAAGAGTTAAATTTTGGGATTCCACACACTCTCTTGCTTCTCTGATTCTCAGTGGATGACGTTAAGAACAGAAAACTCATTTCAAGCGTTTATTATATTCCGGGACGGAGAAGCAGAATTAGTGCCTAAAATAATGAGAGTCCCAACATTTGCACTAATTATATCAGAAGATTATTGTCGAAACGTAAGATGGCGAATAGTACAACAACGAAGGGAAACGCCATCAGAATGTCACTTTGTTTATTTCATTGAAGACACTGTACTATAAGATATTGATGTCGACCTGTTGTGAAAAATTAGTAACTTCGTCGAAGCACAAATCAACCTGATGACTTTGCGAATGTTCTAATAATTTATGAGAGACTATCTGAGTGAGTGAACATATTTGTGAAACCCTTTGGCAAAGTAGGAAAAATGGAATTTGCCCTAAATGTGCATACGTGTAGTACTCGGTGAGCATAGCTCAGGCGTGGCTTATTTGTGTTCTAGATGGCGCGCTGAGAAGTGCGCAACACTTCAGTCCAAAAATGCAAATTTTCGAATTTTGTCATTTCGGAATGACTGATATCTCAAAAACATACGCACTATTATGGTGAGTGTATGTGCCAAGTTTCATAAGAAACCGATTTAAACTCGTGAAAAATCGAAAATTCGTCATATTTTGCTTTAACTTCGTCAAAATAAAGTAATAATTCGTTCAGATGGTTGCGTAGTAACACTTTTTATTTATGAATCGTGTAGCTCCAACGGATCACTAGCTAGTAGGATAAAACAAGGGAAATTAAAAATAGACTTTGCGAGAGTTTTGTGAATAAGCTCGATCGCCTTGAATAAAGTCAGTTCATGATGAAGCCAGTGGTCTACAGTACCCCACTACAGAGTCAGAGGGGCAATTTTCTAGAGTTAGCCTACACATAGTAGTCGATGAGGGAAATCTCTCAGCATCAATATAATTTCGATATGCATCCGCGCGCGCCAGTGCGCTGATGTTGAATATCTACAGTAATCTGTCGATAGTATATAATATTTAACATTTCGGGGCGTTTACTGATGTTGGTTATTGTTTGAAAAAAAATAAAATAAGATGAGAGGAGAGCTGGTACTTGTCAGGGCGAATTATTTTCCGTGCTATTTATTTTAGCTTCGCCGATGCTATGAAACAGTCAAGTTTATTATTCCTCAATTATGCATCTATCTCTATCTCAACCCGTTCTCTTCTTTCTGCTCTCTATCACTCTATGGATAAACGATACCAGTAAACGGTTGTGACCCACACACCGATAGGAATTAGTCTTTGACTTCCCACTGCCGAGACTCACTGTCAGAATCCGGAATGATGACTCCTGCCTTAATTATCTCGGTTTCACCAACGCCATGAATCAGTCCAGTTTCATATTCCTCAATTCTGTTTTAATATTTCCTTTAAAGTATCAAAAATTCGATCACCTGAACTTCACTATCATACAATTGTGGCGGCAAAATGACTTCTATTGACTGACCGTTTAGTATTTTTTCAAAGGCACTGAAACTATGTCAGTTCTTTTCTCAGAAGGCCCAATTCGCTCTATTCGACCCGAAAAAATGTGGCGGTGGACGAAAATGAAAAGGCTGCACTCACGAACAGCTCGGCTTCGAAGGTTAGTTTCAATTCATAATTTAAATGATTCCCTTTCGAAGTTTATGGTGAAACGTCGTTGGATTCTACAAATTTGTTCTATGAATTAAGATACATTACAGTGATGCAAACTTTTTTTAGCCAGTGAGGTTGATGTTCCATCATCAAGGGAATAATGGTTTGTCCTTTGCTTCGACGATAGTATTGCGAATTCCAGTGGAATAAAAGCATTCACATGAGAACGTATATGCATGCAAATATTGCCAATCAAGTTCATTATTCTTTATTTGGATCTCCTCGTGTATAAACATGAATCAATCGATGAAGACGATATAAAGTAGGAAGTGATCAAGTGAAAGGTATGACAAAATGTCATTGAACTGGTGAAACCCTGAATCATTATTTCAACAAATTTAAATGATAATCTTTCTTTAAATGTTCGATAAATGAACGATATATATTCTTTGTTACTTTAGCTAGAAGAGAGCTGATTGTAAATATGTTTAGACCAGATTTGCATCTATAATTGTTTGCAAGATAATTATTTGGCTGATGTGTTACTCTCGCAGCAACAATCAACCTTGTAACTATGCTATACTCTTCTCAAATTCTTGTTTTGACAATCGTCGTATGTTATCCTCTTCTGGCAGGCGAGATAAGAGTAGGGATCGATATAGTGACCTCTTCTCTCATATGCAAAGATAACATATTCCAGTGATGACATATTCCCTTTTCAACTTGGTTAGAGAGTGGGAGGAAGTGAGGGTATTTATCATCTGATTGTAAATATTATGCTATGCTGTCCGTCTTCAAAAACCTTTATTGTGTGTAAGAGAATCATGTACTGATCATTCTACTGACTCGGCCAAAATCAACCTGGTTCAATTAAAATCAACCTGTCAATTGTTCCGTGCTTTTTTCCCTTTAAAGAATATATATAAGATGTATATTCTTTAAAGCAGGAATCAAAAAAGCAAAAACGCGCCTGGTTGAAATGTGTTTCAAATAGGGAGAGAACTCTCTTCAAGTCGCGTGTAGGGTTCCCCCAATTGGGCTTTTTGGCCCAGTTGGGCTTCTACTTTCAAGTATGTTTCATGTGCGTTATATAGTACATACATAAAGCGCACATGAAACATACTTGAAAGTAGAAGCCCAACTGGGCCAAAAAGCCCTATTGGGGGAACCCTAGTCGCGTGCTCTCTCACTTGTTACCTGTGCCTCAGGGTCAACTTTGAATGTACTAAGGAAATCATAACTCAATTGAGATTAGAGATTTCAAAGACGGAATTTCGATAATGAGTTACGGTTTAAGATGGTCTCGAAACTACCTTGTCAGTTTGCTCTGTCCAGTTTTGCTGAGAGATCCGCTTTAAAGGGAAAAAACCTTCCAATTTGCAAAGGAATGTTGCTTCAGAAAATCAGATGCGTGATCTGCGCTCTGCCGTATACATTAGGGAGTTCCAGGCCCACTGCGAGACTCCCGGGGAGGAAAACAGCATGTAACATATTATCACTGCGCGACTTGAGTGTGAATATGCTATCATTAGGAAACATAAAATTGTGAAAACAAACGAAGAATTGTGAAAATTAGTTCTATTTTGAGATGACTTTGAGGAACTATCGTTGAATGGCACATGCTGGGACGTACAGAGTGACTGTGAAACCTCCAGTTTCAGGGTGACGATTCATCCCGGCGTCGCAATTTTGGGTAGATTATACTGCAACTCGAGTAGTTAGTTATACAATATGGTATCTTTGAATCCTGCCATATTTAGGTCATATTCCTACAGAATTCATCACAGCATCGAAACCAAGTGCCACTAAAACTATGATTTATCACTGACGCAACTCGAATGTCCCTTCTAATAATACTGATTTTTAAAAAAACCATCGCTGACTGCGGGTGGGAAACTCGAGAGACGATTCTTCCCTAGAATTGGCTTGCTGGGCAGACTCGGCAATCACTCTCATGTTCTGACTGTTGAAAGCCTGTTCCACCGTGAACAACTTCTCATCCGAGTTGAGAGTCGTGAGATGTTCGCCTTCTGCGATCCTCCCTAGGAGCTTCTTGCATCTCTTGAGCCTCTTCTCCATGTGAATGCCAGTAAAACCGTGGCCCTTACGCATCTTGTAAGGGTGGGACGTGAGACCAGAGTGAACTATCTTGCGCACCGAATGCTCGTCGATTCCGAGATCACGGGCCATTTTTCTCATAGATCGGATGGGATCACGTGCAACTCGCATCTGCACGATTTTCTTGTTCTTCCGAGTCGCAGCAGTGTGAGTTCTACCCACTCTAGTACGGTCCTTAGTCGTGCCCAGCGCCTTGAAGCGACAGATGGTATTGTTAACGGTCTGTCGGGAAACTCGGAGTTTCTTCGAAATTCCAGCTGGGGACTCGCCGAGGGTCCAAAGGTCAATAATGGATGTCCGGTACTGGTGGGGTCGAGTCATTACTAGGGGATATAATTTGAAGTGCGCATTGAACACCTCGAGTGGTATACTAAAACGTGTTATAACATGCATTAACAGGTTGATAGGACTGATGAAATATTCGAGTTCAAACTTTGTCAAAGTACTTTCTCCGCACCCCCCTGTAAGAGATTAAGATTCTTCCAGTAATAGATTCTTCCTTCAGAAGAGCAAGTGTTTCATTTTTTTCCACTTCGCTGCACTCCAGCATGATGCCAGAAATTAGATTGTTCGAGCTCCGCTATTGCAATATACGAAGTATGAGCTTCTAACGATGATTTTTAAAGTTTTTTTGCATTCGGTCATAGAGAGACAGCGTTGTAAATTAGTGCATTGTCCAGCTTATTGTAATTAATTTTCTCAAATTGCACCACGGTCCGTACGGGGTCCATACCAAAACGTCCCCCCTCTCTAAAGGGGTACTACCAAAACGTCCCCTTACCAAAAATGTCCCCCCTCTACCAAAACGTCCCCTCTACCAAAACGTCCCCCACCAAAACGTCCCCTCGCCCTCCCTTGCCTGTGGGCATGAACTCATGATCACTCATGATCTCTTGTCAGTTGATCAGTCGGCTCCAGTCACATCCGACGACAAAGGAAGGTTCCTGCCCCCCCCCCTCCCCACAACGGAAGGTTCCTGCCCTCCCCCTCCCCGCAACGGAAGGTTCCTGCCCCCCCCCTCCCCTCTCCCCTATATAAGGGAGCCCTCAGAGCAGTGCATCACACATGCGCGCTCTCTCTCTCTCTTCCTCTATTTTTTAATATTTTCCTTTCCATAATTCCTGATATGTGATTTTCGTTTTTCATTTTCGTTGCAAGCGTATGACGTTTGTTTTTCGGTTTATGATTTTGCTTCTCTTCAGAAATGGCAGCAATCAGCAACAAGTGGAGCGGATCTTCCTTACCGAGCAACCAAGGTACGTAAAGTTATTATGTATTTAGTTTATCTTTACCACATACAAAAAGATTTTCATTACATCTTACATTGTAAGGCAAAAACAAGATTGCCGCATACCGAATCAGTGGAGAGCAGGACTACATCTTGTCTTTCCGATTCAAAGATAAAATCGATGGAGATGAAGTCCCTGTAACCAATCAATCGGAAGGCATAGTATGCATGTATCTCATGTGAAAGATCCACCTCTGCAGGCACGAAAGCAACCGTACGGGTGTTCTTTCCCGATGAGGATCAAGCGGTGTTCCTCTCGAACCCCGCTGATGCCTCTCGCCACAGATGCCATTGGACTACGGACGAGAAGTGCAGGGCAGCAGTAGTCCTTAGTTCCAAAATTGCGTGAGAAATATTTTTTATTTATAAGTTTTGTTTATCATAAATAAATGAAAGTGTTATCCTCAGGAAGGATTTTTCCGTCAAGAACTCTGAGTCTGCATCAGCGGGTCACTTGAAGAACCCATCCCGTGCATACAAGGAATGCAATGCTATGATTGCCAAGAGAGAGGGCATTGCTAATCTTATCTTGCCAGGAGACGTCGATGAGGTTCTCGATCTGTACAGTGGAGGCAAAAACAAGAACAAGAGGAAACGGCAGCTGTCGGACGTGAAAAAGTTAGTTTTCATAGTCGGTTATGAGATGAAACAAATAGTTTCCCCATTCCTAATAATTTCAGAGCAACCGGAGTATCGAGAGTGGAGGAGTACGATCAGATAGATGATAAGGATATCGAAATTATAGGCCTGAAAGAGACGTACAGAATTTCAGACCCGGAGGACTCGAAGAGAATCTACCTGGCTGCGAGACGAACGTTCCAACTGGCGATCGATTTGGGAATCGAAGCCCTTCTCGTTGACGGTAATTTCGGTTTCACTCCCATGCCCACTTGTACTAAGAAACGAGCAAACCAACTTTTCACAATCCGAGTCTGCTGCCGAAACACAAGCTTTCTGCTGATGGCTGCTCTCCTTCCATCCAAGGCCGCCTCCGAGTACATCCTCCTTTTTGAGGTTTGCTGTGACTGTTTGAACCAATACATCGTATATTTACAGTTCCTGTTCTCGATCTTCTCGGAGATGAATTTTCCCCTGAGAGGAGTTCGGATCGTGAGTGATTGGGAGACGGGGATCATAAAGGCTATCCGAACTACTCTCCCGATGGCAACACACCAAGGTTGTTCCTTCCATGCCCTCAAATGCATTAATAACAAAATTTCATCCTACGGGCTGAATGCATTCGCGAGGAGCCATCCTGTCGTGCGTGTGTGGTTCAATCGAATTCGTGCGTCCATCTTCCTTCCTCGAGTGTACATTGACCAGTACGTTTATTCACGAATATCTTTCCTTCACTCGATACTCATTTTTACTTCTTCCAGGTGTGGCCTTCTGGTGGTCCCTGTGTCCAATGTACACCCTGCTTACACAGCAGCCCATAATTTCCTGGAGTATTTCAAGTCCGAATGGATGTCTCAGCCGGAGGCGATGGTGTGTAAGTTCATGGTCGATCGTCATCGAACCACCAATCTCGTTGAGAGTTGGCACCGGTAAGATTTCTGTTGAATGAATGAAACAAAACCAGAGTGCATCCTAAATTATTTAACTTATAGAGGACTGCTCAGTCACTTCCTCGGTCACCATCCCCCACTCATGGAACTCGTTCCTCTTGGTGAGCTATATGGTATCGTACGACAATAACGGATAATTATACATCAGAATACCGAATTGGATGATAATATTTCTATGAAGCACTATTTGGACAATGGATCGAGTTACGAGCTGAGCGAGGAGGACGAGAAGAGATCGATCGAAACTCTGGCACCCATGCTAGAGTTCGATTCGATTCTGGAGGAGAGGGACCCAACCAATGCTGAGATTATGAGTTACCTAGATAAGATGACGAAATTCTGCCACGAAAAACTTAACTGAATCTTAGAAACTCGTATAATTTCGTAATCTAATCTAGTTTTTACCATTTATATTTAGCACTTTCACTTGTTTCTAATTAGAAACCATCCTTGTACCATACAAACAATTCTACAACTAATTTTACTCATTTCAGATTTCAACTCGATAGAAGGGAGAAGAAGACTAGTTAGATGGGATGACCAAATTCTGCAACAAGAAACACTGAACTAAAACTTGGAAACTAGCAGAATTTGGTAATCAAATCTCATATTCAATATTTAGTGCTTGCACTTTTTGCATATTCAGAAACAATCCGTGTGCCATTCAAATCTATTAATATCTAAACAATTCATGTGCCATACAAATCTATTCACTTATTATTAATTTTCAGATTTCAACTTTCAACTCGAAAGGAGGGTAAAAAGTGAGAAGAAAGTGAGAAGAACTGAGAAGAAATGAAAAGAAAAAAGAGACTAATGGGAGAGTTCTGAGAGAGATATGAGAGACAGTGAGAGTGAGACAAGTTTGAGAACTAAAGTAAAGTGATATGTATTGTCGTTCCTCTATTTGGATTATTGTGATAAAACTGTTGTATCTATTACGTACTGTTCTTTCCACACAACGTAGGGGGGAAATGAAAATCGCAAGACCATAATGTATGCACATCTAAGGGGGATCATTATTTCATGCCCACAGGCAAGGGAGGGAGAGGGGAAGTTTTGGTGGGGGACGTTTTGGTAGAGGGGACGTTTTGGTAGAGGGGGGACGTTTTGGTAGCGCGCGGAGGGGACGTTTTGGTAGTACCCCTTTAGAGAGGGGGGACGTTTTGGTATGGACCCGTCCGTACGGTCTCAAATTGCACCATGGTAGGTTATTGCTAGCGATACAATTCTTTACCACTTCTTTCACAGTCGCAACTGAAATTGACTATTCAGGTTCAAATCAATATTTTCATTGTCGGAATGAGAAAGCGAGAGAGCGAGTGAGTCATTGTATTTCCAATATTTTCATCGTTCTCTTCGAGGCGAAAGATGAGCCGGCGATTGGAACAGCCATGAGAGGAAAACGCCTTCAAGAGTGTAAGTTTACGATATTTGAAAATTCGTCCACGGTGGTTCACTGTTCTGGCAGATTATTTAACAGCTTTGCACAATCTCAATGCATGCTTAACTTTGCAATAAGTGCACTTTATGATCTTACAACGACATTCACAACTCACCACTAATGTTTGACCACCGCCGTGGGAAAACAATTCCAAAACAGGCCCTGCATTCTTCCCGCCTTGGTTTGTTTCATTATTATTCGTTGTATTGCCAGAGGGAGAAAGGGGGGGGGGTCCGCGTGAAATTAAGAGAGGCACAACATTCCCCCCGTTTTCCGAAGGATCTCATCGATAGGAGAGATCAGGTGGCGACTGGTACAAAGGAAGGTAAACGCAACCCAGAAAGCCAGTTTGATTTATTTTGCACTCGAATGCATGATAGATCGGTATTTCCTCGTTTATGACAAATTAAAAAAATCGTAGACCTTACTCACTGGTCATTAATTCGGTTTTTTCTCTCAGAAGATGCCAACCTTCCTACTCATTTCCAAGCCTGGTACTGCAGCCGCGACTGCCGCAGCTGCTAATACCAACTTTGCTGCTCATACCAGTTTAATTTATGTTATTGAATATATAACATTTCGCCTTTGTATGCCAATGCGTGTTCGGAAAAAATCTGGAGAATCCCCACAATCGAATTTATGTACCTTGACTCATTTCTCAATATTCGCCAGAACTTTGAAACATTATTTTCCCTTCTTTCGTTCATACTTAAACTATTGTATTGTATAAAATTTTACTCGATTGCAGAGAGCCCCCTCGATCCAAAGCCAAAACCAGGGTGAGAGTATTCACTTCTTATTTCATCCTTCCGATAACTTTTCGGTTTCAACTGTACTACTCTATCTTCCTTTCTCTTTTCCGAAAGCCTGTACATGATCCCCTATTTATCGAGAATAACACGCGTGTCGCGGAAGAATCGAATAACATCGGGAAAGGGTTGGCATATTTTCTGAGCCATGCGTCTATGAATAGTTTTGGATAGCCCATAGGATCCCTAACAAGATGTACTAGACGTTTATCTCACATCTCCGATTTTAAGGTCATGCTAAGGCATCAAACTTTCCGAAGGCCGAAAATACCAAAGTTTGGCGGTTCACAACTCATTTCAAAATTAATATTTTTGCAATTCCTTTGGAGAGTCCCTTCATAGGCCCATGAATAATCGACCAGAATCATTGGATCATGAATATATTAATTTGCATATGTTTTATTCGTTTTAATTGAATAATTTGCCTTACATTTTCGGGCCGTACCTGCTTTTGAGCTCAAGACCTAGAGACAAATCGAATGATATGCTGAATGCATAGGTTTCCGGGGTGCGCCTGAGAGATAAATGCATGTTAAGGTTTTAGTCGACGTGCCATTTCACTATTTAATAAGTGAAACTGCCCTTTAATATCTTCGAAGTTGATGAAAACTCAATTAAATAGAGTGGGTGATTTAAGTTTCACTAATTATATTTAACGAGGAACGCCACAGGCGAAAGAGAAGTGTCATACTATTACTGAAACTCAATTCATTTTCGTAATTGTCTGTCTAACTAATGAAGTTTTGTTATCACACGTCGACTAAACCTTAACATGCACTTATCTCTGAGGCGCACCCCGGAAATCTATGAATTCAGCATATCATTCGATTTGTCTCGATGAGCTCTAGGTCTTGAGCTCAAAATCAGGTACGGCCCGAAAATGTAGGGC
This sequence comes from Pristionchus mayeri, assembly GCA_036245805.1. Lineage (NCBI taxonomy): Eukaryota > Metazoa > Nematoda > Chromadorea > Rhabditida > Neodiplogasteridae > Pristionchus > Pristionchus mayeri. Next base: position 42,045,075 of record BTRK01000005.1, read on the forward strand.
AAATGATTCAATTAAAACGATTAACAAACATGCAAATTAATATATGCATGATCCAATGATTCTGGTCGATTCTTCATGGACCTAGGAAGGGACTCTCAAAAGGAATTGCAAAAATATTAATTTTGAAATGAGTTGTGAACCGCAAAAGTTTGGAATTTTCGGCGCTATGAAAGTTTAATGCTTTAGCATGACCTTAAAATTGAAGATTTGCGACAAAGCTCGGCTATATCTTGTTTGGGACCCTATGGGCTATCCAAAACTGTATTTATCCCACTTTTGACTTTTTCAATGTGCCAGGGTTTATTCGATTCTTCCGCGACACGCGTGATAAAACTTTTTCACAATCTGTTTATCTGCCAGGCCGGCGGATGAAGATAAGCAAGGAGAATCAGACACATTGTGCAGATTTCCTTCCTTTCCGACAAGAAAAGGCAATGATACGATGATACCAATGCTGTTTGTATTGTAGTTATGATACTGAGACATCATTACCACTAAAAATTGCTAAATTCATTGAGGCTTTAGCTTTATTTTCATAGTGATGCGTGAATTCGTCTGGCGATGAGTCGATTGTATTCAAAAAAATTAAATTCCTCCAACTCTGCTCATTTCAAAGCCGTTCGATAGTCCTGCAGCCAACTCTGCTACTCGTGCCAGTTTTTCCCTTAATGTGGATGAGTGATGAATCGACCTCTTGTTGTCCTCCTTACTCCTCAACAACATAAGAAGAGAAAAGTATGGAAATGTAAGTGATTGAACATGTTTGTTCAAATCAGTCCAATCACTTGTTCTGGCTAGGTCTACTTGAATGCGTCTGATCGACTTCAGTGGATACGAGGTCACAAATAATATAGTTGAAATCGAAATGTTCCAGGAACGGTGAAGCGGGAAATTATTGATCTATCGTCAGTTGATTAATGTTCCATACATCCATTATCTAGTAAAGGAAGCTGTCACAATGATTGAAGCGATGCGCTTATGAATAATAAACACTCCCCTCGCATATCAGAATTCGATTGCGAGAGATGAGAAATAAGAAATTGGAAGAAATATTCACGAGCACTCAGTGTGTGCTCAACACTCAACTTATTCTTTCCAGGCACGGAGGAATAATTGGATGAGATTGAATCCATCCTCCAGATTTCCCACCGTCTTCTGAAAATAATACGGCGACAAGCACATGCGAGTTGCTGTTGTTGTCATAATTAGTTTTTTTTTAAATTTAGTTTATTCTTCCTGTCGTACAACACGGTATGCGATTGTAAAATCTCTAATTCACTGTGTTTTGGATTAACAGAGAGACATGAAACCGACTGGTCACGAATTAATTGTGTTTGAAGGACCATTTTTCTTAGCTCGTGATCCAGAACATGGATGATGCTGCATCCCGATTTCTGCAGCTTCTGCAGCCAACTCTGCTGCTCGTGCCAGCATGCTCGCCTGGTCACAGTCTTGATGTCATAGGAAAATCTTAAATTTCAAACGATTGATCAACTATTTTTCAAGTGTCAGATTTTAAGTTTCGCTCTAATGATATGTTGTTCCTTATTCGTGATTCTATAATTTCGACACTGGTGGTGCTTCAATAAAGACCTAAAACGAAGCTTCTCACTATATAGAGTGCATTCCGTTGCCTGCTGATTTCGATGGAGGAGTAAGGGGACCGTGCTCCATCCGTCATGAGTATGAGCCGCAATCGCTCACCGATTTCCATCCTCAAGAACATAAGAAAAGAATATAAATTACTTCCATTTATTAAATTTCATCATTTTAGAGAGAGAGATAAATTGTATTTATTCTAACCAACAATATTTAACGCCACATGGTTACTTCGTGGTAGACTCTTCCTATGGCCGTGGAGGAATAAATTGTTTAATGCACATTGGGAACGGATGATAGAAATAAAATATCACAGGAATAAAGATAAAAATCATTTCTCTTTCAGAAGGATGCCTGTTCGATTTTTCTGATCGATGAGGAGAATGAGAAGGATACTGTTTAGGGATGGCAAAAACTGTCCAATGGACTGTCCGGGACAGTCGACTGTCCGAGCTTTTGGGACAGTGGACTGTCTCGGACAGTAGACTGTCCCAAAGTTGGGACAGTGGACTGTCCCAGACAATCAACTGTCTCAACTTTGAAACATAGTTAAAATGAATGTATCTCTGTGTAGGCAACTTTGAATAGTTTTCAAGTAGGTTTCATGTGCGCTAAATATGCCATCAAATCAGCCGTTATATAGCGGATCTAAAACTTATCCAATAGGGACAGTCGACTGTCTCTGTCATTTCCATTGGGACAGTCGACTGTCCGAGAGGCGAGAGAGCATTCACTCTCAGACTCGTTCCTGTCTTTCGCCGCGCGGGCGAAGCGGTTGGTTCAGACAATTTTTGCCATCCCTAATACTGTTGCCTCTCCGAAGGATAAGAGTGGACAAATCTCAGCAGACAGGGTGAGTAGAATGAGTTGCTCTTTTGTTTATTGTTTCTCAATATCTAGAATCGTTGTTCTCTCCCATTAGCAAGCGCTCGAATAGCCATAATGAATCATGCTGATTCCCCGAATTTTTACATTCAAGTCTGACAATTTTGGTTTCACCAATAACATTAAAAATAAAAGTTTCGGTTTCGTCGATCATTCACACTTGTCACGTAAATTATTAGCAATTCGAAGTAATATTTACGCGCTGGCTGTGCACGATAATCCAACTGTGTCATAACTGTGCGTGTATGGAACTAACGACAATAATTGTAGTCAAACCTTAAATTCAGGTGCAAAAATATAAATCAAAATATATTTTCATTCTGAACGCATTAGTTCTCATTTGACCCAGTGCCCTAAGATATCGATAGTATTCTCGAATAAGAGGGTTTCTTGGTTGGTAATTTTCTGATTTTTTGAACTGCAGAACAAAGACGTGGAGGGGAAGAAGGACGGGAGAAACGCGATGACAAAGGCGAGTTTGGTGACCTTGTAATGCAATGTTTCATCACCGCACCAAATTGGATATGGGTGGATGAAGTTTCGATGTGCGAAGCGATGCCTTTCTATTACACTAATGGCCCATTCATAGTCGACAAAAGCTGAGGGGCCACTCTCTTCATTTCCCGAACTCTCTCACCGGTCGACCGGTCGAGAGAGTTCGGGAAATGAAGAGAGTGACCCCTCAGCTTTTTCGACTATGAATCCAGCATAACTGAAAAAAACAGAGCATCGCGCGCACAGTAACACGTAGTTCGTTATATATATACTTTTTTAATTGGAAGTAACCACTTCCCGCTCGCCTGAACTGCTCTTTCGATAACATTGGACAGTAGAGATTGTAATTCGAGTAACCGTCTCTTCATATCACATACTCTTGTGACCGGTAATCGGAAAGTGATTATGAAAACTATAGAGGCAAAATCGAATTACGAACTCTACGGAAACATCTATAGACGCAATACAAATAGATTGCGATTATTCGCGACTATTCAATGAGAATTAGAGTTGATGATTGGAGAAATCGAGTTGAGGCTGCTGTTATCGTTTTCTTCATTAAGAATTGCGCTTCTCTTTCATTAAGAAAATGACAAAGCAAATCGACTATTATTCACGAGGCTACATGTGAAAACCGTGCACTGATTATTCTCATTTTCCATGCGATGAGTGATGCATGAATTCTGATAATTAGCCACACTCTCTCGTCAGGAAGAAAGTGCGCCCGATAAATCTTGATAAATGGAAACAGAAACAGTTTTCGACCTGCTCATGGTTATTTCGTCGTGCAAGCGTAATAATTTGAATTTCTAAATGCTTATTTTCAATTTATTGATATCGATAAATTCCCGGCCACTAGTAACACCTCTGAAACAAAAATCTATGAAGTTTCTTAGACTTGACCTCAAATCAAGAAAGGTGAAATGTTTCAGGTGTATTATCTGATGCTGGCGATTGTCGAGCCGCTATCTCAATCTCTGGCACTAAATCGGATGATCACCGTCGGATGATAACCTTCCGGGTGATAACCAAAAATATTGCTCTTTTGCAATATTCTCGGGGAAAACTTCTTGATAGTCACTGACCATATTGTGAAAATACTGCAGAGTACGTTACTTAACAGCCGTGTATGAATATCATTTTATCACGAAAAGGTGGACATTGTGCTCAAATAGGCATGATTTTGATTGTTTTGTTCCTAAGAATTTGTCGTTTAGTGCCTCAGGCTCTGCGATTCCAAGCGCGCGCCGTTTCGGTTTTATTGGATGGGCCGAGGCGTGGGGAATGTATGCACTGATAAGGATAATGGCCACTCATCATTTTTGTCTTTCTTCTTTCCTTTTCTCCTTCTTCTTTTCATTGTCAGTTTGATAGGATTAGTGAAGCTGCTTACTGGGATGTCCTTTTCTGTCTTATTTTGTTTTTCCCACTAGGTTTGGATGCAGATTTGGGTATATCCGATAATCTGTTCAATTATTTTGTGGATCTAAAACCTTTCTGGTAGTATTGCCAAATTTCTCAGACAGAGAAACCCTGATTCATACTCTAGAGATTCTGATTGATCAACGATGAGGTTGAAGGAGAGAGCGCCATACTTATGCGCCTGTCACTTGAGTCATAGGACGGGTGGCACGAAATTACAAAAAAAAATACGCCCTCTCTTTCCTAGTAGATCATCAAAAAAGCTTGTAGAATGAGTAGCGTCATTACATACTTAGTTTCTAGTTCGTAAACAATCTCTTTCACTACCCTGTACTATGTAAAATTTCGCCCCCGTGTCCATGTCCATGATTGATGATGAGCTGTTTCGTATCTTAATCCGCTTAGGGCTGTCATCAGTGTTTAGGGCGATGAAATCACTCCTTCCCTACAAACAGCTGATTCACGTGAGGTGATTTCAGGAAGTGAGGAGAGAGAAAAGTGAGTATGGTCTGACTCTCTCCAAACCACACGCTCTCTCGCCGGTCAGAGAGACGAGAGAGCGTGCAAACTGAAGAGAGTTAGACGATTACTCAGAAAAAGAGAGAAAAGCGGTGGGGAAGAGCAGTTTGAAGGCTCGCTAATTGGAGGGATGAAACCCGCGCCGTTGCCTCATTAGCCTTCTCCCTACTCTCTTCATTTCATGCACTCTCTCGCTAGTCTTAGAGGCTAGAGATCGAGCAAAATGGGTTTTCTCACTTTTCGCTATTCGATCCTGCCAGTTTCTAGATTCACACCGTCGCCAAATCCTCGTTTCTCGTTCCAAATCCATGTTTTCTTCCTGTCTCCGTGTCTCTGGGCAATTTGTAAAGAAATTGTAGTGTTTCTTCCTGGTACTTTCCCAGAAACCTTTGGGGACCCTGAAAGGAAGGAAGTGAGTGAGAGTGAACGAGAGGTCTCTGGGATGATAAGGGCTCAAAGTTCTCGCGTAACACTGAGTTCTGAGGTGGTTAAAAAATTCGGCAATTTCATCAGATTTTTGACGTGTAGCTTCAGTGTGCCTTCCTATCGCTATCTCAAGCCCCTTGATTGACGATTGTCAGCAAATTTCCGCGATGGGCCGCACTTTAATATTGCATGCGCTCGCGTTTTTGCTCATCAGAAGATGCCAATCTTCAGATTATCGATCGTTTGTCAGATCACAAGGTGACGTCACGGCATGGTCATGCAAAAGACTGAGGAGCCAGAGGAGGAGGAGCTGATCGTGCCACGTAAGTTACTTCGGGTCTTCCTTTTTGGGTAGTTTTCTATATTTTGTGTAGGTTTCATGGGCGGTAAACATAGTTCGTAATTCGGGTCATCTTATCTTCATTTGTTGTGTACCAGAATGACGAACCCTACCGCTAAATATCTCATCAGCAATTTAGATGTGCAGAAACCAAACCAGAAATTATAAAATTAGCCAATAAGGGAAGCTCTAGTGTGTTTTGCGATCACGAAGTCGGTGATTTTTTATCTTTTGCAGCTCTCTTCTCGTTTCGATCACTGCGATTGCGCGTCGTCCTGCTGATATGTGGCGCGTTCAGTGTACAGGTATGTGAAATCGATAATTTGATAGGAATTGCTGGTAGCATGATATCGATATTTTCAATTGTGTATGTTCAATTGTTCAAATGTGTATGTGTGTTCTAGGAAATCGATATTTTGAAGGATAAAATCGATTGCAAATCAATAAATCGATAATAAATCGATTGCAGGGTCTGGCGAGAGGCTCGTTCGGCATGGCCGCAGTGTGCTTCATTTCAGAAGCTGGCAATGCCACCGGAGCATGTGTGGAGACTAAGGTGAGAGGGTTACGAGAGGCGACGCCATGTAGTGCAGTTCCTCCTTTTCGGGAATACCAACCTCTGGATCTTGATGCCAGTAAGGATAAAGTTGATGATTAGGCTGCTGGCTGACGTATATGGCGCGTAATTCGTGTAATCATGCCTTCATTTCACTCCCTCCCTAGACCGATAGAGTGATGAGAGAGCATTGGAAATGTCAAGAGGGTTTTCCGAATTTCGAACTCTACTTACCTCTCAAGGCAAAAGAGCAATATTCAAGCAAAAGTCCAATGAAAGTTGCAAATGCGGACACATACAAGCAATGAGCATCATTGAGTGAGATGAAGCGAAGAGGACGAATAGAGTCAATTCCAGCTGTCCTACACAGTGGACTGGTCAGTGACTACGCTCTCCCGTATTCACACCTCCTTCTACATCGGCAGCTTTATATCGGTACTTATTGTGGACAGGGTAGTCAAGAGGTGAGCCACAGTTTCATAGCGATATAAGTGCATTGCTCTTCTAGGTTTCACGTTTTTAGTTTAAACTCTAGGGCACGAGCAACTGTGATTCCATGTAGATCATTAATTCTATCATAGTATTATAAATAACAATAACAACAATACTAATAATAATAATGACAAAAATAATATTAATTATCACAGATTTGGCGCTAAAGCAGTGATGGCCTTCGGCTCAGTGCTCTCAGCATGTGGTAGCATGCTCACTCCGCTCGTTATTCTATTCGTCCCTCACTCTGCCGCTACAGCTATCCTCCGGTTCCTGATGGGAGTGGGATACGGTAGGCGACTATTACTAATTTGATCTTTGGTCAAATTGTACATTGCGAGTACATTGCGACATTGCGAGAAGTGAAGAGTAGAGAAAGTGTGGGCGACAAAAAACTAGGTTAAAATTGCATTGTGTGACATGTCGAGATAAATTACGAAGGGCGACGAATATTAATACGCATCCATGTCGAAATTTCCATTGCGTGAGGTGCGGTGGTAAACGTCGCCCTGCAGCATTCGTGATTCCGTGTGGGTCGGTGATCATCTCTCGATGGTTCCCACTATTCGAACGAAGCACGGGCATGGCCGTGTTCACTGCTGGCAATCAGGTGAGTGGCCTCGTTTATCTATGGTTCAGAATATTTATATAGGAATACGATTAGAAACCAAGCAATTCCACTCAGGGTTACTGTTCAAAATAAATGTGTAATAATTTTCTTATGAAAACAGTGCGTTTAATTCGGCTATTAGAATTATGTAATATCATAATCATTTAGATCATCGCCAAATAATAATTATGACATCACTAAGCGAAAAAAATACAAATACTAGCCGATTTATTCAAGGTCGGCACAGCAATTGCGATGCTCATCACAGCGGAGATGTGCAAGATGGATCTCTTCGGAGGCTGGCCGCTTTCCTTCGAGGCATACGGTAGGCGACGATTACTAATCGCAACTTCTGTTCAAAATTGCATTGCGTGAGTCGAAGTAGGAAACGTCGCCCTGCTCAGGTCTGATCTTCTGGGTATTCGTCGTGCTGTGGCTGACAGAAATTACGAACACGCCGAGGCAGCACAAGAATATAACTGGTGAAGAGAAGGAAACGGTAGAATTAAAGAGATGGGATTCAATTAGTCATTATTTTCAACCAGTGACGGCTTATTCGAATTTCAATGGATGGGTTATTTTATGTTTCACGAGCTGCTCTTGTTTCGAATGCAGGCTCCAAAATGATTGACGATACGTTGTTTTTTGAGTGAAAAAATCGAAATTACCGGTAATATCGCTTCCTTGTAACACAATAATTGTATCAATCAGTCCAACTTCATTCATATATTCTGATTTTGTTCTCCCTTTGTAGCTGTCGAATTGGAATATATCACGGGAAAAACAGCTGCAAAGGCAAGAGCAGTGTCCATAGTGAGGAGGACTCCCTACAGGAAGGTGAGGAGGGAAGCGTGGATTTGTGAAAGGCGTGACAGGATAGAGCACAGTGTGGATAACCGTGCGGGCTGCTATAGCTGTTTTTAATCGTTTCCGATTACCATCATAGGTTTCGAAAATTTCGAAAATACATTCCTTCCGTGAAACACTAATCAGTAGGGACGAGTTTTGCATTAATGAAACATGGACATTTATTTTTCACCAATGATATTAGAGTTCTTGGTCGGGAAGTTACAAGTATAGAGTGCACAATATATTTCAACACATCACACTAGTAGACTTATTCGGGACAACTGAAGTTCGCTTTGTTTCTATATGAGAATTATCGATTTCATTTATAAGATCTTTCTCTCGCCTGCCATTCTCTCCATATGCTCCTGCTCCTTCGCCCAATCTTTCGTCGTGGTTGCCTTCGTGACCTACCTACCCAAGTACTACCAGCAGGCACTCGGAATGCAACTACACAAGGTATACTGTAAATGAGTGTAAGCATCGGTGAGATGATAAAAAATGATAATGTTTTCGACTTCGAATCTATGTCAATCATTTATTGGCGACGGCTTCCACTATTTGGTAGTTTGAGCCCGTGTTACTTACGACCCAACGCATTCATTAATTTTTTTTAGTGAACAAAAGTATAAGCTCCCTCTTTACATTCCAGAACGGAATATTCTCCGCTGCTCCCTACGTAGTTCAGATTGTCACGAAAATGACGTTCGCCATCATTGCAGATAATATTAAAGTGAGCTATTAATTACAAGCTTGGTTTTCATCGATGTGGCAGCTCTCGGTGGCACGCACAAAACAACATTCGTGTGAATAAGAAGGTTTGGAAAATTTCTCATTCAGGCCAGATCCAAGAACATCAACCAGGACAGACTCGCCAAGCTGTTCAACGCAGTTGGTAAGAATTATCGATTTTACAGTAACAGTTACCGTATCCAGTCGTTCCTTCTCATAATCGATAATCTTACCGTACCTTCTCAGCCTGTTTCGGCTCGGGTCTCTGCATCCTCGCCATTTCCTTCCTCGGCGCAGAACAGTCGACGCTTGTAAGTGATGAAGTGGTCAGGATAGAGTAGATAGGAAGTTGTTGATTATCCATTCATTACGGTAAATTATTGACGTGGCTCGTTTTTGAGGTACTTTTATAGTTAATTAATCGATTGATTATTGTAGAACATCGATTTGTAGATCATGCTACTGATGACTGCCCAGATGGGACTCTTCAGTGGATTTGTACCTGGCTATAATACGAGTATCGTAACTGTGGCACCAATGGTGAGAACTAGTGATGCCAAATCGGAGCGCGCTCTCCTTGTTTCACACACTCTCTCACTCTGTCTGATCGGCGAGAGAGCATGTGAAACGCGGAGAGCGCGCGCCGATTTGGCACCAATGGTGAGAACGGTTGCCGCAGGGTGTAGGTGCAGTATGGGCGATTGAATCAAATATCTGGAAAAATATCAAAACACAACATGTCAAGATTGAATATTGGCATTTGAAATAAGCCTGGCGGTTTTGCGTTCTCTGAACATGTTGAAACGCTGTATCATGAGCATGTTCGATCCTTTGCTCGATTTGGCATTTTCGAAAAAAAAACATTTTAATTTGATGATTCAAATGACGGGGGCGCAGTGCGAAACATTCATCCCTTTTGATTCTGCGCAACGATGATAATGGATAAGATTAATGAAAACTGAGAGTTCGATCAGATTGCATTTTTTTGTTAAATCCAAATATCAATATTTCAGTTCACAGCTACAGTATCCGCCTACTCCCAAGTGTTCTCTCAGTTTGGATCTGCTCTCGCTCCCTTCATCATTGGTCTGATCACACAGAATGTGAGTTAACTGGCAGAGAAAATGTCTGATTCTCTCGGCTTCGCGTACTCTCTCGCACTATCTAGCCGGCGATAGTCTCGCGGACAACAAACTGGCACCACGGGGTTATAGAGGTCGCTTTTCCGATCACAAATCAATTGCTTATAAGCTAAATAAATGTCTACAAGTTGCAAAATTAATTTACAAATTTCATTGAAAATGCAGGCAAATGTAAAATAGTGTAGCCATTCTAGCCATTGATTGATAAAACGACCGCTGAATTCGGAAAAGACGGAATTTCGAGACGCACACAACGTTACACCACGTTGTTTAGCATGGGTTTTCTTCGTTATTATTGTATTTAATGGATTTTTAATGTGAAAACATGGAATGTGCGATATAGTGTTATGCAAATTACATACAAATATAGTCGAATTAGGCATATTCTGCATTGCGCAAAACCACCGTGCAGTGCTCAGCATGCAGTACAGTCGTTGTGAGAGTCCATGATTCTGTTTCATGGGAACCCTTTTTTAAATGATGTGTGTCAAGATGATGCTATTGATTCATTATAGGCAATTTCTGCATAGTGTACTGTTTACGAGGTTATTTTAGCATGGCAAATTTTGCACGGGAAGTAGTTGCATGGACGCTTCATTAGCTAATTTAAATTAGATGAAGCGATATTAGCCACGCACCTACCATAGGTCAAGTGTTGTTTCCTTTATTTAAAAAAAAAGAAAATATCTAAATTATATTTCAGGGCACACTAGATGAATGGCGCTGGGTGTTCTACATCATCACGGGCATACTCTTCGTGGCGGGAGTGATCTACCAGGCATTCGGAAAGTGTGAGTATGGTAGGATGCGGTAGCTAAAATAACGATTGTTGTACGGTATGAATTTCGCGAATTCATGCGGTTTTGTGATGAGCAAATGATTTCACTGGATGCTGATACACAAACATCTCAGTGGAGAATAGTGATGGCGGATGGGCCCATGCGTTCCTAGTTTGACATGCTTAGGGACCACAAGGGGTATAGCCGAAATGAAGCTATGACACCCTAACTATGCTCAAACTGCCCGCTGGAATCCAAATAAGATCATACTTTTGGCCGTTTGTCAATATCGCTTCTCAGAATCGCACTAGAGCTCATAAAGTACGTGAAAAGGTGTCAACGGAGAGCGGCAGGAAAACGAGGCGAGAGAGAGGGGGCGGAGCTAATTCCGATCGCTCTCCAGTCAAATCGCCAAAAATTTTGGCAGGGCTTCGCCCTTTCCGGGTTGTGCCTCACCCCAGTGAGGAGAGGCAAGGGAGCGACTCAAGCGCGCCTATTTGTATTTTCGGTCGATCTCTACACGCGCCGGGTGGGAGACATGAAGAAAGAGAGCGCGCGGACTCTGCCTCTTTGCACTCAGTCAGCGCGCGTCGTCCCCAATCGTTGAACGAAAATGACAAGCAGGAGAAGCGTCCTATTTTCATTTTCTTTTCTTTAAAAATCGTCTAAATGCATTCTTCACACAATATCCAAGGCGCATCAGTATGCGAATACCAGAACCCTTCTATTTCCCTTAAAAACCTCGATTTTCCCTAGCTCTCACTATATTTTATCGATTTTTACCTATTAAAAGTTATCCGATCCAGCTGCGCCCAACATATGTTATAAAGGACCCCAAGACCTTTCAAAAGCGACCTTGCTCGCCTAAAATGGTTAAGTATTCGCGGAGTCATTTCTTGGCGCAGGTTTGCCGCAAAACTGAGTTCCCTCCGAGTGGGCGGAGCTTGTGGTCTCTAGACATGCTTTCTCGCTCTGTCTGAACGGGGAGAGAGCGACCGTGTAACCCCGCACGCGCCTTGTTGGCATAACTAGAGGAGAGGTGAATTAAGAAATGGTGTCATTATCAAGTGTTCTTTCTCTCATCCACTTCCCTTCCTCAGGCACGGCCGAGCCCTGGGCGGATCCCTCTTCTGGTTCTCATCGCAGTTCCTTAGCTACTCTCTCTATGCGTGCTGCATCTGCTGCAGTTTCGATGAGCAGCAAACTCGACCTCGCCTCCTCCCAGAGACAACCAATCGATGTGATGGTTACGGTTGCCGAGGTACGGTAGTTATCGATTGGACGATGGCGTAGATAAATTATTATTATTATTATTATTATTATTATTTCGTGTCTACTTTTCCAGGAACTAATCGATGCAAGAGTATCGTCCCTCCGTCAGTCGGAGTCATCTAAGTCGCTGCTGGGCGTTTCTGGACGAGCTATCAAAGAGGTACGGTATTTAATCAACACAACGATTAGTAAATGTTTTCAACATCAAGAGTATTTAATACTGCTGCGGGGCCACTTTGAAGCTAATGATAATAGAGTGCTGCACCGAACAACCTAGAAGAATTCGATTTTCCCGAAGCATAATTCACGACTACATTCGTGATTTAGCTATTTTTCGGTAACTTTTGATCGAGTATGTTTGCAATTGACGCCTGATAGCTGATTTTCAGGAAAATCACTTTTAAGAATATTTTTCTATTCTGCGATGGCCCATACCATGTTAAAATTGTATTCGGGTCCGCAATGACAATTTTTTTCGACCAATGATAACAAGCGGAATGAGCTATTAATTTCGAAGTGATTCTTATTTATGACGATTCTGTTGAAAGGTCTCATTCTGCGACGATCCTGAAGTGAATGAGTATCCTTCGATGTCTGAACTACGGGAACCGATTTCGGAAGGAGAGGAGGACGATGAGGAGATTACGGTAGTCACAGGAGCCATGAATTGAGAGTACGGTAGATCTCTAATTATCGATTGTTATTGCCTCACGTTGTTAGGCAAGATTCCACACTTAACTATGCAGCATCCTACCTCATATATTGTACATAACATTGAAAGATCGACTGATTGGAACTCACATTTTTTTATTATCTTGTCGGAAGTTTGTGAGATTTATAATAAATGATTTCGTTTTGCCCATGTGTTTGTCACGTGACGTCTTGTCTTAGCCAGTCCCTCTGTTGTTAGGAATGATATAGTAAATGCATTGTAAGTGTGAACGTTTATGTTCGGTTCTTATTCAGTTAAAAAATTCGACAGTGATTATAGTTACCCTTAAAAAATAATGAAATAACAGCTAATGCAATACCCATCACTGCTCAAATGCGCGATCAGAATCTTTTGGAGGAAATCCGCGGTATTGGGTAGACCACGAACACTAATTGTTACTCTATCAAAAAGTGGCAAACATCACCCTGCTCAGGTGTGGTCTTATGAGTGTTGGTCGCGCTGTGGTTGGCGGAGATCACGAGTAGGCTGAGGTAGTTCAATCACATCACCGGTGAGGGAGGGCGGAGCACGATATACACTCGGAATAATGAGTATATGATAGTCCTGGTTAGAAATGATGCAATTAGTCGTTAGTAATGAACTCATTCCCTTCAATCGTGCGTATTCGTATTTTACGCACCAGTATCTTTTGAGCTACACGAGTTTTTCTTGTTCCTTTAGAAATGCCAGAATCTATTCTCCCTGAACTCCATGAACTCTCTAAAAAAACAAATATTCTTTAACATTTTTCATTTCATTCAACTGTGCCATCTCTGTTGTATGCCCCTTACAGTCGACAAATACTGACAAATGCAAATACTGATTGATGTTTTGGATATGGTTTTTATCGATTTTCTCCTCGGACCTTCTTCGCAAGGGAAAGGCGAAGAGTATGGTAGATTTGTAAAATGGCTTGGATAAGTTGTAATCAGAAAGGATGGAAATATGGTTAAAGGAGGAGTAAAGGCAAACGCGCGCCCGTTTGAAATATTTTTCAATTAGAGACATAACTCTCTTCAAGTCGCGTGCACTCTCGCTCGTTGCCTGAGCTTTCCCTGATTTGGCTCACATCCAACTATCTAAGCTCTTTCCGGAATGGAGATATCAATGCGAAAATTTCAGAGCTTATTATCGTTGCGGAGATCTAAGCCGTGCTTATGATAGCTTCAAAAATTGAATTTTGCGTTTACTCCTCCTTTAACCAATTATCTTTTTCAAGGACGATGAACAACATCAAGTGCAATTTTTGAGTTTCACATGTTGCTCTTGTGATACAGGAAATGTTGGATGTAATACTTGCTTGCATCACCTTTTTACAATAAGAAAATGAAAATGTAAAATAATTCTCCTATCACTGCAAATCCTTTACTCGATCTCTCTTTTAAGAATAAAATACAATTTGTATTCCTTCTTGCAGCAATCGAATCGAGTTAGAGTAGATCACTAGGAAAATACGGCCAAGAGGAGAGCAGTGTCCATTGTAAGTAGGACTCCCGACAGGAAGGTGAGTGGGGAAGGAGCAATCTTTTGTGTGATCTCTTAATCTTAATCTTTATTCTTTAATCTTTATCGCCAACGCATGAAGCGCCGTCAAGGGAAGGACAAGTGGGGAAAGTAGGTTGGCCTTTTAGCTCGATCACAGCGAACTTAGGGGATGAGGGGTGATGGAATGTGGCAGTTACATGTTACAAGTTGCTCTTGTCGATCTGACCGATTTAATTTAATAGCACTGTATGCAAATTGGAATACTCCTTCTTTATGGGCTACTTAATAGGGTTGGTTAGACGATGCCGCATTGCAAATGCATTTCCCTACGCTCAAGGGGAGGGAGAGTAATTGCGCAGCGCAATCGTATCTCCTACCCTCCTACATAGTTTTGATGGCCATACTAAATAAAACATGTAATCGACAAAATTCCGGTCCGAGATGTCCGACTCCTAACTGTCCGATTTTTAGAACAGGAAGTTTCGTGTTGCTCCAACTAAATTTGTTTCTCTTCCAAAACAATTTTCGATTTATTGCGTATTTCATTCATTATAACAAATACCACTGAATCCCTATTCTAGTGTAATATTGTCAGGGTGATCTTTAGCTAATACTGGCTGGCCCGTTCATCTACTGGTAAAAATATTTCAAACTCAGCTCACCGACCTACCTTTCAATCCATTTGCTTTTTCTCTTTCATCCAATTTTTCGCCGTGATCTCCCTGCCTGCCCTGGTGCTACTAGCTGGCACTCGAGATGCAACTTCAAAAGGGTATAATTTAGGATTATATTACAATGGGGGGTGTCGGATCGAACTAGATTGCAAATATATTGAGTGTTCTATTGGTTCAGTAGATATTTGTTATATTTGCTGAAATCCAGATGTCTCATTAATTCTTCCGAGGAATTCTTCGATTTGTTCCCGGTGGTTTTTGTCTGAAACGGCACGATTCGGTTGTCCATAGACAAACTAAAAGACAACAAAAATAGATAACCGCTGTGTGATGGTTGCGAAGTGCTGGACATTTTGCCTGGCTATTTGGTGTTACCATGATAAGAGATATACATAATAAAAAATGGAAATTTGATAACACCATCGCGGAAACTCAAAAAAACTACATAAGTTCATGCAAATGTATAGTATCCCTTAATCCATATTTCAGTTCAAAGCTTTAGTATCCTCCTTTTCTCAAATGGTATCCCAGCTAGGATTTGATCTCGCTCTCTTTCTCATCGGATTAATCATGCGGAATGTGAGTGAAAAGCAAGTTTGGACTGTCTGTCTCTCTCTGTTCCGCGTGCTCTTTCGCATTGTCTGGTCGGCGATAGGAAAATGAAGAACGTAGTTCATGAAACTATCTAAATTTGAAAAAAATAGCTTATCGGTCAGGCATTAAATCGCCTAGAAAAAAGTCTTTGTCCAAGACCCAAGTCTTTCACAGGCGACTACGAGTTGCACACTGCACACTGCACCGGCTGCCGAAAGTCGAACGCCATGGAGAATCCCTCAATCGGTGCAGTAATTTGTGATTTGTAATCCGTTTCCTTCCCTTCTCCTTCGTTTCAATCCTAAACCGCAATGGATCAAAAACGCAAAGGATCGTGAACCTGAGCGATTCTAGTTACGAAAATGAGAGGGTAAAATCCGGTAGCAACTGCGAACGGAAAGGCAGCAGTTGCAGCTGCAGAAGTCAGACCGTACACCATGAATGAAGTAAACAATTTACTGCGGCAAAATAATTACGCAGCGAGCAGGATTCGAACCTACGCGGGCAGAGCCCAATTGATTTCTAGTCAATCTCCTTAACCACTCGGACATCGCTGCACATTTGCTAGGGGCGAGAAGCTCGGTATACATTGTTCCGAATTTGTGTACGATAGGACTGATAGGGAAAGTTCCGATGAAATTCCCGATGGCTGGTGCGGAGAAAAGGAGATTTCTCAGAGCAGAGTCGTGCAGCCAGTGAACTTAAATACAGGAAAAAAAGAGAATTCGTTGCTCTTTTTTGTTTTGACACCTTCTCATTTGAATGCAACACCACAAGCTCAACGAGAAGCCGTTGGGAAGCCGGGAGATCAAAATAGATTTTTGGATTAAAAACCTCTGATATTGCAAGGAATCGTACAATTGACCAACGTCTTCTGACTATCCGCCCCTCAGATGGAAGTGTCCTTTCCCCTTCAACTCAGGCGCTCTCTCTCCTATCCACACTGCCTCGCCCCATAAACAGCGCGATCTTCCATAATCAGGGGTATATAAATGACATTTCTCCTTAGATCGTTGGTGTTCCTACACTGTTCGCCTCTCCGAGGATGCCAACAGTGGCACGAATGCCAAAAAAGTGAAAATCGATGCCAGGGAAATTCGCGATCATTGATCTCCTTCTCGACAAGTGGTAGTACATGCAACGGTTGGCAATTCGAGATAAGATAACGAGAAAGCTGCTCGTCCCCTCATCAAATGACGAGATATGGGAGTTAAGGCGTAGCGGTCTCGCTACCTTTCTCGAATTGCCAATCACCAAATGTCAGGTTTCGGGTGATTTGTGATATTTGATCTTCGATCCAAGACTTGGGAGGTACCTACAGTCCAATTTCCGGTCCTTATTTCCTCTGGAACGATGTCCTCCATGCAGATAACAGTGAAGTTGAGAATGAGAGGATTGGCGAGGCAGAAGGTGAGACAGACCGTAGTGAGAGACAGGACGACGAAACGAGTCCAGTGGAACAACACCTGTACATCATTCAAGTACGATACTCGACATTCGGTTCTGTGCGATCGTGCATGTAGAGTCGACAGAGTAAGTGCGATGTCACCCTTACCCGGAACACGAGTATAGGTTTAGATTGGTGCGTCTGTATGTCCGAATCTAATCTAACGATTCAAAAAATTATAAATTTGTAGCCCACCGGGAATCCCCTCTCGCTGTTTTAAATTTCTATGCCTCGAGTAGGTGGGTTGTATGGACATAATCATAATAAAGAATAGAGAAGCGAGCTAAATCCTCCCCCGAACAATTTTTACTCAACGAGAAAATGAGTGAAAAGGGGGGAAATGTTAGAGATCAGTAAGGTGCGCCAATGATAAAATAAACTCTGATACAACAAGGGAATGATAATCTTATTTTTCTTCCTTCTTGACTCCCACTGAGAGAGATTGTTTACTTCTCCCTATCCTAACTAGCGATCTATGGTAGCCATGTTTCGCGCGGTTATACCAGTTAAAGATAATAGTGTACGCTACCTGCTTAAATTATTGCAAAACAGCTGTTAGTCCTCGTGCTGGAGTTCTATCGCATTTGTTACGCTATGGAGCAAATTAGGTTGGTCGGGTCTGAAAACAGGTTAGAAGGTTTTTTTTCAAAAATTGCCGAAAGCGTTGAAAGATACTCCCGTTAAGATGAGGAAATCAAATGTATCACGAAGTACTCCATACAACGGTACAAAAACAATTCACTCCTCTCCTAAACCTCTCTATATTATTGGTCCTCAAGAAAGACAAGGACTTTCCTGCCCAAGTTTCAGAAAGACAGCAACTTTTGTGCTGCGCTAGTTTGATTTGTTCCCTTGAAGCGACAGTTGCCAATAGTCAACTCTTTCGGATTTCAAGTTCAATATCAGCTTATCCAAGCCTGCAGTAATATATTGGACTGATGTTCGTCCTCAATTATGGTCTTGTCTCCATCTTTTCCAGACGGAGATGTTTAGTGTTCATTGTTGTAATATCCCTATGCCCATTGCAACATGTGGTGCTCCCCACGCACCTTTTTCATGTGTTCTTCCTTCGATTTGCTCAGTATATAAGCCACCTGACTCGCTGATAAACCACATTCTACCCCCACTGAACCCGTTTCGACAAGTGGTGCATCGGCTTCTATGGACCCCACCGCCTCGAGGAGGCGACCCTTCCGACGACCGGCCCCGAGATGGCCGGACCGACCCGGCTCTGCGTGACTGCCAGTGTGAAGATGGAGTTAGCCTTCAGCTGGCAGGAGCTCGGGTCGGAATAGCCCCTGACCGAGTAGCAGTCGACTTTCTCGGCCCGGTGCGCCGACTTGTCCTGCTCTGGTCTCGCAGCGCCGAGTGATGCCTCGACTACGACGGCCCGTCTACACTGTCTCAAGCTGCCCCCCCCCTGGAGGGTCCTCGTGAGAGCACGAGGAGATTCGAATCGTCGTCCACGTCTCTCAATCACTGCACCATCCCCCCTGTTTTAGTACCGGCATCTTCAGTAACTGCTCATAGTACCAGCATCTCCATAGTCGTCTCTCGAGTATGCGTCAGTGTCTCTGTCATTACATCAATGAACATTAAACATCTCCGTCTGGAAAAGATGGAGACAGTTCTTGCAAAACGAAAATATACTTGTCACTTCGTAGCTTCTAAATTTCTTCAATAACGATGAACTTTTGATTCATTGATACGTGTTAGGTCTTCTTCACTATTCCTGCAACTTTTCGAGTCTAATTACCAAAGTGTGGCACATCAAACAACCTAGACAACCGCGAATTATTTTACGGAAAAATACTGATAATTTATTGATTATGTCTATTGAAAGCACTTTAATAATTTGACGAAAAATTAAATAACCGTTTTTGAGGAATATTATTGGATATGTTTAAAAAATAACTGAGGTTAATTAATTATTCTACTTGTAACTTTCGCGCTGTTGTAACTGGATTTGGAGCGTGCGTAGATAATATGATAGGCTTGTGTTGCAAAAAAGTTCATAGTGGTTTTGTTTAAATCTGAATTGTGTATTGTGCATATTTTAGTTCAAATGAGTGCCGCTTTGTTAAAATTGGTGAAAAATCTTGCCTCTGTCGCTGTTCTTTGATGAACGAATACAAGCGAGAGAGGTAAACAATTGCATTTCGACTTGACATTCATTTTTATCAATACGATGACGATTAGATTCTCAGGTCTCATTCTGCGATTCCTGAAGTGAACGAGTACCCTGAGATGTCTGAGCAACGTAATCCGATCTCGGAAGGAGATGAGGACGATGAGTTAGGCGATGGTGATAAAGAAAAAAAAATAAAACGAGAGAAGTGTAGAAACGTTCTTGGTGTTGAACATCAAACGATCGATTCATGATTAGCAACAAGCTCTTTCTGGTTCTGTTATAATCATCATGAAACACAAGTTCGCTACTAACTCTCACGCTGGATAGCCACGTTAAAAATTGTAATTTGTTCGCGCATCATCCATGTTTCACAGTCTCTTCAACAGAATATGAAATTCAACATTAGCAATTGTAGATCTGTTTTGATTTCCCAAAATCTTTGTAGCTTGAAAGATCTCATGTTTATCCATGTCGGTTAGATTTTGGTTGTTTCTCATTGATCTTTGATCTCCTCTCATCTCAGTCCGTATCTTCTATCGAGATGCGACTTGAGAATCGTGAGATTCAAGCAAGTGTCGAAGACTTTCGGCTTGCAGCTAGTCGGATTCTCCACCAGAATTCCTGAACCTAACTTGAAATTTTATTGATTTTTCGACTACCGTAACCTGCTACGGATGCCGTTAGAAAGCAGGAGATGCAGCCGCCGAGTAGACCGCGAATCGCCAACTGAAATTGATACTGTATTCTTTGCACTCATGACGCATAGCATCCTGTAGCTGTTAGGACATTTACTAGAAAAATCAATAATAGTCAGTTACCGTACCCCCGAGAATACTTTCATCCGCTGCGGGCACATTGCGTACATGATGCCGAGCACGGCACCGATCTATGATATGTTCGAGAAGCCGCACAGCGCGTACGTAGCCACCATTTGGGCGCGCGCCTCAAGGATTATTGTAGTATGGGAAAAAATATCGACTAATGACTTATTTAATCCTACCGTACCCCCTTGAGCGTGCCGGTCTTGATAATCTCTGCTAGCGCCGAGTAGGCGACGAATTCGTTCACCGTAATCTTGATGCCCATGAGCTCGGCGACTTTGAGGGTCGCATCGCGATTCACCTGAGTGGGGTTACGGTAGTTATTGATTGGCTGATTATCGATTACATCCGGATCTTCCGCATCCGATGCGCCCATTATGTAGGCGAGCGGGTAGAAGGCGAGACCGACGAGTGTCTGAAGATAGGATCAGGGATCAAAGTCCAAAGACCAAGGAATGATAAGTTATCTGCACCAGAGGTATGCCGATATCATAAATTGCACAGGTGAATAATGTTTACAGTGGGAGGGAAAAAGGAGACGCAAGAGATAGAGGAGAGAGGTAAATTCGAAATCACTGCATAAAAATCTACACGATGCATTGTGAGAGTTTAGCCATTGAGGATGAAACATGAAATATAAATGTCTTACATTGAACGAGGTGTCCTCGTATCCGAATTGCGACGTGATCCATATGGTCGAGTGATTGACCAGATTGAGAATCGAGAGGTAGACGACCAGGGACATTCCTGAAGTCAGAGATCAAAGATCAAGAAGCCAGGATGTCAGCGATCATTTGATGGCTAGGCACAGTTATTGAAACCTTCCGGATGAGAACCGAAAACTTTACTCCAGAATTTTAATAATAGTTTCGGGTATTGTCAACAAATCTCTGCGAAAAAAGCTGCAGAAGGGTACTATTTTTGGTTCTCATCCTAAAGGTTCTCATCCTAATGCCGACAGAGATCATAGATCAAACCGATGGCTCCGACGACATGAATCGCCGCAATGACTCCCTTGGAGATAGCATCGAAGAAGGAGTGGTAGTCACTGAAGTGATCAGAGGTCATCATGGCAAGCCCTTCTTCGCAAGTTTTGTTTGTGTTGAACTGACTATGAGAGTCGAGGGATAAGTATGTATAAGAGACGCTATTGTGAATCAATCTCATCCGAACTAATGATGTGTTTTTCTGTGGTTATAACAGCGATGCAAGTGCTAATGATCATTGCACCAGCAATCATGGATGACTAAAAGCTCACTCGTATCCCCAAACTGCCGGCTTAGTAATGTCTCTCCTTTGATCACTCTGTTTATCATCCGTTTAACGAATTTAGTAGCTTTTTGTGTTTTCTGTGCTTCACTCTCATCATTCAATATTGAATCATATAGGAAAGTAGGATTGTCATATACCGAATTCACCGGGTGTCCGAATATTTGAATAATTATCTCTCCAGTTCGCCTTCTAGACGAATTGAATAACTGGACTCACTGCTTGGCCAGTTTCATGTCTTCCACGTTCTTCTGCGAGGATACCTAACTTAATCGATATTCGATCGATAATCACGCGGCTACAGTATACCTGCACTACCGGGTACAATATCTTGCCGATGCCTAGCGAGACGCACGCCGACATTACCGTAGCCGATAGCAGGTACTCGGGGCAGGCCTAGGATTGATTGGCTACCGTAATCTAGATGGGAATGATCCCTCTCGATTTCGCGTGATCTCTCGCCCGTCAGACTGAGCGAGAGAGCATGCGAGTTGGAGAGAGTCAGAGAAAAGCTCACTCCGAACGATATGTAGGCAGAGAAGAGCGCGCCGGCGATGCAGGAGAAACCTGCAGAATATTGATTGATGGAGCTACCGTAACCAGACAGAAAGTCGATGCGATTCGTACCCGAGCACATTACGGTAGTGATCTCGGAGCTGGTCATGGTCTCGAAGGCGGGCCCGATCAAAACGGCAGATTCGGTCTGGAGATTAAAGACTCAGATTGTCTGACTCTCTCAATGTCACACACTCTCTCGCTTTTCCTATCCAGCGATAGAGTGTGTGGAGTGGAGAGAGTTGTACCTGGCCCAGAAAGATGCAGGCAACGGCGTTGAGCGACTCGATTACCGTAGTCCCCAGGGTGTACTGCATGACGATCGCGAACTGAAAGGGTACTGTAGTTCGGTGGGTCAGATTTAATATTCGCCTTTGCAAGCACCGCTTGTATGATGCCATAGTAGTAGAGCAGCGAGAAGATGCCGCCAAAGTAGATGATGATTTGCATCGCCTGGGAAAGATCAAAGATCAACTATGGCGATGTACTTCGATAGGCGAGGAGAGGATACACGGGGCATTTTTGTTTTTATTCGCGTAAACCTCGATGATATCAATGTTTTTAGGCATCACTTTTCATGTCTACTGTCATTGAAGCACAAATTGTGCTGGCCACCTATTAATTTAAAATATCAAAAAATATTTATTCACGCCCTTCTACTATATGAGGCCGGTCGCCTAAGGATCGAACAATCGAGTGTTACGGCTGGCACAGTGAAAATATGAAAAACTCTGAAAAGAGGTTTTCGAGGGTGCTGATCATCGTGGTCAACTTCATTTTTCACCAATTCGGCCGGTGAAGCCGGGCTGAATGTCGGCTAATTGTAGTGCTTTTGCCATAACTCAGTCAGTATGCTAGCAAATAACACGAAAATTGTACTGCAAGTAAATCTTGATATGTAAATTCCTAATTTGTAATCGACTTAGTCGATGTCAAGCCATGAACAAAATAAATATTATATTCTCGAACATAAGGCAAATGTGGAACTAGCTTTTCACATGGGTAGATGCGCCGTGTTCTGACGATCATTTTTCGTATGCTATGTGAAAAAATGGCCCTGATATCACCGAGGCATGAAAAAAAGGTGAAAATAAATTTGCTCGGTTTCCGTCCAAATCTCTCAAGAATGACTTATTGATGATTCCTCGCTGTTATAAGTAAATTATAGGAAGGATGAAGCTGAAATTTGTTTTCTACACAGCTCTGAAATAACGAAAAAATCGAAAAATAGGCTAATTTCCATTTTTAACTATGAAAAAAACGAAGTTGTCCACCTCCAATTTCCATGGAAAGAAAGCTCCTGGTGGGGTAAAAAAGTGCGCTGATTACGAATCTGAAGAAAACTCGGCGAAACGTGGAATGTATTTTTTCACGACATCACTTTATCTAACGATCAAAATATAGAAATTTCGAATTTTGCAGGTTTTCGATGTTTCATTTTTATCTGATCATTTTGTCCTGAACATAAAAGTTGTTCAGCTCGTCGAGACGAACATTTTCTGTTTTAAAAAATCGTCCTAGCTCAATTGTGAAAGAACTTCTGAATTTTCGAATTTTCGAGAGCCGGCTTTTAGGCAGTTTGGAATTTACGGCTTCGAAACTTTAAACCAAAGATCCCTTACCTTAGATGCATCAAAACCTTTACCAGGGATCCGATTCATGCTGTTCTATTTTTTTGTAAATGGGGGCACTGAATTTCATGCATTCTCTCAGAAGACCTCTGTTATGATACACGAGTTTCACCAACAACTACAGTTTCCGAAAGGTTCTCTATGCCTGCGGCTACCGTACCTCTCAGCTACAGTATCCCGAAGACACTACTCCAGTCGCCCCAATATACCGTACCTCTCTGCGAAGTCGCGCAGTCGCTGCGACCGAGGCAGTCCACGACGAGCCACGCCCAGAAAATAGTAGACGATCGCCAGGCAATCAATCACCAGCCAAGGCACCGCACCTGAAAAGGAAGGTACTGTAGCGTAGTTATGGTAGGATGGCGATCGATAACTGATCGTCACGAGTTAGAGAACTGGATTAGGGGTTACGGTGTTCTGAAATTGCACTCACGCTCAAAGTTCATGATTGACGCCATGACGACCCAGATAGTGAAGGCGAGCAGAATGTAGGCATAGACCAGGGATCTAGAAGAGGATACTGTAGGATACGGTAGGACTATGTTACTACAGAATGATTGCAGGATACTGTAAGATACGGTAGAATACTGTTGTGACTATAGTACTACAGAATGATCTACTGTAAGACACTGTACGATACTGTTTCTAGTGAGATGAAGATTGTATTCGTAGGATACTGTTGTTAAACACATGTGCCAATATTCCCTACATATACCGTACTCCCCGATGATACCGTACTTGTTCGTGAAGAGATAGAACTCTTCATCCTCTTCGCTCGTTTGTCGCGGTGAGCTCTCCTGCGTCTCGTCGGTTTTCGCCCTCGAAGAAGCAGTCTCCGAGTCTGAATCGGGAACTGACTATGGTAGTCCTCATACCGTAATTGTCCCTTTGTTTACCGTACTCCCCTCTACAGTAACTCACCGCTTCTTCTCTCCGATGAGGTCGACGTCTTCGAGGGAGAAACGAAGTAGGCGATCCCGCCCGGATTCGAGACCACCTTTGATAGTGATGTTTGATCTTTTGTTTTATGATCTTTTGATCAATGATCTCTGTAGTGTGACTGTGGCGTGCGGATGAGGGCGAGAGATGAGATCGGTCAGAGAAACAGATACGACTCTCTCGTATTTGCATACTCTCTCGCTGATGGTTCCCGTAGCGAATGTTGCTGGCATTATGCCAAAAATGCGCCATTTATCGATAGATATTGGTGGTGTAGCTACCGTAAGAGAGCGTCGCCCACCTGTCCCGCTTTGTCCTTCTCCTTGTCTTCTATTGATCTCGACTCGGTCGGCTCGTTGCTACTGCGCAGAGGATGAACTGAATAACAATTAGTGATTACCGTATCCAATTGAGAATCGACAACTGACTTTTGCGCTTGCCTACCGTATCCTAACACGTTTCGATCGATTATTTAGTACAGTGCTCCCGCTTCTACCGTTACTTATTTGATCAACATGGTACTACCGTATCATAACATGTTAAGAAAGGTTTGATCGATAACTGACTACAGTACCCAGTCTACAGTATCCCTACCGTAACTCACTCGAGTCCTCATCGGTATCCTCCCGCGGTACCCATACTCCCTCCGAGTCCTCCATCACGGAGGTCGAGGGAGGGAACGAGAAGATCGAGAGAGCGAACGAGAGAGAGCCACAGTTCCTTGAGAGTCCCGAGGGAGGGAATGAGTGGGAGAGGGGATTCTACTAGGAGGAGGAGAGAGATGAGAGAGTACAGAGAAAGAGAGACGTCATTTGCATTCTTTGCAGAGCGAATGTTTTTGGCACGACGCCAACAAACTGACAGGTTGAAATTTTTCGTTTGTTCGCTCATTAGAAATTACATTTTCATTGGTTTGTCTCTGACAATTGATGAACCATAAGAGAGTCAGACAGAGGTGGGCGGGAGAGATAATATTGTGTAAGGTTCATGAGCATAATCTAGCCGAATATTTGATGGGAGCGCTTTGGTCAGTAAGAGGATAATTGTTTTCGACCATAAAGAACAATTCAATTATAGTGGCAAGATAGTGGCACTTATAGAGAAATTTTAAAACTCGAAACACGCCAGTCAATTGAATTTGATGGAGAGGTAATGCGAGTTTCTGCGGGGGAACGTTTGGAAAACTACGGGAAGTGATGAGATTTGAAGTGCAGACTTGGAAAGAGCACTCCCATAGGCCAGCTTTCTCTATAGAATGCGGCTAGATTGAAAGTTCAGGCAATGGGCATATTTTTAAGAAAAAAATGCGATTGATGTGATGAGGCATGGAAAATGGCTTCTTTTTACAAGAAACCATAACAATCGACTAGTATCTGCTGAATTTCGAATTCTATTGGAGGTTCTATGCCTTAGTGCTGATGCAATTCTGGCTAAAGTTAATTGAGGTATGCTTATTTTCGTTTATTTTTCAGCGCGTGGCTTTTTTTCGACTGGGTCGAATCTGGGTGAATGGGAAGCAGATGAAGGACGTCGACTACGTCATCCAGAATGGCGACACCATGGAGCATTGGGCACATAGACACGAACACCCGGTGAGGAATTGAGACGAATTGAATTACTCTTTAGTGCTATGTTTTACTTCTGAATGATGTGATGGAAACTGGTGAAGTGTAAATGTGATCAAATTTGTTGCTCGCACGACTTACCTTGCCACTTTTGGTGATGAGTAATGGGGGCAGTTCTTGTGATGGATTCAGAAGGAAGGAGGGGCTGACTCAGTCATAGAAAACTAGAAAGGAGGGAAAGGAAAGCTCCCTTCTGGAATTCGTTGGCCGATGGATTACATTGACTCATTAGCTCTCATCTTTCCATGGATGAATGGGAGAGAGAAGAATTACTTCCAGAGGCTTCCCCTCGCTCCCAAATTTTGACTTTTGTACGTGTCCAAGTTGATTAGACCGCGGATTAGCGGGAGACATTTCGAAAGGTCTTCAGAAGAATGAGAAGAAGGGACCGGGAAATTCGATAAGAAAATTTTGCTTATTATCGATTTCTTACAGATATTGGACGAGGAGATTCGTATAGTGGCGGACACTCCTTCGCTGTTCGTCGTCGACAAGCCAGCCTCCATGCCCGTTAGCTCACTTTACAATTTTATTAATATTATTCTAAAATTTTATTTCAAAAAATCTAGAAATTTAATCTCTTTCCAACAGTGCTTCTTCACAGGTTCACGCTTGCGGTCAGTACCAGATTCACACGATTCTGGGACAGTTGAGGGAGCGATACGGCATCACGGGATTGAGAGGTGGGCAAACGAATGATCTTTGATCTCTCTAGATATTGCAATATTCCTTTGTTTTAGATTCTATTTTATTGGCCAAATATATGAGATTATATAGCGATTTTAATGTGGATATATTTCGACACTGCTTGGAGAATGTGGTTTTATCTTTGATCTCTCAGTGCTTCATCGTCTCGATCGGGGGACATCAGGCATTCTCATGTTCGCTCGTGACTACGAAACGGATAAGGAGGTCAGAGGAGTCGTCATAGAATTTGTTATGAAATATTAATTAAAATAATTATATTTCGACGTTGTAATACGGTAAATATTCGGCCTGTTTAATCTGTCAGAAATGTGCGAGAAAAAGTTGCGTAAAAAGTTCGCGAACTTCTGATTCTCTCCATTTCGCATGCTCTCTCTCTTTCTCTAACCAGGTCGATGAAAAGTTCACGAACTTTTCGACGAACTGTGTTCGAAAATCATACTTTTCTTTTGTTTTACTTACTTTTATAAACTATTTTTGCTTTTAACTTATGATTTCTTATAATGACAACCTTCCCTTAGCTGGAATAGCTTCAGAATACAGCGTAGTGAAAGTAAACACGGTTGGAGTATTTTTTTCGAAAATGGGTCACCACTTTCCCCACCCTGTAATGTCAAGCTATTCCATCAGAGGGAAGGTTGTTCTTATACGCAGTCATAAGTTAAAGGTAATCGGCGGTCAAAAATGATTGAA
Organism: Pristionchus mayeri; assembly: GCA_036245805.1. Lineage (NCBI taxonomy): Eukaryota > Metazoa > Nematoda > Chromadorea > Rhabditida > Neodiplogasteridae > Pristionchus > Pristionchus mayeri. The sequence continues at coordinate 42,072,471 of BTRK01000005.1, forward strand.
TTTCATATTATTTATCTCCCCAGTCTGATACCAAAACACTATTAAAAAATAAAAAAATAATTAAATTTAAGCAGGAAATAGTTAAAAGAAGTGACGATTACGGTAGGCAAGGGGGCCGCGAAACTCCGCCTTCCTTGCTAAATAAAGTAAAAAAATTGTCACATTTACGTAGTTTAGCAAATTCGCCTATTATGTGGACTGCGCGTCCGGCTCCGAGGCACCGGTTGCGGTAAGGGGATGTTATCGATCTTTTTCTTAGGGAATGCGCTTTCAAATTTCGATAAATTTTGTCGTAAGTAGGCGTCAGGCTTGCGGGTCCTCTAGGTATGCATACTTGATTGCTTAGTTACAGTTCCTTCAGGTGCTTATGCGCACCAATGCTTTTCAACCCCATTTTCTCCAGTTCAAATTCCGTATTTCGACATGGTTACCCCTTTTTTGTTCATTTTCTTTGTAAAAAAGTGATTGCGGTTCATTGTGATCAATTTGCATAAATCCGTCGTGTTTGATTGACCATATCGTTTAGATGGTACGTAGGTGCGCACTTTGTGGAGCGTCGGGTGTGAATGGGGGAATGCGAAGATTCCCGGCCAATTCCCTGCCCCATAAACAACAAGTGTGGGTAGATCGACTATTGCTCCCTCCTGAAAAGAGTGAGGAGATGCTGCGCTTGTATCGTACGCGACTGGGCGCGAGTCCTCCTTTGCGGATCGTGTGGTGCTCGGTGCATTTCGGAGAAGACGACCTGCCCATGAGAAATCATAGTCTTTCCTGTAGATCCTGATAGCAACTTCAACAATATGTGCTGAATTATAGCACCGCATACAACCCCCCCCCCTCCTCCCCTACCATGCCGCGTCTCTCTCGATTGAACAGCAGTCAGAACCATCAAGTAACGTTTTATCGAGGGGAAGGGAATGGACGAGGGAGAGACATATCGAAGGGGAAACACACAAGAAATGGAATAAGACGAACCATGATTTAGCGAGCGGAGACCCTCGATGATTCTCGTGTAGAAGAGACCGACGGATCTCCCCCTCCACTCTCGCGAATGGCAACTCTTGCATCGACCAACGACCCTAGCGACCCCCCGATTCCTCCTTTGTCGCGAGTACAATCCGCAAGTGCTCCGACCGTATCTCGCTATGCGTCCACGGTGAATCAGTTTAGTCGGTTGGGATTAGAATAGCTTTATTCAGAATTTATTCGAATGCCCCTCACAAGATGATTCGGAGTACAGAACAGAAACAGAAAAGGTCAGCAATAAATAACAAAGGATGTACAGTATTATCATAAGTTTACATGATTATCTACAGGGGTCATCACAAGAAACGGTTGATTCTACCGAGTCGATAGACAACTCTCTTCCTGATCTACCACCGTACTTGCTCATCGCCTCATCGTCTCTCCTCAACCTGTTCACTCGTTGTCCTTCTTGCGGTGATCCCTCTATTCACTCGCTATCCTTCTCTCAGCATGGGTCGGCCGTTGTGCTGAAGTGGAGGTGCAATAAGTGTGTCAAGTCATCCTGGCCTTCTCAACCACTCCTATGTGGTCGTTTCTACGAAGGAAATGCCAAGATTGCCACTGCTGGCCACACTACAGGATTGTCACTGCCGGTATTCATCTTTGCAATGTTTTTTTTAAAATTCTCACCTGAATGTCGCTCAGCGACTGGCCGTGTTCGGTGATGTGCTCGGACTCCCCCTTCCTGCTCCTCGTACAGAGTACGATCTTCTCTCGAAGCTCGTGCTGCCTGCAGTTGATATAGTCTACGAAAGACACATACGATACGTGGAGAGTGTGGTTCGAAATGTTGCTAGCGTAAATAAATCTTCATTGCGGCATAATTGAATAACTATACAACGAGTAGATATGCTTCCATTTTTTGCATTTACAAATAAATGCTCAGCAGTTACTATATTTACATATGGCACTTCTTGGATAATTGGCCCACCCCCCCCCCCTTCCTCCCCTACCCGCTCATTTTTAGATCTCATTCCTTGATTTTCGGTCGCGCAACCACTTTGAGATGGGGAGGGGATGGGGGTGGGCCAATTATCCAAAAAGTGCCTTACATATTATTCTATATTAATCACTACCATAGTTGTCCACCACTGGACCACCCATGAGCACCCATGAACATCGGGTCATGGTCAAAAATCGATCGGTAGGTCAAGACTAGGTACCGTACCGAATCGATCATACAGTACCATCAGATACCGTATCCCCGATTATCGCAAACTAACTTTATTTGTAAAGTCTTGGTACGATTGCCGGATCGATTATACAGTACCCAAGTTACTATCGTAACTCAGTTTCTCAGGTCAAACAATTGTAATTTTTTTTCTAAAATTCTAAATCGATTATAAAATGATTCTACGGTAACAAGAGATACGGTAGAATTCTTTTAAAAAATTACTGTCGATTTTGAATATTTAGAAAAAAAGTTTGACCCAAGGAACTGGATCTGACCCATGGAACTGGGTTACAGTAATGTCTTGAGTACTGTAGAATCGACTGAGCACCGTACCTGGACTTTTTAAAAATAAAGTAAGTGCGATGCTCGGGGGATACGGTAGTGGTATACGGTATCTGGAGTACGGTATGATCGATTGGGTACGGTACCTAGTCTTGACCTACCGATCGAGTTTTGACCATGACCCGGGGTTCATGGGTGCTAAGTGCTTGTCACTTTTCATGACAATCACTTAGCACCCATGAATAGGGGTCATGGGAATCGCCGCCGGCATGGGCAACTATGATCACTACTTACATCAGATTATTATTCTCATATCTAACAAATTACGCTCTGGTTGTTAGGTTACAGTATCCCTCAACTATGAAGTAACAGAGACACTCGGTTTTCATTAGTTAATCATAAAAACTGGAAACTCACTTGAAGAGGAGAGGAATCGACTTGTCGATTGACGGACGGTACAGTCGGCCCGGCTTCACTGCACTGAACGCGACCATCTCATTCATCCACCTGACAACAAATTTGATTCTACTTGTCATCAATATGCACAAGCATATGAAGGGAATTGGTACAGATAATCGAATTGTTTAGAGAAGTCCGCTATTTTTTTCAGATGGTATCAGTGGGCGGATGGAGAAGGAGGGAGTGAGAAGGGGGCTGAAGATTTTGTTAGCCAAGCTGTACAAGGTGCTTTCACTTTTTGGGAAAACAATCATAGGTGTCCAGGAATGGCGGCGAGGGGGGGGGGGGGTACTGAGCACCGCCCCAAATTTGGGGCGGTGCGCAAGCATGAGTAGGGGGTCATGGTAAAATCGATAATAAGTGATGGTAGGTCAAGACAACGTTCCATACCCAATCGATAGTACAGTACCTCCAGATACCGTATATGGCTACCGTAAACCTCGAGCATGGGCCAAACATTTTTCTAAAAAAAAGTTTTTTCTAGAAATCCCAAATAGATCATAAGATGATTCTACAGTAATTAGATATACGGAAATATACTTTAAATAAATTTTATTTTCGATTTTGATTTTTTAGAAAATTTTTGACCCAAGGAACTGGATCTGACCCACGGATCTAGGTTACGGTAGTTACTTTGGTACTGTAGAATCGATTGGATACGTTACCAGGACTTTTTAAAAATAAAGTTAGTTTGTGATATTCCGGGATTACGGTAGCGGAATACGGTATTTTGGGGTACTATAACATCGATTGGTTATGGTACTTTGATTTTTTTCGTTTTGGTACGGTACTTTGATTTTTTTGAAAATTAAGTCAGTTAGTGATGATCGAGGGTTACGGTAGCCATATACTGTATCTGGAGGTACTGTACTATCTATTGGGTACGGTACTTAGTCTTGACCTACCATCACTTATTATCGATTTTACCATGACCAAATTTGGGCGGTGCTCAGAACCCCCCTGTCGCCGCCGGCGTGGACACCTATGAACAGAATGATAATTTGAACGGATCAATGCTTATATGACAATGGGTGGTTAGTACTGCATGCTTGTAGATTCGATCAGTGTGCACGGACAACGACGCTAAGATAGGGAAGATGCTGAGGGATGACTTCAGTGTCATCAAGCATCTTCTCGATTTTTGGCATCTTGTCAAGGGAATTAACCATGATCTGAGAGAGGTAATTACATGCAGAACAACTTATAACCGTTAGGAGAACATGTTACACTTGTAAAATGTGGCGGAGAAGACATGCGAAACTTATGTTTCACCTGTTCTCTAGTTTCTATGACCAACAAGAAATAATGCAAACTGTAGAGAGACGTACATCTTACGCCATATTAGTTGTTTTTTTCAGTTGGCAAAGAAGAAGCAGTGCCCCAATATACAGTATTGGAGAAAGAAGTTAATAAACCATGCGCACTATATCCACTCCAAGTTCGGTAAAAGTCGTAAGCTTGGACTGCAATACTGGTTGTCTTCTCTCGCACACGTAACTGGAAGACATCGTCACTTCGCCAAGGTGCCTTCATGTTTCATACATGCAACTTACGAGTCAATCACAAAATGTATTACCCATATTATGTAATAGACTACGGTAATACTTCCAGGTTCCCTTCTTGCACGGCATTGCCAAGTGCAAGCATTCTCGACTGAGATGGAGCAATGCGCATCTAATCAGGAGGGACAGCGAGGAGTTTCAGCTGCTGAAAGCTGTGATTATGAAGCCCACTTTTCTCGCTGGTTTCCTCAGAGCGAGTCCCAAGAAAAACACCTCCCCGAATGAGTGTTTCAACAGCATAATCAATATCTATGCACCCAAGAGAATTGCTCGGTTAGCCATAATTACTGTACTTTCCGGACGAATCCTAAATATTACACGCGCAACTAGGAATTCAGATCGTCAAAGTGATACGGAGAGCTGATCAAACTTGCCCATCTACATTACAACACGCTCGCTCTACTGGATATGCTGAATCTGAGGGAGGAACGAGGAAACAGTTCGGTCAAGGTTATCGGGAGGGAAGGAGAGACTGTGAAACGGAAGATGGCCACGGCTGACCACGCATGGAGACGTGAGCTTAGACATGCACATTCATATAATTCCGGAAGAGCAATCTGCAAACAGCGAGTAGGCCAATGTACTGAAACAAAATAATACGTGTCAGGTATGGGCGGAGATTCCCGGAGTTATCGAGAAGAGAAAGTTGGATCTGTTCATGAAGAAGGTCGGAGCGCCCACCGACCGAGAGTACGTGCTGGCGATGCAGGAAGAAGAGAAGGATGTGGAGGAGGCGGAAGGAGCGGAAGGAGCAGAAGAAAGGGAGGAGGGCGATGGGGGAGAGAGCGATGTCTCGGAGGAGCTGGGGGAAGGGCTGTACGGAGAGGAGGTGGACTCGGACCACAACCCTGTGATGGATGCGATCGAGCTGTCTGACGCCGAGGACGAAGAGTCAGCAGAGGAGGAAGACGAGGGAGAGGTCGAGGGGAAGGAGGGAGATGTCGTCGACGGAGTGGAGAAGATCGCGCTCTCGTCTGGATCCGAGTGGGATGAGGGAGAGGCTGGAGAACGCTGGATGGCACTGCATCAAGGTGGAAGGGGAAGAGGAAGAGGCGGGAGAGGAGGGAGAGGGCGTGGGGGTACTGTAGTTCGGCACGAAGTGGCAGCCGTCCAAGCTTCAGTATCCTCGGCCGACCCCTCGGGTCAGCAAGGACTCTCCGATGAGCCGAAGGGGGGAACTGCGAAGAAGAGGGAGAGAAGAGCGACAGCAGCAGCGAAGAAGAAGGGCGAAGAAGAGATGGATGAAGAAGACTCCAGCTCTGATTCCGCCTTCAAGTCCACACAAGCCAAGCGAGTTAGAGCGAATGGAAGGGGTAGAGGGAAGTAAAGGGTCATGCATAGATGGACAGAGTAGGCACAGGGATCATGATTTGTTCTTTTGTTAATTTATTCGTAACACTCACTTGTTGTTGTAGCCACCGAATGCCGTCGTGGCCCGTTGTTGCGTGTCGCCACGGGGATCTGCATTCAATAAATAATTATAATTGAATAATGAGAAAACAACACATGCGTTCTATGATCTTACTAAATTCCACGTAAACTAATCCATAAGAAACGCACCATATTTTAGTCAACCATTGAAACGACAATTTTGATGATTTTCGAAATGCTATACTATAGCATTTAATTTCTTGTAAATTATATCATATTTATAATGGAATCACTGTAACACAACTAGGCCATAGTTATCATGAACCAGTCCAAAAATATTTCAATTGCTGGGAAGCGCAAGCATGGGAATAAATTTATCTGAAGTCCTGAGAATCCTAGGCATAGGAAGATCCTGAAGACTGCACCTCTGATTACGATGTCACCCACCTACAGAATCCCCGCACGTACCTTGTCTAGTTTGCCCTTCTTCTCGTATTGGGCCACGACGGGAGCAGTCGCTTCGCTGAACGTCTTCAGACGCTTCTTGGTAGCGTCTATGTTGTCGTCGTCACGTCCACTGCAAGAGAGTGCACGACAATAGATAGAGGACACGGTACTATCAATCTCTTTCGAGCTACAGTATACCTGGTCTCCGCGCACTTGAGCAGTCGCGTCACGAGCGTCTCCTCCGAAACTTCGAAATAGACGGCCAGCTTGGCGGGAATGATCTGCATACAAGCTTACAGTACCCACCGTATCCCGCCACAGTACCCCTACCGTACCTCAGTCTCGAACTGGTTTCCTTGGGGGTATCCATCGATGAGGAATCCATTGCTGCCCTTGGCCACTTCCTTGAGTATCGCCTCCTTGATCAGATCGAGCACCACAGTCTTCAAGGACAGTAGGATACAGTAACCATTGTACTGCATTAATCAGGGTGTTACCGTACCAGGGGAGCCTCCATGATCTTCGTCAGCTCCACGCCAGTGGGTTTCGGTAGGTCACGCGGGATACGGTAGGTCAACTACAGTAACCTACATTATCCTTACCTTTGCTCGATGGAGGTCTCCGGAAGAGAGATGCGAGAGACCGTACTTGACCACGATCTTCTCGCACTGGGTGCCCTTGCTCAAGCTGGGACCACCTGGATAAGAGCAGGGTATTAGCCAGTCCGCGATTCGAAGAGACTACGGTAGGATACCGTACCGACGATGAAGAAGACGCACATCTTGATGGGGCGAGGTCGACCTTCTTGTCGGACTGTAAAGGCAGGATTGATGATCTGGGACTAGGAATATACATGCTGAAGTATTATTGCCATTTTGAGATGGTGTGGACTAGGGTGGCGAGGATGGCTCTTACTCACCCGCACTTGTTTGTTTCCTCTGGCGGGTACCCGACGCACTCTCTATTTACAACCCTTCTCTCCTCTGCTCACCCGATTTAGAGAGGAGAGAGTAGTTCTGGAATGGAGATGGGGGCATGATAAGAAGGGAATGGTGAATGGTGGTGCTCACCTTGTTGGCCGGTCGTTGAGAGGTGGGATGGATGGAGAGGGGGAAGTAGCCAGTGAACCACTTGTGGATGGGCAGATTGAGGAAGTAGCGAGAGGCGTATGCTCCTGTCAAATGGAAAAAACGACGGTAACGGTAAACTGGTGAATGGATAAAAAAATCGATAGTCAGCGTACCCTTGTACGGCGAGTCCCAGTCCCACCACAGCCAGACGCCGTACTTGGCGACCACGAGGTCGTAGCCGTTGAGGAGCTCAAAAGTGGAGGTTACGGTTGCGAATCATGCACAAGAGGGGATTCAAAAGTAGCTTCTGTAACTGCTCTCACCATCCATCTGAAGAGAAGTAGAATGCGTGCAGGCGTCACGAAGGTCGCCCAGAAGTGGTAGAGAACGCCATGGATCTGAATAGGGGAATGGAATCACTAATTATCGAAAGGATGACTGACCTGTAGTCGTCGCTCCTACGGGAGGCGCATCGGCGCCAACTCAATGCCCAGTACGGTAGCCAGCCTGAGAGGATGTTAGAGATTACGAGGTTTTCCGGAGCCACACAATTCCTAAAGTAATTTCATTGTCAGCGACTTAAAATTCCATCGAATAGTACCGGTAGAAAATATAAGCACAATAGTTGCATATAATTCCTGAAGTGTTTGGCTCGCGTAAAATAGAGGGCGGGATAGAGCGCGCGTAAACAAGTGACGAATCGAGCGACCACAGAACATGCGAACCTGTACTCGGCCTAAGTGAAGGGAGCAATTTCCTCGAGCAGCTATATTTAAGTTACAAAGCTAGGGCATGTATTCAAACATAAAATAATTACAATCGAAGGAAAAGTAAATATACCTGGAGGTTCCTTCTGTTTTGCAGCGACCAAAACTATGCCTGGACGGCACGTTTCTCGGCGCCATCGTTCTCCTCAATTTATGATATAAATAGGAGCGTAAATAGGTCCAATGACGACATGGAACAACATGATGAAGAATAACGACAAGTGGAACATACTCGAAATCAGTATAAGCTTACTATAAAGTGATCGAGCTACCTATATCTTTGGTTTAAATGGAAGGAATATACATCATTGCGGCGGTGCATAACAGATGCTTACGACAAATAAGAAGAACAAAGCTAATTCTGTCCAGTAAACGCGACAGTAGTGTGACGTGGCATAATGGCGACAAGAACTTAACTGACCCCAGCTTCTGTCGCTTTCGCGCCCTTTCTGCCTCGCTAAAAGGTCAGAGAAAGGCAGAGAGCGCGCGAAAGCGAGAGAAGAAGGGGTCAGTTAAGTTCTCGTCGTCATCATATCATTTTGGAAGAATTTACGGGTAAACGAGGGTGGTTGCTACTCACTCACGTGCTTATAGCATTGCATGACTATGCTTAGTCAATGTTACAACTGTTTAAAACATATATAAACGATACAGAAAGGGAAAAAAAGGAAAATTCAAAGCCGAAAACTGAACGCCAGTGGGCGGAGCTCTAAATAAATATTTTTCACTGATTTTACTGGTAAATATTATTTTTTTACTGTCTTTAGCGTCGGGGGCCGCTAAACCACACCTTCCCGGGGGCCTACCGTAATCCGCCTGTTGCAAACGCGTAAATCATTCATTCTTTTATATTTTTATATTGTTTTTTCTACGATTTTGCTTTATTTTACCAGTACTTAACTAAAAATAATATTAAATAATAATTTTGAGAAAATTATTTTTCACCGCGAATTATCTTTAAGAGCAAAAATAATTGATAAAAATAAGTAAAACAAAAGAAAAGAACGAATTTCGAAAGAATTAATGCCGGTTTTTAACGAACTTTTCAAGGAGCTGCGTGAAAAGTTAGAGAAAGGCGAGATAGCACGCATTCTTGAGAGAGGGAAAAGGAAGCAGTGATTGTTTACTTCCTTTTCCCTCTCTCGACAACGCGTGCTCTCTCGCCTTTCTCTAACTTTTCACGCAGCTCCTTGAAAAGTTCACGAACTTTTCGACGAACTATGTTCGAAATTCGTACTTTTCTTTTGTTTTACTTATTTTTATCAATCCTTTTTGCTTTCAACTTATGACTGCTTATAAGAACAACCTTCCCTCTGATGGAATAGCTTGACATTACAGGGTGGGGAAAGTGGTGACCCATTTTCGAAAAAAATACTCCAACCCTGTTTACTTTCACTACGCTGTATTCTGAAGCTATTCCAGCTAAGGGAAGGTTGCCATTATAAGAAGTCATAAGTTAAAAGCAAAAATAGTTTATAAAAATAAGTAAAACAAAAGAAAAGTATGATTTTCGAACATAGTTCGTCGAAAAGTTCGTGAACTTTTCAGCGACCTGGTTAGAGAAAGAGAGAGAGTACACGAACAGGAGAGAATCAGAAGTTCGCGAACTTTTTACGCAACTTTTTACGCAACTTTTCTCGCACATTTCTGACAGATTAAACAAGCCGAATGTGTCGCATTCAACAAAATCTCCCCTTGCACCACTCGTGTTTCTCGAATCTCGCTTATTGTGACGTGATCACCGAATCGCCGTAATTCGGGGTTTTAACTTCATTGATCCATTGGAAGCTTTATTTCCCGATTTTTCTCAGATGACGATATCGTCTACTTCGAATTGTATGTCGCTGAATAGCTCAATGAATTCATGGAGAGAGGAGCGCAGTCGGGAGAGGCGAGGGGTAAAAGGGGTTTCTGTAATTGTGGTTATTGAACTGCACTTGGAAGATCACTATGCCCCGTCCAATTGAAATTTGAAAAGACTGTACAGCAGCATTCCTCCACGTTATAACTTGGTCATTTTCAGACTTGTAGAGTAGACAGTGCCTGATACCGAAACCTTATCGCCATCAAATCAATCGATTCCTTCAGGTTCTCTGCTTGTCTCTCTCTGAGATTCCCGAAGGCGAGCTGTGCTCTCGTTTCCTGGCTGTGGGAGTGAGTGCAGAACGCAGTGAGTGATCTTTGATCTCCTCAGTTTGTTTTCTCAATTTAATACTTTTTTATTGCATTTTCTGAAATAATTTATCGTTGTTTTTGAATAAAAGCAACAGATGCTACAGCGAAAATGTTTGATAATTTACCGGTTGAGTCCTGCTTCACTAGGTTTCCAAATGCTGTAACATCCTGCGAGTCCAATAGAGTTTGCCCTTTGTTGGAAAAACAATAATTTGCGCAATATGAACATAACTTCAGATCATGGCTCTACCAATTCCAGAACCGCTTACATCAGACCCCGCTCAGGTTACAATCGGAGACCGATCGAATACTGACTACTAAATAATTGCCTATCCTCTTAGCTCGCGCTATGATCGTTGGATGATTGTCTAGGTCATGGTTATGACAGCGTCAAAAATTTAACTTTGCTGACACTCCTTCTTTAAAACATATCACGACACTCAATTTGTCTGTGCTTAGCGTACAGATAGATCTATGTGATATGTACATGCATCATTTCTTGTTTACGACAAATTTCCTGTAAATGAAAATTTACAGTTCGGTGATTAATGGTAACTTTCTATATACGACATGTGATCCGGAAAGAGACCTACCTCACTGATTTCAGGAGTAATTATTGGCTGATGGGCACTCACTCGAAAGTCTTTTACACGAGTGACGACAAGATGAGCATACGGTAAGAGAGATTTTAGGACATTTGCAAGCTGTTTTAGGTGATATTATCTTGAAAACTATTGCAGTACGAGATAAAAAACAACTAAATGTTGAGCATTTGCCCTTAGGGAAAAGAAAAGTAAATAGAACAAGATATTGCAATTTTGAGGGTACGTTTTAATTCACACCACTAAGTTTAAAATAGTAAGCATAGTCATGCTTCAAACAGTATGTAAAACATGTCTCGCTCGCTTCATAGTGATGAGAGCCGAACAAACTAAACCAAATGCATCAATTAAAATTTATCCCCATTATTGGTCATGATTGATTGGGCAAGTGTGGTAATTTCGTTAGAGGGGGTATTCGAAGGGAGCGGGATTGGTTTTTACTCGCGCGATAGTGCAATGCATACTGTAACAGCGCGAGCATTACTCCAAATATATTCACTGAATCAACTATATGCTCTCGTAATCATTGAATATGTGTAGTGAAGAACGTGCGGAAATACTACTCGAAACATCTCTGCGATAGGCGAAATAAAATATGTTTTTTTCTCCAGTTGAGCAGAGGATGATTGCTTAATAACGGTATATCTTATCAAATACTCCCTAGGTTAAAGCCACATAGTAATAGTGTTCCCCCACTTTACCTGTAATTTTTCTATTCTTCTCTCTCTCTTTCATGACCTAATCGTAAAAGAGATCACGGAGAATGAGGAAAGCCCTTCTTCTCCCATCGCAGGCAGGGTAAACATGACGAGTCGGGGATCGACGACCAACGACTACTAAATACTGACACTGACGAGGAACGTGGCTTTCGGAGATCACGGTGAGGGGGAGATAGTTTCTGCAACACGGTTTCTTTAACCCCTAGAATGGCTGTGACCGGATTTAAAATAGATTATTGTATTATTTTTTGAAAGAGAGATAAAAGTCCACCAAAGGCTTCTTTAACATCCTTATTTGGGAAGTGATTGAAACAGGTATCCACCGCTTAGTTATTGTTTTCGGGTTAGACCACTTTTACCATGGATTAAATGATGATCCCTTCCTCTATTTGACGACAATAGTGCGATCCGGAAAGATACCTCATTTATTTCAGCTCGATCTCTTCTTCTGCATCTCCACTACTAATGCGCACCATGTCGAAATGGCAGTGAGTCATATGTTGAAGTCGTTTTATAATTTTTTTTAGAAAACCCTGGGCGAGAGCTAGGAGGTAGAGGTCCATCGGTAGCTTAGCTCAGTGGTAGATTAGCTCTCAAAAGATCGGAAGGTTGCGGGTTCGGTTCCCTTCTTTTGACAAATCCTCCAACGATTTGAATTCGCGCACTTCCCCGTCCCACAAGCGTCCATGGCACTCAGCCAACTAATCATAACTCTATTGAGATTAGAGATATTAATGTATTTTTGGGAGCCTTTAATCGTTAAGGGGAGCTAGGCCATGGTTATGAAAAAAAAATCGTAGTCCGGTTTTGGCCCGAATCTTCGCTCTCTTAAATACAATTCGACCTTGGTTGAAAATATTTTCGGGCCAGGTTCAGCGAATATTGTTGTACTTTAAGAAGTTCTCTCTGCTTCTGCACACGTGGTCACTTGCTGTCGAGGTTCCATTTTCCATTAGATGCTGACGATCGATAAACACAGATTCAATTCTACCTCATCGCTCCACTTCTCTACTTCCTCATTTCTTTCCCAGCCACAAAGGGGCTCAGAATAGTGCTCATTTTGATCCTTACTGCTGGTGAGATGAAAAGTATTCACTATGATCCACCTCTCATTCAGTTTCACTCACCCTCTATTCCTTCTCCGATGCGACGACTCAGTTCTACTCACTACAATGCCGCATCTGGCAATTTTTATTAGGCTTTCTCGCATCGAATTTAGTGACTGAGAAGAAGGAATTTGTAATGGACAGAAGTGAATACTGCAGGGTGATAAAGCTCACAAGTAAACATTCAGATGTAACATCGAGGTGGATGAGGATGGTTGCATTCGCTCTTCCTGCTACTCTGAGTGTTACTGTACTGGGAGGAGTGTCCCTGGGCATCGATCGAATAATCGTAAAATATAGACACCTTTTTCTTGCTCAGATCTAAGCAATGTTTTAGGTATCGATTTGTTCTGCGGTGATCGTGCTCATAGGAAACGACCACCAATCGAGATTGTTGACAAATCGGTGATCAATCTCCTTTATGTAACACTAACAGTTCCTAATTGTTGCAGACTCCTCACCGTGGTACGCGACTACTCTTACGAGCTCTATCTCATACATTGGCCAGTGATCGTCTTATTCAATTATTCTACTCGCTTCCACGGACTTGGTGCATCATATTTTTTGCCCCATTCCTAAATATTCCCTATTTCAGGCCACGCCATTGTTGTGCTTATCATCACAATTTCCTTTTTCCTTGTTCTTCAACGAATTTTCCAAGCGGTCAACATACCTCAATCAACCTTTACGCCAAACTTCCGTTACACTGGAATATTATATCTCGCAATTGTCCTTGCATTGATTATAAAGTCTAAATCACTGACAATTATACTGAGGAATCAGATAGCTTCAGGTATTTCCAAAACCGAAATGTAAAAATCCGTTTGATGTTTGAAGATTCTCTTCGTCTCTCAGCGATGGAATGGGCAATTGGCCACGAGTTCTTCACTCTTCCTCCTCATGAAGAGGACTTCCGGACTTCCAAGTGAGGGAGTGAGTAGGGGAGTATATCATAGAAGGAATGCTCACATTGAAGGTGGACCAACTACTTGGAACCCCACCACACCAGTAATCTAGTTGTAAGTTTATAATTTTCTTTTTCAACTCTGTAAGATGCGATCTCAGCCCGGAACTGGAAATCTCTCCATTCTTCTGATAGGGAATTCATTCGGATACAGAGCTGCGCCTGTGATTGTCGATGTTTTCAATGGAGTATTTAAAGAGTTCAGAGTATTCACTGAGCTAGGTGAGTGATAAACGGAAATGAAGACACGAATAATTGAGTATCAGGATGTCAAATATTGACATTGCAATCAAACTGCACGAAATTCCGGGAAGCTTTCAGCACAGTTCTCAAGCGAATGAAGCCAGATATCACGTGGATTGTAGCAAGGTGAATAACCTACTTCCAGAAAATCGAATAATGCCTCGAGAGCAAAAGTTATCATCAGAGAACCGTTGTTCTTCATTCAATCGGAATCGAAACTTCAACGTCAAGTGGAATCTAGCGTGGATTTCATCAAGTGAAGAGTTCATTTTTCCTCTATCTCCATCTGCTCATTCCTTGTAGACGTCACTCCAAGTTCGTGGTCATTGATGGTTAGAGTGACTACTACGGATTCACCCTTGATCCCAGAATGGAAATGATGCGAAGATTGCAATTGGGAAAGATGAACTTCAGCGATTTATTCACATCCAGAGAGGTTGTCCATATATTCACACACAAATATCACGCATCCTATAGACTCATAATGCCCTGCACGTGAAGGAGTGGAAAGTGATGCGCTCCGTTGAGTCCTCCTCTGTCCTCTACAATAATGTCTCCGAACAAATGTGCGATCCGGACATCTGTCCACTGTAAGTGTGACACTTGATTGAATTGTACTTCCTGGTGATCAGATACAACTCCCTCAATCTCCGTCACTACTACGGTGATCGAGATGGGCACATGAACCAGGAGGGACTGACGAGATTGAGGCCTGGCTATGAAGCCATTGTTAGAGATCTTATTCATCTGCTACAGTGTTGATTACATGGAAAAGATAACATGGCAGTTTCAATTCTATTTCTCATTTGTGCATTTTTAAAAATATTTTTCATGTCTTTGAATCAATGTTTTTCAATTGGCTTGATGTTGTATGAGAAATGAAGATATTGTAGTTGAATATTTGCAATGGGTGACGTAGGAGAATTGTAAGCGTAATTCGTCTATGTCGCCAAAAGAAAAGCCAGATCGGTTTCGAAATAAAGCGTTATTTATCTTCGTGGTCACGAGTCGTTTCATTCTCTTCGTTACCACATGTTGCGAAGAGGCAGGGAACGGGCAAAAAATGTCTCTCCCCTTCCCTTCTCCGCCCTTCTCCTCGCTCAATTCGATTTCCCTTCTCTTCGTCCCTTGAACCTCTCTACCATTCTTCCCTTCCTTGAGCATGGTGGATTCCAAGTATAAGAAAGTTTCTTCCTCTGGAGTGTTTGATGAGTCCTCCTCTTATTCAACATGCGATCATCTCTTGACATTCGGTCTTCCAATGAGGGTAAGTGTACTCCTTCCTCCCTTGTGAGATCTCCCTTCAGACGATGGCTTTCGTCCATCTCTTCATCCAGTTCCTTTCCTGCTGTGTCTTCTACCTCATTTTGATGTATATATCTAGCTTTGACTATGTGAGTAAGCAATTACATACTGTCCCAAATCATTATGAAGAAAATGAATGCAAGATACAAGCTTAGCTACAATTAGAGGGCTCCAAGAATCACTCGAGACATGAATTGGTTCGGCATCGAGTGTGATCTCGATATCAACTTTGTTTGCTCATTTCCACTGCCTTTTCTTCTACTGGGTTCAATTGGAATTGGGACGGAACGACGAATACTCGTCTTGCTCTTCTCAATTTACATAGTGAGGCCAGTTGAAGGTCTTTTTTCAAAGTCGTTCTACTGTCAGACCTTTATCTGGGTAGTCACTCTACTTGCCTGGTTGCCCTTCGTGATATTCATCATCATGAAGATACCTCATGATATGTACTTTATGTATATGGATGTAAGTACTCAAGTATTCCACTTCACAACCTTATCTTCAGTGGTTTGTGAAGACCTTAATTCTCTTCGTCTCCGGTACTTTTATTCTCTACACCTCTTACGCATTTGTCTTTTTCTGGAACTTCTTTTTCTGTTTTCATTCTATCCGGAATCGGCGACTGGAATCGCTTAATGTTTGATGCATTCAATATCAAATGCATTATGGTTGCAAAACTCACAATATATGAAAAAACCGAGAATCTGCGAAAAGATAAAAATAAAATACAGAGTTATTATGAATCTGGTCCGATGTTGAAACTCCCATGAAAACGGATAAACTCGTTTTACGCAAAGGAATACAAGTTCTAAACACATTCATAATCAACTGTTATATCGATCACGAATGAACCGAATTTCCGTCGGTCAAAGCCAATCGAGTATAAGAGAGTAAATCTTTCTCTTCTCTCTCTTTCATATTTTTTTCCTTCCAAAAAGTAAACACAAGAGCACGCTTCTATCCTACTTTCTCAAAAAATTAAAAACAAATTGGGAATAGACTGCCTCTTTTGCAGTATGAATTGGTTATACAATTATGTTCTCCTCCTCGATGGAAGTGAGAAATCATCTGTTAATTGAAAGACTATCCTCCTATCCTGCTCAGTCTTAATTCAATATTAGCTCCTCCTTGGGATAGGAAAGCGGCAATGCTTGGAATATTTATGGTGATTTTCCGGAATTCGAACATCATACAAGGAGGGGAATGTGACAGTGCATGTACTCACAGTTGCAGGATCTGTTAATTTTCAAGATTTTTCTTCGAAGCTAATTATTTGAGGGATTTGAGATACATTCGATCATCTTCCCCAATCTTTCCAGATGATCAATAACTTCACCTTTATTAGAGAGAACGATGCAGATAATTACGCTAACCCGATTACCAATCGTTGAACTTCATTAGGAATTCACTTTGATCATGAAGGAGAAAATGGAATAAACAAGTGTATGTAGTCTGACTGTCCGGGTACGTTCTCCTGCTTTAGAACTATTGGTGTTTGACTCACATGAAGCGGCGAATATTTTCAGTTCACCCTCGTCCATAGTTCACAGCGATAGGAACGGAACGATTGACTGTATAGCTCAGTGGTAGAGCAATGGCCTTGAGTGCACGATCACGTGGGTTCGAGTCCGCTGCCCACTTCGGGTCTTTTGAAAGCATCCCTGCAACGAGTGATGAGTAACCATATTCGCCGTTTACCCGTCTGAATGATTGTGAACGATAAACATGGTTGAACTGACACGTTGACTTTTACTTCTTTTACAATTTAAAACATTTGTTAGCTAGTGGGTTCAATAAATACGAAATCCTTCAGGAACAAAAATTGGACAATCAATGGTTAATTCTAAGTGTTAGTAAGAATTTCTTACATCTTTGTTTCATAGCTCGACAAAATTTCAAAACTCACGAAAGCGACTTGCAAGAACGGAACTAACTCGTGGGAAAGGTCGCACCACCTGTTTATGTGCCTCCGTGCAAGTTGTTTTAAAATGGATTCGATTCGAAAGAGATGCCTCATCATTGCGCAATGGA
Source organism: Pristionchus mayeri (assembly GCA_036245805.1). Lineage (NCBI taxonomy): Eukaryota > Metazoa > Nematoda > Chromadorea > Rhabditida > Neodiplogasteridae > Pristionchus > Pristionchus mayeri. Next base: position 42,089,774 of record BTRK01000005.1, read on the forward strand.
GATCACTCAAAAGACATCGCCGATATCAGCCCAGGAAAATAGCGCAATCCCTCCGACTACTCTACCCTTCACTATAAAAGAGCCATCTGTCATTCAGCATCACTTCTTTCATTTTCTGCCATGATTTTTACCCCTTTCCTTCTTATCTCCCCGCTCTCACGAGAGTCGACGAGAGAGTGTGTGAGTGCGAGAGAGTCGACCAACTCACTATATTAACGCCGCTCACCACAGCCACGAATCCGAAAATAATAGCCACTAGTTTCCGGTGAGATGCACCCTCTAAGGTAGAGAGAAAGAGTGAGGAGGAGTATAAAACAGTCGCCGATTCCCCGCAATGTCCATTCCCCCATGAGCATCGCTCCCTCATTCCAGTGATGAACTACGGATTGGACGAAGCGACGGAGAGGTACTTCGAAGCGCATCGAATCGCCATCTACAGGTTAGTTATCCCTCCTTCCCTCCATCCTCATCCCTCACTCAATAATCATTGCAGAACTTGTACGAAACGGGGAACCTGAGCAGTCCCATTCCATTCAATTCAGACTATTCTCAGGAATTCACTGAGGTTTGACCACTGCTTTCAAGTCAGAGGATAATTCGAATTTCAGATCAACAGCTTCATTGAGCACCCTCACTCCTTCTCCGCTGATTATCAATTGGAACGCCCATTATCCCCATTCTTAAACCGATTCATTCTAGCCATCTCTCACTCCTCCCGAGACCCCTTACCGCATCTCCCTGTCAAGCGACCATCACAACACGATGGTAAGTTCTTGGATGTCCATCTACTTCGACGATCGACTCTTTGCAGTATGGTGGCGGCCCAAGTGATGCAGAATCCTCCGGCCATCAGGAGGAAGAGATGGATAATGAACAACCAGTTAGTTACTCCAGCCAGAATCATTAGTAATACTCCAATTTGTTTAGAACGTCCACGTACCAGAGGGACGTGTCACACGATCGGTGAATGGAGTACAGCAACAGCATCATCATTATCAGGAGCAGCAGCATATGCAGCAGATGCAGCCCCTGCAGCATCCTCCACATGATTCCACATCGTACTCTGGCTACTACGGACACGACCAGCAGTGGGGCCAACCACACCAATATGGAGCAGGCAGCTCAAATCACTACACTGCACCAGCAGCAGATGAGATGGAGGACGAAGAGGAAGAGGAAGAAGAAGAATCCATGAGTGGAGGTTCGCCCTTTGAGATTCGATAGAATCAATGAATGATAATAAATTTCGAAATTACCATATTTCTTCGCGCCGAAATTCAGTTTGATTCAATCGCCATGTTGGACGCTCCTCTTTCAGATGATGATGATGATTACATTCCTCAAGGATTACCTCAATCCACCCGGTCCCTTCCTGCCTCTAAAGTAGCCTCATCGCCTAAGAAGAGATCGGTAAGTAATAACACTCATTTTTTATCACTAGATTCGAATTATTTTCATTTTAATTCATTGATCCTTGAATCTACCTACAAATAATATTTGCTTGTTAATTGGTTAAATATTTTAGGTAAGGAATGGTGCAACACTACGAACATTTTCATACGTAAATGTTACAGCCTCGTTCCCGAGCCACTTCTTCCTCCCAGAAGAGTGAGACTGGCAGTGAGAAGACCAGGAAGCCGTACACTCTCAAGAAAGATCACGAGAGGGAAGGCGAGAAGTATAAGGTGAGCATCGTACGAACAATTAGTCATTACAAGATCAGTGACTGAGAAAAGTGTTTGCATACATCTACTAGCAATTTGATTTCTTTTCGCATACTATACATTCAGGAGCTTCGCCGGAAGAACAACGAATCAGTGAAGAGAACAAGGAAGAATAAGAAAGCAGAGGCTAAAAGGGAGAAGGATAGAAGCGAGAAGGAGAAGAATGATTTGAAGGAGATGGTCAAGGTAATAGGACCATAAGTGAGAGGGAATACGAAGATCATTTGAAGAAGTGCATGAAATACGTGGGAGAAGGATCGACCCATCTCGTCGAGATGTTCAGCCAGTCCCAGAAGGAACTTCTCTACGATTTGATGAAGACGTCCAGTCGAGTTAACTCACACCTACCAGGATCCTCAAGACGCCATTGAATTGCTCCTGATCCCTTTACATTTGATGATTATAGTTAATCTGATGCCGCCTGCTTATCGAGTTCTCCATGTTCGTTATATTACGGGTCCTCATTTAACTCAATTCTATCTTTTTAACTTCAATCATGTATAATTTCTTTGCGGTAAATAGTCGTTCGTTGTGCTGAGATGCCTACTCATGCACGATGTCAGTTAGTGCTCTGATCACATCACTGATAGGGGAGCCTTACTTCGGAGTCAGACGATCCCTCTTCCTCCACTCCTCCCTCCCTTCCAGATAAGTGCAATCTCACTTCATTCAGTTCATTCCCATCGCCTCTCCTCTCTTTCACAATAGGAGACTGATCACTTCCAGTCCCCTACAGTATTCTTCCTATGTTCTCCAAGTTCGCCTACCATTTACATCTTATGTCATGACGAACGAGAACCACAGTGTTCCCTCATTACTAAATCCAGGGATTGCTCATGATGAAATGGTTTCGTAGGAAAACTTTCGGATTTTCGAGAAAAACTTTCTCATTCCTTTCTGTTCATACTTTCATGCAGCATAATTGCTGTAGCTCTTTCGCATTCTTTGTCTCTGATCATTCAGAACTTCATCGATTTCACGTCGCTGCAAGTCATGCAGCTGCTGAAAAGTTAATATTCTGAGTACAATGTTGTACTGTCTTTGTTGTGAGAACATTTTTCAAGAACTTTTTTCGCTACTTCATCCAAACCCCTCATGCCATCCAGTTGGCCCAGAGTCTTCTTCTCTTCCATCCTCGTTTCACTGCCTTCTCATCCCTTTTCTGCGGAGCTGATAAGGGATAAGATGGAGCGTGCGCAATTGAGAGAGTGCCGAGATGGAGTCCCTCGCTGCTAAACTAGCGACCGATGGACTAACAATTCTTATCATACTGTTTTCGTTGTTTCGCCATCGAAAACATCACGAGTCTATGGAGTTGAACGATACCGTTGCAGGTAGTCTTCCCCTTCCGAATCATTTCTACTGTGTCAGTGATGGAGGGAGAGGCGGATGCTACCATCGATCAGGTGCTCAGCGGTGATTTCCAGGTTTGGCAATCGTTCTTGCAAGAATGTAACATTCCAAGGAATGAGTTGAAGGTGGATCCCAGCATCATGTACAACTTCTCCGAGGACTCCTCTATGTCCGACGATGTCAATGTTGCAAGAAATACTAATTATATTGCACAAATATGAATAATATCTTTTAGATCTCATACGATCCGGAGCACACCATGAGTCTTTCCAAAGGAGGCTGCGAAATGAACAATTCACCTGCTGACATGCAGATCTTCTACGAGAATGTCGCTCAAAATGGAGTCCATGGTGAAATGGTATGTGATCGTTTCAAGTTGCACCTGTAATCTTTTCCACTTCGTAGAACTGTGATATGAGCTATCACACAGGAATTCGAGGCCAATCTTCGATGATGGTTCAACGTCCGCTCCTGGTACATCTGAAGGCTAGAGCAGATGCTAACGTACAATTGCAGTCCGTTCACGAGGAAGTGCATGGAGGACAGCAGGTGATGATTCAGTCGCTGCAAGCTCTGCCGAACACGGCTTCGATTCGTGGTCTCTACTTCGCTCCTACGAACTACGGAACCTCTCAGCAGCAGCCTTTCCATCCACTCGCGAGTAACACGACAAGAGACGTCCATGTTCAAGCAAGAGGTTTGCGTTTCATACTAAATCAAAGATATTAAAATGAATTGTAATTCATTTTTCAGTTGAATCCGATCCTTTACTCATCACTATCTACCTCTCATTTCAGGTGGAATTGGATGCACTCAGTCCTTCGTCCAGCAGATTCCAACAGCACCGGCAACAACGATCCCTGCATCTTCTCCTGCTATCCCTACTCTGTTTCTCCAGCCTGTAAGTTATCGTCGGCCAGAATGTGCTCGTACGTCTAATGCACAGCCGCACGTTAATCAAGTGCTATCAATGCAAATGAAGATGTTTGCAGTCGCTGTCTCTTGGGAAGCCAGGAGCGAAGAAGCGTAAGAATGGAGAGGATAGGAAGAAGTACGAGCCGAAGTCGGAGGAGGATAAGAAAGACCCACACTACAAGGTAATCACAGGATGGGTGAATGTGACAATCACACTAATCTAATCGCACTAATCTAACTATATAAATGCAACATTTTCTTTCAGAGAAAACGTGTATCAAACAACGAGGCGGTGATAAGATGCAGGGAGAAGAAGGAAAGAGAAGCTAAGATGAAGGAGGAGGAATTCGAGGCCCTTCGAGAACATGTGAAGGTAAACCATAGCTATTATCGTAAGATACTCATCTATGATTTGTTGTAATCATACGAACGATGAAGAGTGAGCACATAAAGGTTTTGAGATTCGAATGGTGGAAGACGGGGAGACAAAATCTGCGGAAATCGCCAACGCGATGGAAGAAGGGACCATGAAGAGAGTGTATTTGGAGATACATAATAAGACGTTCCACTAAGAGCCGACGTTTCTAGATCTGTCGTCGTACAGTCATACATGTATCTTGTATCTAGTTAGAGCTTCATAATGATTCACAAGACAACTACGCGTTCATTCTAATTACTTGTTCTCTACTGTATATAAACATCATTTGAATTGGTGAATACGTTTCGAAAAAAAGAGAAGAGTTGCGTTCAAGATCTTGCCAACCACAGCATGACATTCAACTTGCATCACTGATATCAGCCTTCGTAGAAACTCACACGGTTTGTGTTTCAGTGAGTGTTTTGTACGGGATAAAATGTATCCGATGGAGCTTTGATTTCAATAGCAAAGGCTCCAATGCTATCTTCGAAAATTCTCGCGCACCGGCAGTGCCCTATTCCGTATCGCTCTCCGAGATCAAAAATTGAAGCTCGAAAACATTGGCCCAGTTCACTCTTCCTTTCACATTCTCTTGGCGCCTCTCATCGATTTTTTCTTATCTGATAAACCGTAGGAGAAGAGGCGAGAGAGCGAGCGAATATTAGAGAGTCGATGATTCAAATCTCGGGCCACTAATGTAACGGTCGCTGCAGAAACGATTCATATGACAACACCCTCGTGTTTTCAATACTTTGCATTGATAATCACGTCGTGAAGGGAGAGGGAGGGAAGGAGAGGGACTGCACCTCGAGTGATTCACTCTTCTGAGAAATGGACGACGGCACCCACACTCTCATCGACCAGGCAATACGGGGGGAGATCGAGGTTAGTTGCGCTCTCTAGAATTATGTTAATTTTCGTTTCTAAGAATTCCTAAATTTAACGAACATTTGAAGGTGGATACCACAGTTTTCGACAGATTCTCAGAAGACGTTCCCATGAAGAAGGAATCAAGTGCAATTGAGGTGAGTATGAACATTTACATTTCAAAATTTGCTGAATTATAACAATAATATTTTTAAAAATCTAGCCAAAATAATGCATGCGGTTGAGATGGACTCTTCATAACGACAAGTGCAAAGCCCTTCGTCAGTCCGTGAGACCGAGGAAATTTCGAGCAAGAACGAAAGCAATGGTGAGGAAATTTCTAAATTGAGTAGATCAGCTCCTTTCGCATCAAGTGACTGGAAAGTGTCCCATTTCAACACGAGGTGCGCCTTTTATACTGACAGATCACTATCATAACGCTGCCATTTTGAAATTCACCTATATATTGACCATTTGTATTCACTTTACATCAGTCGCCATGTATTTGATTCTCTTCTCAGGAGAGGTTCCCTATCCTCAGCAGTTCATTGCACCAACTCAGACCACGACGACTCCCCCACCCCCTCTTCCAGTACATCAGGGACAACAGGTGAGTCAGTTACTGAGCATTCTCCTGATCGATAACCCCCTTTCTTGGATTCAGGTTTTCACCCTCAATTTAAACTATTCATCTTACTATTGAAAAAATTCAAACTCATTCTCCGACAACTAGTCCGTCTCCAAACAGTGGTTCGCAACCGGAGAAGAAGAGGAAGAAGTACACTCTGAAGAAGGAATCGGAGAAGGAGGATGAAAAGTATCAGGTGATAGGTGACCAAGAGGCAGAGTAGATCAAATTCGTATTCATAATATTACCAGAAGAGATGCAAAAGTAGGCAGAGAAATGTGTGGAAGAGCGAGGATAATGAGTGATCTCAGGAACTGCGAGAGCGGAACAGAGCAGCAGTGAAGAGGAGCAGAGCGAAGAAGGAAGAGGAAGAGGCGAAGGAGAAGAGGAAATTCGATGAGGAGATGGAGGCATTGAGGGAGATTGTGAAGGTGAAGAACTATGAAATATGAGAATGCAGTAGATATTGATGCTCAAGATGTATAATTGAAGGATAATTTTGGTTTTACAGATGTATCTGGACAGAGCGGGACCGGAAAGGGCCGCGAATTACTTGCATGGAATGAACGAGATGCAAAGGGATGTATTCATAAAGCTGTACCGAGAAAAATTCGAACAGCAGTAGCTTGCATCTCGAAGAACTATGTCAGAAGCCAAATGTCCATCTATTATTCATACTGCTAATTTCAAAATATTTGTTGTACATTGTTTACAAATAAAAGATTGTTCTCCTACCTAATCAGTTGATCAAATCCACAGTATGAAAAATTCGTTTAGAGAAATAGACAACAATAAATTAATTTATCAAATTAGGCAGTATGCTCAGATGAGAGAAATAGCGACATGAGAAAATCGAGAAGAGAAAAGTATGCATTCATTCATCTTCACGTAAATGAAATCTTTTGAAAACGCTTCTTTCGAAAGAGAAGATGGCTCATCCTTGCGCAAAATTGAACATGTCAAAGCGATCTAACTGATATCAGCCTTCTCAGGAAGTGGCGCGATCTCTCTTAGACTACATGACCTGTCAGTATAAAACGGCGTCCCATCAGAAGATAAGACACTCACTTCTTCCACTTCTTTTCGTGCTCCATCCCTAGCTAGCTTCCCCTGGTCGAGTTGATAGTGATGGTCAGTGAGAGGAGAGTGTGTGTGTGTGCAGAGATAGGAGCAGAGTCACTATTGAATTATGCCGCGACTGTTAAAATAACGAGATATAGAACATTGCGAAGTAAGAGAGGAAACTAGGATGGGAATAACGATGAACGATGAGAGTTACAAGTTAAGAGAGTTTCGAAACTTCTTTGCTAATTGGCCCTCCTCTTCTTCGTTACCGACCCCATAGTTTCCCATCCCCCCGATTTACTTAACCTGATCAGGACACATCCCTAACCCTATCAGGAACGGTAGGTGATGACGCTGAAAAGTAGGGTGTCAAACTAGAAATGAGGAGTGTTTGAGAATATTGGCCAATTATCCATTAAGTTTAACTTTTCCTGCTCAACAAAATCAGTGCGTAGCTTCACTAGTTGATCTCTCCTGACAAGATCAGATAGTATGTGTTGGTCAATGTTTGGAGAATTCACAAATATTCTGAGTGAACGTTCGACTTGGAATTATTCTGCATCCTTATCCATTACAGTATAGATTCAGAGACTATCTACTGGAACGAACCTGCCGAAGTCCCTTCTCGACCATGGATAGGAGATATTCTTATGGGGTAAATGAGTTTTTTTCGGGTGTGAATCGTACTTTAAATTATTGAGCTGATGAAAAATTGGAATAGTTTAATTTGATTATAGGAAGGCAACGACTACACTCCAAGTGACCAATCATCAAGCCGCAATGTGTATCAATCTCTAGATTAACATGTCCGTTATAATATTGCTTTGTCTCGAGTGTCTCAGTGATTTTGCACTATAGCAGGGAGGCACTTCGGGTGTGAATCGTACGATGCACACTCGGTCTATGAGTCTACAGTCAGGAGCGGAGCAGTACCAGCAGCAGACTCCTCCCGTCTTCGATGGTCAACAACTTCGGTACGACCCTCACTATCCGAATCAGTGGCAGGACATTCCACAAGGAGAGTGGGATCACCATGGAGCTCCACCGATGGAGGGATTCGATCAGCCAATTGTTGACGGTTAGTGATTCCCTACGATGATATTACTAGTCCATACCTATACACCTATCCCAACAAAAGGAAAAATATAACTACTATCTACAGTCAGGTAAATCGCATATGAGCCTAAGCAATGATGTTCGAATACATACCATTATATATTTGAATATTTGTTCAGATCAGGCGGAATTCCCTTCGAACGAGTACCAAGGTGGAAATGCACGAATTTCACGGACTCTTTCCACTACGAGCTCGCGAAGGTCCTCTGCATCCGTGAGTATCATATTTCAAGCAACAACGATAGCATTTTCCGTTCATTCAGAGGGATTCGTCTCAACCAAACGATGGAGTGGTGAAGAAGAAGAAGAGAGCTCCGTATACACTAAAAAATGATAAAGCTCGGAGCGATCCGGAATACCGGGTAATTCAAATGTTATTTAAGATCAAAGATATTTTCATTATTTTGAGTACTTTATTTATTCAGGAAATTGTTTTCTAGTTCGTGTGATGAAATTGAGGATAAATCTAAATATCAGGTTGTAACATAAGTTTTGTCGCGTCCAATCTCTTATGCATTTTAACCTCAGAAATTCTTCGAATTAATTTAATCTCAATTTCGTTATTCATCATCAGTGAGGGCCTTCGTACTCTTTCTTACGCGCTTTACTTCAGTCCTGTCAAGGCAGTTGAGGAGGCACATTAGTCAGACAAAGTTGTACTGAGATAAGGATTACAAATCATTTTCACGCATCAGCTCTTCTTGAAAAGGATAAATTATGCCGATTTTGTGTGATTTGCGTAAAGTACTACATATGTGCATAATTTTGAACCACTCACGGATAATGACAAACGAAAATCGTTCTAGAAATGTAGACGAGTTTGTATAATGCGGATGGTTGGTGACTGTCGCGAAAACTTTCGCAAGCCGAATTTTCTTCTCAATAGATATCCAGATCCAAATAGTGGTGGAATATAGTTCACCCAAAGTGGTCAGTATGCAGACAAAGTTTGGGGTAGATTGGGTTCTGTTGAGATAAGTGGCTCCATTCAGAACGATGGTATGTAAATTAAACTAATGAAATCGGCACTTTGTTCATATTCCTACCTCGCACACATGTTCAATATCTGATTTGTTGTGTCCATCCTAACCATAAACCCTTCCCTTACTAGTATCTACTTGGGATAAGTTTGGAAATAAATAGCTTTTGAATGACAATCTTTAATTCGAAACACCTAAACTTGCATATTTTGGTAAAATTGTGCGCGAATTGAATTAATAAAAATTCAAATTTCCCACAAGTGGAGTGTTCTTTCTCTCACTTGTTTAATGATAAATTATACCTCCATAAGTGGTAATTGGAACGCACTTATGTTAGTCACTGTTGTTGCAATTCTGGATTCAGAAGAGTTGGTCAAGTTGGCTACGAATCAGCGGCTAACCTTACACTCAGTGAAGTATATCTTTGATTCCGCTCAACATAGCACCATATCTGGCGTATATTTTGAAAGAGCATTGACGGGGTATATCACCATGCTGTAGAAGTTTGGTTCATTATTCATCTCTGCGAACTAGCACCTGATCAAACGAATTAAAAAAATCTGCACCAAATTTAAATCAGTTCATATTAATATTTTTCGCATAGCCAGTGTGCGCAGTTCAGCTCTACCCTATGGTTTGAATGTGCATGAACACCCCAAACATATACTAGGAGGTCAGGCATTGATAATGTTTGAGAAGCATCCTTCATGGAAATATTGTGAACCTCCGAAATGCGACAAAACTTATGTTACAACCTAATATCTTTTTGAAAATGATTACCGAAGACTCGTGATCGAACATATGTGATTACATAATTTAATGTATCACTAATTTTGTTGATAAATTTTATTCATGAATATTCAGAAAAGGAGGGACAAAAACAACGACTCCGTGAAGAAGACAAGGGCGAAGAAGAGTAAAGAGGAACAGAGGAGAAAAGAGGAAAACAAAGCCAAGGATGAGATTATTATGGTGACCGATCGATCCCCTCATTCGGATTATGCTCTGGATTGCAGGAGATGATGCGTTGGATGGGAGCAGCGAAGGCGTGGAACTACAGTGAGCAATTGACGAAAATGAAGCAGGAGATCTTCAGGAAGCTGCACGAGAAGACCTTCCCAAGTAGTCTCTCGTCGTCTGCTGGTCCCTCGGGTTTACATCACAATTGAAGATCAATCACATTATTTATTTCCAGACTGCCCTGGTTTGCCCAATTTAATTTTTTTTCTGCAAATCTACCTCTTTTATTATTTTTAAAGTCACTGTCGGACCAGAAATATAGCGCCATTTGATATCTCCAAGGCGGAATGACGTAATAGTTCTCATCCGACCTAGTTCTTTGGTTATTGATATTAAAGAGGGACTAACAACAAATCTAGCCATCGTAAACTGACAATGCAGTTTAGAGATAAACTAAAACCGAATCGTATTTACCAAATTCCGGTTTGGATATCTCAATTAGGAACCCATTTTTTGGCTATTTTAGTATATGCAAAGTTGACCGTGCGAGGAATGAGAGGGCGCTCTATCATTCCTCGTAGAGTCAACTTTGAATTTATTAAATTCGAGCGGTTTTGCTGTCAGTCCGCCTTTAATGTGTGTATAGATAAATATATCAAATATATATTGAGTATGCTGTTTTAAAAGAAAGTGAAAACACTAGACATGGAAAAAATTTTGAAAGTATTCACAGTTATCACTGAAAAGCTTAATCACACTGAAAAAAAAACAAAAAATGTATTCAATTCGTTTCAATCTCACATGGAAACGTTTGACCTCCTGCAAATCTACTTGATATAACTACATATTCTTTTCTTTCTTTCTTGAATTGTCCATCAGGCTAAAAAGTATTTAATTTCAACGAGTGTCCAATTCATCGTTCACTTTAAAAATATCAGGTTGGTCCATAAGTTTCTGACTATTTTCATGTTCGGACATTTTGACCTTCCCCGTCCAACGTATTCAGTCAATCAACTAATGGTTATGCATAGTTGATGAAGGCTTGGGAATCCTTTTTACACGATGCAATATCGGGCAATTTCGATCAGCAAGGATGACACTATTCACAGTCAAAATCTACTTCGTGCTTGATTTCCAATACTTTTCAATTGAACGTAACTCCAAGGGCAGAAGTGATTGAGACAAAAGCGATGGATTATTAAGAAGCCTATTACAGGGACATATAATTTGACACTTCGGAAGTTCTGGACCTCTGAATACCCTCTTAAAATTTCGGCCAAACCAACAAACTACGCCAATTGGAAAATACTTGTTTTATATTTTCTGGCACTGTACTCGTATAGATCGACCTCGAGAGCTCAATAGTGGCTCATTATTTTATACCTTCCTATCTTAGTACATATTTATATTTAGGAGCAGATTCATAAATAAATAGGTAATTAGGATATTTCGGAACTGCGATGTTGAAATTGAAACATCGAAATCAGCACGTTTTGTTGTTTATCTCTTCTCACTCGCAATGAAGATCGGGTTTTTCACGCTTTTACTGAACAAGCAACTCTTGCCCTACTACGTATATGTTGGACAGATTCAGGAGTTCTCAAATATTTGAGAAGTTGAGCTCAACCAAAAGCACCAAAAAAACGCTATTTTCGGCAGTTTCAATAAGAAAATAATTTTCTCACGTTCAATAACCGCTATATTCAATGTAAATGTTTTACGGTACTCCACCACTACTGACGTCACTAAAACTATAGAGGAATTTCAGGCTTTGTAAATAGGCCAGGAGAAATTATGAAAAATAAAAAGTCAGAAACTTATGGACCAACCTAATATATAGTACTATTCACTCTTGATGCCGTGTTTCTCGAAATTGATTGCTGCAACTCGAGAAGTAGATACATTTAGTATTCACAATTTCAAAATATTGATCATACTGCGTATAATACCAAACAAACCTTCGACATATGTTTTACACGTTTCACTATTTCAGAGTTTTGAAAGAAACAAATACCTTCTAAACTCTTTCGAAAATATTCTCACTCTTTTTGGTTCGCTAACCCCTGTGGTTTGTTTCGAAAGAGCTCTCGTCATTCGCTGGTGACAACTTTTCCTTTCATCTCCTCTTCTCGTGATGGGCAGAAACAGTGATAGGGGGGATTGTTTGCCTTGCGAAAGGATGAGAGAGGAGTGAATGATAACGACGCGGCAGACACTTCTTTCAAAATGCCAACTCATCAATATTCTTTCGAAACTCTCTAAACTCTCACAACACTGGCAGAGAATGTTCGACATCACTCATTTACCACGAGATAAACGAGATTTTGAAATGATCTCGTAATTTCGAAATTCACCTAAGAGAAATCACTTTGCCGGCAATCAGGATGCGTAAAAATACATGGGGAGCGAAATTGAAATTAGGATCGCTTGCAGCGATTCCGTTATGATATTGAGACAATCCTTTGCAGATAATTGTGGAAGCCTTGAAGGAAGTTATCGATCGATGCCCTTATCTCCCTTATTCCCTTTCCTTATCACTCTCCCCACTTCGCATCGTCGCCAATCCCTATCAGTCCCCTTCGAAATGAGCGAGTGGTACACCAACCCATACTACCCCAACGGAGGACATTCTGTGATAAGACGAGCTCCGATAACAGTGTTAGTGCCCCCGCAACCCTCCCCTCCTCCCGCCCGACCTCCCTCTCCTCCTCCTCCTGTTGCTCCTCCTCCACCACCACCACCTCCTATTAAGCAGGTCAGTGAGTAGTCTTCCTTCGATGGTTGACTAATCCTCTTGCAGCTTGATCCAGATGTTGAAGTGACTAGGGTAGAAAGCACACCGAGCAGTGAAGAATCAGTGAAGACCAAGAGGAGGAAGTACACTTTGAAGAAGGACTCGGAGAGGAGCGATCCTGATTACAAGGTGAGACTAGTTCAGCCATTTCATGATTTCATGTCTACTTTTGCATTTCAAAACTCAGGATATGCGAAGGAAAAATAACGAGTCAGTGAGAAAAACACGAGAGAAAAAGAGATTGGAAGAAGAGCAAGAAAAGCAGAGGAATGAAGAGGAGAAAATGGCACTGCGAGAAATCGTCAAAGTTGTCCATTTGTTAATTACTCAAAAAATAATTAGGGATTCCAGGTATTGATGACAAGAGAAGCTCACTACCTACAGGAAATCTCAATTTTGCGGAGATTGGAAGCGCCCAGCAAAATTATTGAATTAAGTGGGAATTTGAATGAAAAGCAGCGAAAATTATGCGAAGAGATAAGGAAGGAATGCTCTTCGTTAGCTGAATATAGGATGCCGTATTCCTAAGGCTCGGACAAATGCTGGAACAACAATTTTTCAAAAACATGGTGTCCGGGGTAGTTTTTCATGCTGATGATGATGGCGGGCTTCATTTTGCATAATTGACCTCTAATGAAGTGTTATGACACCCTTTGAAATAGTGAAATTTCCGTGAATTTTGAACGATCTCGAGATTTCGTAAATCTACAAACTTGAAAATTGTTTCCCTGGAGTAGTTTTTCATTCTCTTCACGATGGAATACTTAAAAACACCGTTTGTGATTTCCGTCACTTGTTTTCACACATGATCTATGCTTAAAACTCAAAACTAAACGGCGCCATTTTGTGTGCATGTAGATTTCCCAGTGCTCAGGCCAGAATCCAATTTTTATGCAATTCTAAGTATGGGATTTTGACTTATGATCATTTGCATATTTTCAATTCTTCGCGTTCCTCGAACCAGTTGCCGACGAACAAGAGGGCTAGTGTGTTTCTAATTGTCACATCCGCTATGGCTCAATTGGTTAGGCCTCAGCCTTTTACCCATCAGGTCGATGGTTCCATTCCCGCCAGCGTCTATCTTATGCAACTTTTTCTTGCACCCATCTATTTCTTTCTTTTAAAATAAAAGACGATGCATTCTGAACTTGAAACACCTGAAGAAATCAAAGACCTGAGAAAATAAACCACCAGTTTCAAAATTTTGAATATAAAAGAGTAATTCAAGTACTTTTACTCAGACCTTTTTTTTCATTTTTTGACGCTTAGAACGCATGAACTTTCATTTTAAAAGAATGAAATAGATAGCGGTGGATGCAAGAAAAATTTGCAAAAGATCGACGCTGGCGGGAATGGAACCATCGACCTGATGGGTCAAAGGCTGAGGCCTAACCAATTGAGCCATAGCGGATGTGGCAGTTAGAAATACACTATCCCTCTTGTTCGTCGGCAACTGGTTCGAGGAACGAGAAGACTTTGAATTGAAAATTTGCAAATGATCATAAGTCAAAATCCCATACTTAGAATTGCATAAAAATTGGATTCTGGCCTGAGCACTGGGAAATCTACATGCACACAAAATGGCGCCGTTTATTTCAAAGGGTGTCATAACACTTCATTAAAGGTCAATTATGCAAAATGAAGCCAGCCATCGTCGTCAGCATGAAAAACTACCCCTGATTCAATTTTTTTGAAAAATTGCTGTTCCGGAACCTCCCCGAATTGTCTGATCCTTACGAATACGGCGTCATAGATTGCAAATGCTCGTCTGATTGAAAGTTTGCATTTTTTATATTTCTGAGAACGAAGCGTCGATTGAGAATTTCTCTGGAGATGAACTTTGAAATCGAATAATTAACTATTTATCAAAGAATAAAAAATTTCACATTGGCATCTTGCTTGGAAATAAATAGTGCATGTAAATAATTGAAAGATTTTTATTTTAAAAGTATTTGGCTGTTGGTTTGCATGTAAGTAGACTAGAATATACAGCAGAACTCGTGATATGAAGTGACTAGAATTGATTGGAGATCACCAGAGAAAAGGGGAATAAAGTAAAGCGATAGAAAGGAATTTCAAAGCGTGCCCGGTCAGAAACAAACAACACGATTCTATTGGCAAAGGCAAGTGGCTAAGGCTCGAGACAATGGATTTAGTTCCGTATATTTCATGTTTTACTCGTCGAATCAGGTAAATGAAGCCTCATTGCATAGACCCAGTCGTGCATCTGAAAAATAAATAAATTTTGTTTGGTTCGTTTGCAAGATAGCGCATTGGAAATTGGCCTAAGACGTTTTCTCAAAATCGTTCTAGCGCAATCGATCCAGCAGATTTAGTTGTTTGACAAGCGTTTGAAAGACGTATCACCAAAGCCCTTGTACAGCTTCGAATAGACTGGTCGTGTAACCCCAAACTCGATCGGTGAATGGTTCACAATTTACCTTTTATCTGGGGTATTGTAAAGTAGACTAGCATACTCAACCCTCATATGTACCTCATCCGTTGCGCACAGACTAAAGACACTGAGGAAAGAAAACAACAGTTGTAGATAGATATTGGGTATGTAAATATTTACTCAACGTGAAAATGGGTGGAAACGGAGTGATATGATAGAGATCAGTAAGATGTAACAAAGTAAACTCTGATACAGCAAGGGAATGATAATGATACATTCATTCCTTCTTCACACCCAGTGATGGAGATTGTTTACCTCTCCCTATCCTAACTAGCGATCTTTGGTCGCCATGTTTCGCGCTCTGTTGCCAGTTAAAGATTGTAGTGTACGCTACAATTGCGTACCTGCTTAAATTGTTCCAAAACGGTCGTTAGTCCTCGTGCTGGAGTTCTATCGCATTTTTTAACGATGATTAGCAAATTAGGTCAGTCGGGTCTAAAAGCAGGATAGAAGGTTGTATTTTTCACAAATGGCCGAATGCGTCGAAATATACTCCCGTTGAGATGAGGAAAACAAATGTATCACGAAGTACTCAATAACACGGTACAAAAACAATTCACTCCTCGCCTAAACCTCTATATATTCTTGGTCTTAAAGAAAGTCAAGGACTTTCGAGCTGTGTCAGTTTCAGAAAGACAGGAACTTTTGTGCTGCTCTAGTTTGATTTGTTCCCTTGAAGTGACAGTTGTCAATAGTCAGCTCTTTCGAATTTCTAATAGTTCAATATCAGCTTATCCTAGCATGTAATAATAGATTGAACTGATCGTCTTCAATTATGTCATCACTTGTTAAACGAAAATTTGCTTTTAAGTGTTAAAACACTTCGTAGTTTCTCAAGTTCTTAGAGAATAATGGAACATCTTATTCATTGAATCTGTCACAACCATTTTGAGCGAAAAAATCGAAATTTCAAAATATTTCCATTTTGGCTATTTTTATATGATCAGGAATGTTTATATGATCAGGAATGACTCCTGTGCAAAATTGTGAGGCCATTGGATGCTAGAAACAGTATCTACGTTCAAAAATATCAAGAAATTTTCGCGAAATTTCACCATAGTGTCATGTTCGGGCCGAAAATTGAGCATGTATAGGCATTTTGAAAATTCTGCAAAAATTCTCAAAGATGAATCATATGATAAACTTTCGAAAAAGGCTAAAATCCCAAAGTCTTATTTTTTTAAAGAAAGTTATGTCCATTTATGTGGCGTTTTGGATCGGAAAAATCGTTTGTTTGGCTCTAATTTTTTTCTATGATAGTTGTGACCATTTTCAATTGAAAATTTGTTATCTACGTGTAAAAATACACCAGAAAATTTATTAAAATGAATACTTTCGGAAAAAAATATTTTTGACCTCAAAAATGAGGGGTTACTGTAACAATTTCGAAATCGATCCCAGACTTTAGCCAATGGTGCCTGCATTCCTATTTTTGGTCCCTAACTTCAGGAAAAAAGTATCGAAGAAATCCATTTTTTGACCAACCGTGACCCTTTTCCGTTTTCTGGTGGACGGTCTCTTAAATCTGGAGAAAAGTGGAAAAGACACTTCCTCTCCCCTCTCCCTACCGTCTAGCCCCTCTGGCAGTTTACGACCCCCTTGCTAGGACCGCAAGAGGAAGGGAGGGAATTTTTTGAATGACCTATTTTTACCCTCAAATTTTCGAGAAGATCGAAGAATGTGTCCAAAGATCAAACCCATGTGAATGCAATTATTTTGCACAAATTCATTCCCTTCTCACATTGATCGCTGGGGAATTTGTAAGCTGTTATGCCACAGTCGCAACCAAAAATTAACCGGATACTTCCAATCTCAACTTTTCCGTTTCCTTCTTCGTATCCTATTTTTGTCTGGAAGTCGTGAGCAGGTTGACACCGATAATGATTTTTTAAACAATTTTGTGAGCTCGGTTGAAACCATGCGATAACTCGAACATCAGCAATTATCGATTACGTAACATTTCCGGCGACTCTTCAGTTTCACATTTAATATGCCCACTCTATCTCGGGGTATTCAATCATAAGTGTGGTCCCGAGCTCGAAACAAAACCATTCATTTCAAAGCTGAAAATTGATGATAAAAGTATTGTCCTTTCTCCTGAATTATCTCGTAAACTTTGGAGATTCGAGTTGGGGCAGCGCTGAGTATGCAATAAACTGTATCTTAACCGGGCGATGTATCTGGCGAAACAAGAAAGCACGCAGAAATGAATAGAATCATTTATTGCCTCTACAGTGTTGCACATTTAGATAATAAATCCATCACTCACTCTAGGGATCGTGAGTGTCCAGTGCGCATCCGTCATCAGACTCAGCCCTCTGCCATCACAGATCTTCGTTACAATTTGCAAAGTTGTGTGAGACGTAGCGAAGCGAACAGGAACAATCGCCTGTTATAGACTATATGTAACTCCAATAGTACATGTGAAGACGCCAATCTTGTCAGGATACTCGTCTCGTGTGCCATATTTTTGGTGATTAGTTTTTAAAAGGGGGGGGGGATGAACATAACACATTTGTCACTGTACAATTCACAATCTCTCTCGAAATGAAGTGACTCTCTCGATTCCCTCTGTCCCGCACCTACCTCTTTCAGGGTCGCATTTGCAGCAGCTGCATTCTCCATCAACCCGCCGATCTCAGCTGCAGCACTTTTGCCACCGTAAACAACAACTTACATTTTTGTTATTGAAGTCGTAAAAGATCTAAAGGATCCCATATAATGAATAGAACAACAATTGTAGCCAGTCATATCACTGATGCAACTTCAACGCTCCCTGAGTGTGCAGGAATCATTCAGATCGGATATAATCATCACAACACTCTTCTATTCTTTCTTATCGATAAAAATGCTATCGAGGTGGAGATCCATCCTTCATTAACCCAATTATAACATATTTCAAATTGTGCAGTATAACACGCGTGTCATCTAAGAATCAAATAGACTAATTCACAACGGAAAAGTCGAAAATGAGCAAATGCCATTTTTGGATAGTCCATAGGGTACTTCACAAGATAGCGTCGAGCTTTTTTTTGTCATATCTCTTTTTCTGACCGTATTTAGGTCATCAACGATTTTAAGGTCCCAAAAATGCAAACTTTGGAGCGTTACAGCTCATTTCAAAATCAAAATTATGACAAACTGAAAAGAACGATTTGTTCCTAGGATCCATAAGAGTGTATCTAACCAATTGGGCTGCCAATATTTTAATTTGCATTTTCGTTAATCGATTAAAATTAATAATTTTCTCCACAAATCGAAGCCCAGGTTGATTTTACGCTCCAGACCTAGATCTCGGAAAGATGAATCGAATGATATGCTAAACACCTATCATAAAGTGGTGCGTTCGTAAGTTAACGCAATTATTAACTTTCATTCCAGAGTTATGAGTCATCACTAATTTGATTCCTCTTATTGTTTTAGGTTTGATTATGTTTCAGGTACGCTTCATCCCCCAATGCGTATCCGCTACATAATGAGCGTGAAACATACTAGAAAAGGGTGCTCAGCACTCTCATTCCGCGCGTGCGTGAGGGGAATTAGAGGGCGAACAATGGATTATTGATGACTCATCACTCTTAGAAACTAGGAATGAAAAGCTAATAATCGCGTTAACTTACGAACGCACCACTTTATGATAGGTGTTTAGCATATCATTCGATTCGTCTTTCCGAGATCTAGGTCTGGAGCATAAAATCAACCTGGGCTTCGATTTGTGGTGAAAATGATTAATTGTAATCGATTAACGAAAATGCAAATTAAAATATTGGCAGCCCAATTGGTTAGGTACACTCTTATGGATCATAGGAACAAATCGTTCTTTTCAGTTTGTCATAATTTTGATTTTGAAATGAGCTGTGAATGACGATGTATAATATTCTCCAACCCCCGTTCTCAGTCACAAGTAGGTGTCACAAGTCGGTGACATCAACGCTCATCGATTCGGCGTTCACCAGTCGACTGCTTCCGATATCGTCATAATGCACCAGCATTATGGTACTGATAAGGACTGTCCGGACATACAGAGACCTGGACCTGTTTCCACCACAAGGCACCGAGAGCGCATCCGAAAGATGGTGCTTCGAAAGCGTACTCAAGTAGCCAAGAGTTTTGAAATATCGAGCATATCCATTTATCGTTTTCTCAAGTCCCGGCTGACTCTTCGCCCTTACAAGTTCATTAAGTGGCTCGGGCCAGGTGCGCGTCAGATTAAGCGTCGCAGAGAAAGGAACCGTAAACTGTTGTTGCAGTTTGCCAGGTCCGCGCACTTCAGTGCGTTGTTCAGCATGTAAATATCTTTACCGTCGAAAGCATGTTAAATATTAAAACCATCATAATCACTGCCTCTGATCCTGAAGTATCTTAAAATTGTTGTGGAATCGTTGGTTATATCACGCATCTTCTGAGAGAATGCATGAAAACTGACCCCCTTGTCGCCTAAAGAACCGTTATTTTGATGAATATGATTATTCTATTAGAGCGTACGTGGATAATATGATTTCTTCATCGACTTGGCACAGGCCGAAAATTCGAATTCCTACTGACTTCACCA
This sequence comes from Pristionchus mayeri, assembly GCA_036245805.1. Lineage (NCBI taxonomy): Eukaryota > Metazoa > Nematoda > Chromadorea > Rhabditida > Neodiplogasteridae > Pristionchus > Pristionchus mayeri. The sequence continues at coordinate 42,109,601 of BTRK01000005.1, forward strand.
ATAGATCGGCCCCGACGAGTATCGCTCGTTTACTCTACCCTCCCTTTCCCTTCCCCCCCCCTCCCCCCCCCCCCCGGTAGTTTATGAACCCTCCCCCACTCTGCGCTCTCTCGAACTTTCACACTCTCTCGTCTTGTCGCTTCCCCTACCGCCGTTCGTCTCCCGTTTTCGATTCACTATTTTCATTCAATCTTAAAGAGCGCTACACGAATTTGGACAAAAACAGATTCTGGCGATTATGAAAGTAGAATTTTTAAAAATTATTTAAATAATCCATTAAAAAAATTAACTATACAGGTGAAATCAGCATGAAATGTTACCATAGAAATCTTATTGGCGTAATTTTAGCACCTTCCAGAGAGGTGATATACGTGAAAACCTGTTTTCGCCGTGACGCCGTCCGGAGCCGGCCTAGACACAGAATGATTATGCCTACCGTTTTAACACGCGTGTCGCGTAAGATTCGAATAAACCCTGGTACATTGGAAAAGTCGATATTGGGCTCTGAGCAGTTTTGAATAGCCCATATGGTCCCTCAACAGAAACCATCAACTTTTGTTCCATATCTCCGTCTTCAACGATGTGAGACGCCGTCAAAGTCGACGGATTCCGAAATTTGCCATGTTTGGAGGCATGATGCTCGGCCTACAGGGGGTCTGGTAATGCGAAAAGAAAATTTCCCGCACCAAATTTCAAGATAAATAAGCCTGTGTTTTCGGTTCATCGATACGATCATTAGTATTTTCATAAATCGATTTAAATTATTGATTTTTACTGCAATTTCGTACCAAAGCTGATTTTTAGCTCAATCGATAGATCTCGAAAAGACGAATCGAATGGTATGCTGAATGCATATGCAACTCGCGCACTAAAGATGTCAAAATCGCGAAATTAGATGTTCACTTACACCCGATTCAGGAATTGTGACCCTCTGGCAGTCAGTATCGCCTTTTGATCTACCCTGGCATCTCGCCCTAGAAATAGATTTGCTTTTCGCTTTCCATAAGATGAAGTATATTGCACAATTTCTAAAAAAAAATCAATCACATTAACTGTATTTGAATCATAAATACGAGCCCGTGTGCCTCACAATCGAGCAAAACCCGGCACTGTCCCATGGCAGTTCTCTCACCTCCTCGTACTCTCAGCACGCAAACATCATCGCCATTACAAGGCAAATTTCGGAATCCGTCGACTTTGACGGCGTCTCACATCGTCGACGACGGAGATATGGAACAAAACTTGATGGTTTCTGTTGAGGGACCATATGAACTATCGGAAAACGCTCACAGTTGCAGGGGTCAAAAAATGTACCAGGCTGTTCACAATTCTATTCGAATCTTACGCGACACGCGTGTTAAGCACCTTCCATTACACCAAAACACAGATTTGTAGAGAATCGAGATTTTTAAGTTGTGCCGGGTATCGCTCGATTCTTAGGCAAATACCGTCATAAATATTATTGGTTCTCAGGTCTCTCTTTCGGTGACGATCCTGAAGTGACCGAGTACTCTTCGAAGTGTTATCCATGCGAACCAATTTTAGACGAGGATTACTATGATCTAGACGACTTGACAGTCGATTTATCCTTCATAGATCGTGCGAAAACTAAAGATATTCTGCAATTTTCAAGAAGATCATTATTCTTACCTGGAGATTTCGAGTTGTGATGATAAGGGAAATATCTACGTAATCTGGTAATCCGATAGCCTTCTTCTCCTTACTAGGCTAAAACTCTTATTTATAGCCCATGAAAAAGTTGATGAGGAGTTATTAGCAATCTTATCTTTCTGGTTTTCGTATACTGATAGTGAAACACACAATCCCTGGATCCAAAATCGCAATTTGTTTCACCATCATCTGTGCTTCACTCTTTCTACAACAGGAAACCAAATGTGGCATTACTGATAGTCGCCGTCTTCCGGTGTTTAAAGATATTTGTGGCTTGAAAGTTCGCATGTTTATTAATTTTGGTTGGATTTTGGTTGTTTCTCATTGATCTTTGATCTCTGTTCATCTCAGTCCGTATCTTCTATCGAGATGCGACTTGAGAATGGTGAGATTCAAGCAAGTGTCGAAGACTTTCGGCTTGCAGCTAGTCGGATTCTCCACCAAAATTCCTGAACGGAACTTTAAAATTTTCGATTTTTCGTCAATCGTAACCTGCGACCGAAGCCGTTAGAAAGCAGGAGATGCAGCCGCCGAGTAGACCGCGAATCGCCAACTGAAATAGGGGCACTGTACACTCTGCACTCTTGATGCACTATACCGTAACTGATAGGATATTTGCTAGAAAAAATCAATGATGGGCAGTTACCGTACCCCCGAGAATACTTTCATCCTCTGCGGGCACATTGCGTACATGATGCCGAGTACGGCGCCGATCGACGATATGTTCGAGAAGCCGCACAGCGCGTACGTAGCCACCATTTGGGCGCGCGCCTCAAGGATTACTGTAGGTCGAGGGACACAACCGATCGACTAATGATTTATTTAATCCTACCGTACCCCCTTGAGCGTGCCGGTCTTGATCATCTCTGCTAGCGCCGAGTAGGCCACGAACTCGTTCACCGTAGTCTTGATGCCCATGAGCTCGGCGACTTTGAGGGTCTCATCGCGATTTACCTGAGTGGTTACGGTAATTATTGATTGGCTGATTATCGATTACCTCCGGATCTTCCGCATCCGAGGCACCCATTATGTAGGCGAGCGGGTAGAAGGCAAGACCGACGAGTGCCTGAAAATAAAATCTGGGATCAACGATCAATTAGTAATAATTTATCAACGCCATACCTTATTACATACCTTATTACACAACAGACGAACGCAATCAGAGTTTCTAAACTAGCTCTAGTTGAGTTGCAAGGATACTTTATAAGGCCGGATTGCTTTGCTCGAACATAAGAGTGACTTTTCGTCGATAAACATGAAAAAAATCAGAACTATTTCCTGGTTCACCTCGAAAGGTGTTCACGCGGGTGTTCAAAACCCCCTTTTTCCCATATCGAATGAGTAAGGGGGAAGGGAGTCTTTGCAGAGTTCATGAGGATGAGAGGAATAAATCCGAAATCCCTACATTAGCTCGTACACGATTCATGCAAAGGTGAGCAATGATTAGAGGTTTAGCCATTGAGGATGAAAGATGAAAGATAATAGTCTTACATTGAACGAGGTGTCCTCGTATCCGAGTCGCGACGTGATCCAGATGGTCGAGTGATTGACCAGATTGAGTATCGAGAGGTAGACGACCAGCGACATTCCTGAAGTGAGAGATCAAAGATCAAGAAGCCAGGAGGTTTACATCCTATACGGAAATAAGGGATCAAACCGATGGCTCCGACGACATGCATCGCTGCAATGGCTCCCTTGGAGATGGCATCGAAGAAGGAGTGGTAGTCACTGAAGAGATCAAAGATCATCATGGCTAGCCCATCTCTTTTGTTGGATCTATTGGTCGGGGAGGCGAGAGACAAATTTTGTGGACGTGATGATATTATAAAAAGTTCCCATTCGACCTTTTTATTGGTTTTAATGACATAGCCCACACAAATGATAATTGCATCCGCAGTTACAGATGGCTAAAAGCGCAGTCGTATCCCCAAACTGCCTGCTTCTGAGTAATGTAAGTTCTCCCCATTTATCACTCTGTTTTCATGCATATCGCGAGTTTAGTTTTCAATCATAGAAGCCTCGCTATCATCACACGACATTCAATCATAGAGGGAAAGTAGGAATGTCATACCCTGAATTCATCGGGTGTCGGACTACTTGTCTAATTCTCTCTCCATCTTTCTTTTTAGGCAAGGTGAATGGATGGACTCACTGCTTGGCCAGTTTCATGTCTTCCACGTTCTTTTGCGAGGACACCTGAATTAATCGATATTCGATCGATAATCACGTAGCTACAGCATACCTGCACTTCCGGATACAGTATCTTGCCGATGCCTAGCGAGACGCACGCCGACATTACCGTAGCCGATAGAAGATACTCGGGGCAGGCCTGCGATCGATTGATTGGCTGGTGTACTTTCTATTGCTCACGCCCTTTTGACTGTTTTCACGATTTTTGATATGTTAAAAAAAGACAGCCGGTGCAACACTATTCCATTTACAATTATAGACTCAAGAAGGTCAGCCATATCCCGAATTCACCCAGTGAACGAATATTTATCTAATTTAGCAGGTAATTTATGCTCGGCATGATTATAAAATCGCATGATCTCTCGCCGGTCAGACAGAACGAGAGAGCATGCAAATTGGAGAGGGTCAGATAAAAGCTCACTCCGAACGAGATGTAGGCAGAGAAGAGCGCGCCGGCGATGCAGGCGAAACCTATAGAATATTGATTGATGGAGCTACCGTAACCAGACAGAAAGTCGATGCGATGCGTACCCGAGCACATTACGGTAGTGATCTCGGAGCTGGTCATCGTCTCGAAGGCCGGCCCGATCAGAACGGCAGATTCGGTCTGGGGATCAAAGATCAAATTGTCTAACTCTCTCAATATCACACACTATCTCGCTCTGTCTAATCGATTAGGGAGTGTATGGGTTGTACCTGGCCCAGGAAGATGCAGGCAACGGCGTTGAGCGACTCGATTACCGTAGTCCCCAGGATGTACTGCATCACGATCGCGAACTGAAGGGGTACTGTAGTTCGGTGGGTCAGAAAGGTTACTCACCTTTGCAAGCACCGCTTGTATGATGCCGTAGTAGTAGAGCAGCGAGACGATGCCGCCAAAGTAGATGATGATTTGCATCGCCTGGATCAAAGATCAAAGATCAACTGTATCGATGTACTGAGATAGGCGAGAAGAGGAGTAATTTTGTTAGATTGGCCCAAACATGAATCAATGTTACCCCAGGCAACGCTCTATATCTACTGCCATTGAAGCACAAATTTTACTGGCCATCTATCTATTTCAATGATCAAAAAATATTTATTCTAGCCCTTTCCATTATATCTTAAGGGTGTATGATGTGTCCGAATATGAGTAATATGAAGGATTAAATATCACTAAACCGTAAATAGGAAAACGAATCCGAGACCGCAGATTTGCGGTGGGAATGCGATGAATTCGTATACGACCCGCGTGCCATGAGTCGTGTAGTAGAGAAAATGCACCACCTGAATCAGGCATCTGACCTAGCGAACAGAGTTGACTACCGTACTCCAGTGTGTACGGTAGGTTAGATTTGGACACTGTCTGACTTTGGGCTGCGTTATCCTACCGTATCCAACAGTGTGGGTCACATACCTGTTGTGAGACCATCACTAGCTTTTCCCTTCCCGTGCCCCATCTCAGTAGTATGATTCCCAATCCTAGCTGTAGCGTAAAGGCGCCGAAAACGGGCTTCCACTTGATCTGAGAATATAAAGTCAGTTATCGATAGTCAGCATAACTACCGTACCCTGGCTGGGTGTGCCGAGCACACTACGGCGAGGGCGACGTATGCTACCACGGCACCGATCGAGCGCAGTCTGCAAATTACGGTATCTTTGGTGGGTATGGGCTACAGTATACCTACCGTATGGTAGAGTGCCAGGCGTCGCAGACGATCCATATGCAGAGAGGGATGATGAGAAGACGAAAGGCGCTGAGGAAAGTCAGTTATCGATTGATCTTGGCGGTGTCGCTACAGTAATCCAACTCACATTTGGAGAATTTTGCATACGTAGCTGCATGCAATGCTGACGCGCTCGAGGCGGTACCTGATATATCAAATATCGTGGTACAGCCCGGATCGTGGTACAGCCTTGCATACCCATGCAGTTTTTCCAGCAACTACAGTATCCCAAATGTGCCCTACCCCAGTTACTACCGTAGCTCTCCGCCACACTATCCCAAAAGATATTTTGCCCGAGTAGCTACCGTACCTCTCGGCGAAGTCTCGCATTCGCTGCGACCGAGGCAAACCGCGGCGAGCGATGCCCACAAAATAGTAGACGATCGCCAGGCAATCGATCACCAGCCAGGGCAGCGCACCTGAAAAGTAAGGTACTGTAGCATGGTTACGGTAGGATGGTAATCGAGAACTGACTGAGGAGTTACGGTAATGTCCTGATTGGACTATCAAGGACTGACACTTACGATCAAAGTTCATGATTGACGCCATGACGACCCAGACAGTGAAGGCAAGCAGAATGTAGGCATAGACCAGGGATCTAGAAGAGGATACTGTAGGATACTGTAGGATACTGTAGGACTATGGTACTACAAAATGATTGCAGGTACTGTTAGATATTGTGAGATACTGTTTCTACTGGGATCAATGAGTATTGGTAGGATTTTTTTTGGACCACTTATCAATATTTCCTATATCTACCGTACCCCTGATGGTACCGTACTCGTTTGTGAAGAGGTAGAACTCTTCCTCCTCTTCACTAGTTTGTCGTGGTGAGCTCTCCTGCGTCTCGTCGGTTTTCGCCCTCGAAGAAGCAGTCTCCGAATCTGAATCGGGAACTGACTATGGTAGTCCTCCAACCGTAATTGTCCCTTTGTTTACCGTACTCCTCTCTACAGTAACTCACCGCTTCTTCTCTCCGATGAGGTCGATGTCTTCGAGGGAGAAACGAAGTAGGCGATCCCGCCCGGATTCGAGACCACCTTTGATAGTATTTGATCTTTTGTTTTATGATCTTTTGGTCAATGATCTCTGTAGTGTGACTGTGGCGTGCGGATGAGGGCGAGATATGAGATCGGTCAGAGAAACAGATACGACTCTCTCGTATTTGCATACTCTCTCGCTGATGGTTCCCGTAGCGAATGTTGCTGGCATTCTGCCAAAAATGCGCCAGTTATCGATAGATATTGGTGGTGTAGCTACCGTAAGAGAGCGTCGCCCACCTGTCCCGCTTTGTTCTTCTCCTTGTCTTCTATTGATCTCGACTCGGTCGGCTCGTTGCTACTGCGCAGAGGATGAACTGAATAACAATTAGTGATTACCGTATCCAATTGAGAATCGACAACTGACTTTTGCGCTTGCCTACCGTATCCTAACACGTTTTGATCGATTATTGAGTACAGTGCTCCCGCTTCTACCGTTACTTATTTGTTCAACATGGTACTACCGTATCCTAACATGTTAAGAAAGGTTTGATCGATAACTGACTACAGTACCCAGTCTACAGTATCCCTACCGTAACTCACTCGAGTCCTCATCGGTGTCCTCCCGCTGCACCCAGACTCCCTCTAAGTCCTCCATCACGGAGGTCGACCGAGGGAGGGAGCGAGAAGAGCGAGAGAGCGAACGAGAGAGAGCCACCGTTCCTTGAGAGTCCCGAGGGAGGGAATGAGTGGGGAGAGGGGGAGAGAGAGGAGGGAGGGAGAGGGAGAGATGAGAGAGTGCAGAGAAAGAGAGACGTCATTTGCATTCTTTGCAGAGCGAATGTTTTTGGCACGACGCCAACAAACTGACAGGTTGAAATTTTTCGTTTGTTCGCTCATTAGAAATTACATTTTCATTGGTTTGTCTCTGACAATTGATGAACCATAAGAGAGTCAGACAGAGGTGGGCGGGAGAGATAATATTGTGTAAGGTTCATGAGCATAATCTAGCCGAATTTTTGATGGGAGCGCTTTGGTCAGTAAGAGGATAATTGTTTTCGACCATAAAGAACAATTCAATTATAGTGGCAAGATAGTGGCACTTATAGAGAAATTTTAAAACTCGAAACACGCCAGTCAATTGAATTTGATGGAGAGGTAATGCGAGTTTCTGCGGGGGAACGTTTGGAATTTATTATTCTAATCCTTTACTCGAGGAACAGACAGGAAAGGTTCGGGGAGGTAATAAACATTGCTCAACACAATTTCTTGAAGGGGAACAATTGTTTTTGCAGCTATCAATTTATAACTCGCGCTGTAGCAACAATTCACCAGCTAGTTTATTCGCAGTTATCAATCTACTCAGTTCGCAGATTTACCGATCCCACTGCACTTTCGTCCTACTGCGACTGGATGCCGATTTTTTGAAAAATAGAATGATACAGTTTATATTTTTAAGAGTCCGAGCCTCAATCTCATTGCTTGGCTCGGTTCTCCGAGTTTGTTATCAATCATTTGCAGCTAAAATCTAGCAAGTTGTTTGCATAACTCCCTTCATTTTTTTTGGTTTCTAGTTACTCTAGTTAATGTAAGTCGACGGAAAAATTCTAAATTCTATTTCTCCATAGTTGCTCAACTTTTTTGATACTCCATGATACTCCCCTGTGCATATCACGGATCTCTTGTAATAATGCAGGAATGAATGGAAGCGACAGAAAAAAATTTTGGGCCATGGATTTCGCTGAAAACATGAGGACTGACAAAGTGAGGATGGCGAACACTCCTATCAACTTCGTTTTTCAAAATTTGCATATTTTGACCTACAACTTTGGAAGGCTGTAACTCCGTCAATTTTTGACCTAGAGCGACCGCATTTTTTCCATTCGATGCGCATTCAATTCATCTACAAATAAGTTCACTTATGCTATGTGCAGAAATTACGCCTTCACATTGTTTTGATCAAAAACGATATTTTCTGACGTGAAACTACCTTTCATGATTCGAAAGGTACGCTTTTTTGTTTGATTCGGATTCCCCACCCCAGAATTGGGGTACGTACAGAGTTCATTCGTCATAACTCGGGGACGCAGATACCGCTACTCAGTAGGGATACTTTGAACTTAGTGAAATTTTTTGGAATAATCACTTTTCGGCGCGCTTCTTGATTTTGACTTATGCAAATTTGCAAAACAAGACTACTGGGCGATAGCTCTTGAGAAGGTCTCCAATAATGACTAAGGGGTTCCAGATGCCAAAGTTGACCGCTTTCGAGATATGGCTCGAAAAGCACCTTCAAAGATTTACAGCGGAGGGAGTCCTCTCGTCTTCCACATGGTTCGTCTGAATTCGTTTTCACGCCGTAACTCGAAAGCCGTCAACTTTGGCATGTTGTATCCCTTAGTCATTCTTGGAGACCTGCTCTAGAGCTATCTCCCGGTGGTCTTACTTTGCAAATTTACATAAACCGTAAATGAGATACTCGCCGAAAAATAATACATTCGAAAAATTGTACCAAGTTCAGAGTATCCCTACTGATTAGCGGTATCTGCGTCCCCGAGTTATGACGAATGAACTATGTACGTACCCCAATTCTGGGGTGGGGAATCCGAATCAAACATAAAAATCGTACCTTTCGAATCATGAAAGGTAGTTTCATGTCAGAAAATATAGTTTTTGATCAAAATAATGTGAAGGCGAAATTTCTGCACATAGCATAAGTGAACTTATTTGTAGATGACGTGAATGCACTTCGATTGGAAAAAATGCGGTCGCTGTAGGTCAACAATTGACGGAGTTACAGCCTTCCAAAGTTGTAGGTCAAAATATGCAAATTTTGAAAAACGAAGTTGATACTAGTGTTCGCCATCCTCACTTTGGTCAGTCCTCATGTTTTCAGCGAAATCCATGGCCCACAATTTTTTTCTGTCGCAACGGGGTCTCATGTTCCTGCATTTTTACAGGAGATCCGTGATATCGAATGAGAGAACACGCGGAGAGAGAGGACCCCTCTTACAGTCTCTGATCTATCTCTGTTCTCTGAGTCTCTGATTTCTCGCAGGGAAACTGCTGCATCGGTCTCTTGCTCATAGGTCAACTACGATTTTTTCACACATCCTAATATCGGCGATCTTTGGAAGCAGCAATTATAGTAGTTGTAAGTACTTGGCCAGTGTATTGGTAATTGTTTGAACGACAAGCCACAAGAAAATGATTGTGGAGATATCACGTCGCATATTGAGCAATGCTGAAACACACGATACGCCAGGCAGTTGAGCGCTGGTGCGAGGGGGTGAACATTTTTAATATACTGCTTCACAATAAGGTAAGTCGAAGATGACAAAGGGCAGCGATGACCAGTAGAAGATACCGTGCAATATTTGACGATTCTTCTTCAGATGATCACCGATCATTTCTCCCCCAAGCTGGACGCTGCTGAAGGACATTCAGGTGAGTAGATACGAGAGGCATCTCATCGGTATATCTTTTTTTGGAATAATGGCAGCATCATTCGCTAATCTTTGATTTACGCTGTGTGCCCAGTCTCGAAGACGGGATGTACCTTTACCTTTTCCTTAGAATTCCTCATTAAAGTTATCCAGCACACTCTCTACTGTGTTGCGTATTGCATTGGATTAACGATTTATTGCCTAAATTTTGTGTCATTAAGATGCTTTCGGAAGTTTGCGTGATAAGACATTTCTCATTCCCTCTGTATGTCCGATTCCGTGAGACGTAAAGTACAGTGCCTCTTTTCTTTAGGAATGATTATGCAATTTATTAAAGCTTCTTCCCGGATGGTTGCGTAAGTGAAAATAGTTGCATAACACATACATACGAAAGACGGTGAATGGAGCAATCGATAACTAGTCAACGATCGGGGTACGGTAGGACTACGGTACTCGATGCTTCTCTCAGAATCCCCACTGGAATCGGGCGTGCTGTGAGGCGGACAGCATACGACGGACGCGCGTGTGCAGAGCCGGGCTGAAAGAGGTACGGTATTTGACAGATTACGGTAGGTACCGTAGGGTGCTCGGTGGGTCACTCACATGGACGAGTCCGAGGAGTGGATGCTCTCGGCTACCTCGATAATGGCAGCGCGCGTGGGTCTCTGCAAGATAATTACTAAAGATGAGTACGGTAGGTTGTTCCATGGGTCAGATAGTTGACTACAGTACCTTGTTGTCCTTGGCTGCCTCTGCCTCGTAGTCGTAGAAGGCCTCGTCGCCGCTGCCCTCCTGATAGGGGGGCTGAAAATACGGTAAGTTCGGTAGGTCAGATCTGGGAATACTGTAGGTTCGGTGTGTCAGATTTCTTACCTCGACGGAAGTGGCGTTCTTGCCGGAGTGCGCGTAAGCATCGGCGCCGAAGATCTTGACCAGCTCGCAGAAGAATGGTCCGTCCTGCTCCGAGCACACCTTCGATGGCTTCGTGGCTTGCTGAAAGGGAGAGATTGGGGATTACGGTAGTTGGCTGGGTCAGATTCTAGTTGGGAAAACGGTAGTGTTGCTGGAAGTACAATCAGAATAAGTCTTCAGCACGATGGGTCACAATATTGGGAAAAGGTTTTGAGTCACACTATGGTTGCAGTAGTAAACATGAAAGTTCCGGGTGTAGGACCACAGTATGGGAAAGAGTTCGTCGGGTCAGAATCGTTACTCACCGCGAGGCAGTCGCAGAAGACGTTGTCGCAGTGCTCCTGGCCGAGCTGGTCTTCGTAGCACTGGTCGTGCGCGATGCAGCAGTTGTTGACGTTCCCTGAGACACGGTAGTTCAGTGAGTTAGATTGGGAATACGGTAGTTCGGTGGGTAAGACCTGGTGTAAGGTAGGACAGAATAAATAACTCACTCTTCTGCTTCGGGCAGTGAGTGAGGATCTCGGCCTCGGCGACGCGCTTCGTGTCCTGCGATGAAAGAAATTATGGGCGTCTGGGGTACTGTAGCATGAGAATCGAGAGATTGGTAGCCTTCCAGTTCCGATAACTATCAGTCGCCAACAGCATGACACCTCTAGGTCGGACATTGGATCAGTATATTTTATCGGGGGAAATTGCCGACCTGAGATTAAAAAACTGCGTGCGCTGCAACGATTAGACTAACGGTGCAACCTCGAATTTCCCGCTTTTCAAAAACGGATCATTAGATGTAATTGTTGGACGACTATCTGACGATTTATTGAAAAAGCGCTTGTGCTGACACGAATATACTAACGAAGCAACCCCGAATCCCCTTGTGAATATTTCATAATTTTCTTTTTGACAGGGAATACTCGTACAATACGGCATCCTGCCGCACCTCTTCCGTATTGTGAACCTTAGCGGGCCCCACCGTATCCCTAGAAGGTGTGATACCGTAGTATACCGTACCTCGTCCGTGCCGCACTCCCAGGTAGGGTCGCCGAGGGTGGGTAGATCCTGGGTGAGAGTGGAGAGGGGAGCGAGCGAGAGGAGGAGAAGGATCGAGGGAGCAACCATTCTGCCTGATAGTGAGGGAGGTTACTGTAGGAATATGGGGTACGATAGAGGAGGGGTATCGAGTAGTATATTTTGAAGAAGGATAGTGTTGATAGAAGGGTAAAGCAGGCAAGGAAAGAGATTGGAATATTGAGGCGGCGCGGGAGCAGTTAAAAGAAGAGAAAGCGCGGTCAAATAGTGAACAGGCGAATTTGCGACGCGCAACCGCTTGAAATGCTCGAAGAGAGGGAAGTGAACGATAATGCACTCTTCAGGAACTCAAATAAAACAATTATTTAGAAAATAAATAACTATGATAATTAAATCAATAAATATAATTAATAATAATAAATTTACATAATAATTAATAATTAATGACCTATAATAATTAATGACAGATTAAATTAAGCGCGGATGTGCAGAGAATGTGGTTATATCGATTATAGGAGAAGGAGAAATGATGTTCTAATTTTATGTAACTATGCATACGCTGGAAAGATGAGACCAGTTGGTTTTGAGAAGCACAACAACTTTAACTTTCTCGGCTGAGCAGTGACAACGATTAGACGGGCGGTCAATGTCTAACAAGCAAAAAAATAGTATTAATCAAAATTAATCGTACGCGAGATCTTTCGGAGCGAAGAGTAAAGCTATTCAGATCGCAAGATCAGAATTTCTGGAGCAATGGGCAATGCGCATAGGCGAAAATAATAGGACCTAGTGATTCCGTGCCGCGAGCATATTAGAAAACTGTTGAGAAAATTGAGGCAATGTTGCACGGCTCAGGCAATGTTGCACGGCTCACGGTGTTCAAACAATGAGAAAGTTGTTTATTTTGCAAAACGAAAACTTATTGCGAAAGGCCATTATTCCAGAGATCAGGCAATTCCAGGGCGCGAACATATTTGAAAGCGGCTGAGAAAAGTTACAGTATGATAAAAGACATAAAAGACCCATTGGCCATATAAAACCCAAAAAAACCAACTCGATCTTACACTGTTACTGTGCAGTTCGGATTGAATCGAAAGTGAAGCGGGGAAATAATGGAAAGTAAATGGCACGATATACAACAACTGGTAACTGGTAGTGCGGCAGGGTACTCTTCAATGCGCGTGCACTCTTGTCATTCAGAGAAGAGCGAGAGAGTGTGAGGACTGGAGAGAGACAGACGGACTGGTTAATGGCGCAACAGGGGCGAAGAATTGTGACATCAAAAAGCGATCGAACGAAGTGATGCGGTAATGATAGTGGGAAGAGCGGGGGAGCGAGAGAGTGTGCGAGAGGGAGAGAAGTTGAACTACCAAGCCTTCGTCAAATTTGAGTTCAGTTTGGTGCGGCAAATGGAATAGCACAATTGATTAATAGGGATTGCCTAATACGAATTTTGAGGAGCTTATATTGAGTACAGGAAGGAACCCGTATCTGAAAATAGTCAATAAAATCGATCGAACGAAGTGATGCGGTAATGATAGTGGGAAGAGCGGGGGAGAGAGAGTGTGCAAAGGGAAGAGAGCGCAGACAGTGGAGAGAGGGGGAGTTGCCGAATGCGCGAACTCTTGAGCGGAACTGTGTTGGATTGTGGCGCAAGGGTGATCTACCCGGGGCGATGTGAGATCAGACTGTGCTAGAGTTTATGTGAAACAAGGAGCTTTTCTTCGTGCAGCTTGCAATCAATTCATTTCATATTATCTCTAACTGGTCATGCAGAGCGAAAGTGCACAGAGTGTGAAATCGCGTAGGTGATTTGGTGCCCAACAAGGATGTTAGAAGTTGTAGGGAGTGCGAGGTTCGATTTCAACCGCAGTAGCCATTCATAAAATACAATATTGAATTGCAGAGGTTTTGTGACCTCGGAATTGGATTACGAACGATTCTTACTAAACAACGAGGAAAATAAGATTAATGCACAAGGTCAACACTAGAGATTAAAATGGGCTCGTCGTTCAAGGAGAGCCGTGCTGTCATCACTAGCAAGCACGAAAAAGTTCGACCACAAATGGTTAGCACTTTCTCACATTGCTCCTAGGCATGTGCACTCTAACTGATAAGTGACGGCGGCGAGCAGTGATGGAACGCCCCTGGTAAGAAATGATTACAAGTCTACGCCCGACTCTCTTCAATTTACATGCTCTCTCGCTCTGTCTTACTATCGAGAGATCAGGGGTTACGATGAAGTACTGGGGCTACTGAGGTATTGCATTGGCTCTCCTTGTCTACACACTCTTTTGCACGCTCTGATCGAAGATAGGGCGAGAAGGAGTAGGAGAGCGGGGAACTGTGGCATTAAATTCACTAAGTGATTTGGGGAGAAGGGGACCGTAGCGACAGGGCTGAACGCAAATGGAAGAGGGAAGTAGTAGTGTTATCGAAAACCACCATAGGGTCACGTAAAAAACGCGCGAGCAATTGTTTGATCAGGCGTCTAGCATTGTTCTAGATAGGAAATACGTTAGCTTATCATAGTATATTGATCACGATTCTAAGATAAACGATGGGAAACGATGCGACGGTATCTTAAGTGATGAGAAAGGAGGGTATAGAATAGTGATGCCAAAACGGCGCGCACTCTCCTCGTTTCACTCGCTCTCTCGCTCTGTCTGACCGGTGAGAGAGCGTGTGAAACGAGGAGTGCGCGCGCCGTTTTGCCATCACTAGTATAGAATGAAGCGTTATCGTTTCTCGAATTCTATTTAGCGAGTTATGTTGCGTGCAAGACGTGAGGGAAAGCATGAAAAGTAGGGAGAGTGCCCATTTATGAACGCCAGCGTCTCTGGTTCCGCTGTACAGGTCAACAGAAGGAGCGGTGCCAGGGGGTATTGTGCTAGTGATGCCAAAACGGCGCGCACTCTCCTCGTTTCACACGCTCTCTCGCTCTGTCTGACCGGTGAGAGAGCGTGTGAAACGAGGAGTGCGCGCGCCGTTTTGCCATCACTATATTGTACTCTGGAACTGAGGGCAACCTCTCTTCGTTGTGCATTAGTTCTCTTATCTGATGAGGTGAGAAATTTCGGAAATAAAGGGCACAAGGTTTACTTCTGCTTCAAGATTAGTTTAACAATGCTTTGCAATGGAGGAGATTCCGCGCCGTGCGGCGGGAGATTCCGGTAGTAAAAATTGTTACAAAAATTTCAGGTATTTTTTCAGGTATAATTTCAGGTCTTTCACTGTATCATTTTCGCTTTGGCGATATGCTCAGTGGTCCATGGACAGCTTTTCTGGGTTTTTCTGGATCGATAGACGGGTCACTTGAGCCGGCCAACATAACAAGCGGTGCCAGCGGGTATTGCAGACTGGAACTGTAGAGTTTTCATCTCGTTCGGCATGATCTCTCACCTGTTTGGCTGCAATAAAAGATATTTCGAAAATTGGGCACACGATGGGTTATTGCTTCTGGATTAGGTCAAAGGAGCTTTGGCGAGGGAATTTCCAGTTTTTCGTCCGTCTCTAGAGGAAAAGAATAAATTCTTAAAATGGCACGTCAATGACTTAACCATTCGCGGTTAGGCGAGTTGTATTCGTTTCGCTTTTGAGATCAACTAAACATGTTAGCCGAACTGGCGCGCGATATCGTTCCCTCTCTAAGTTCGAAATGTGCGTCTATTTGTGGGCAGAAACTTCACTTTCTTCATTTTGCTCTCTATCTGGGCCGTGTTAGTTTCAGGAAAGTGTGCTGATGAGGCAAAGGAATTGCTGCTTGTTCCCTCTCCGTGACACTCTTGAGTATTCGTCTGACTCTCTTCCAAGTGCTCTCTCGCTTGCTCTAACCTGCGAGAGAGTGGTGTGCAAAACATGGAGAGTAGTGTGCAAAACAAGGACATTGCTTTCTTGCTCGCGCAAGGTTCGCACCCGCAAGAATGACATCAACTCATCATTTATCGCAATTGAAGTAAAGAACGCGTTTCGCAAGCAACAGAGATGTGGAAGGGAAGAAAGTTAGTTGTCGACCGGCAAATATTGCTGTAGTCAGTAGTGGTACGGTAACCCTACGTGGTCGCGTCCATGCAGATCCCGCAGGTGCGCTGAAACGAAGGGGTATTTAGGAAAAAATGAGTGGTCATCGATTTAAGGTTCAAAAAATGAGTGGTCATCGATTTAAGGTTCACATTCAAATGGGCATGCTATTCGTTATTTCCACCTAGTGCTCAAATGTTTCACTGATGCTTCGAATTCTAACTCGAACGGCGATATCTAATGTGAATCTGGGGGGTTGGGGCTAAAAAAAAATAAATAATTGCTGCATTCTCCCGCTGGTGTTCTTGATCGAGATAATTTACGGAATGAACATAGAGAACCCGCGAAAATTTGAAAATATGCGCACTCGTTAGCCAGGCAGATCGTCCGATAGAGTGTGAACTCTTGCAGATCGCCGCAACGACTAACCTCGAATTTTCTACACAAAATTTTCGTCAGACATTTCTCAATTCATGCAGAACGCCGCAACGACTAACCGCGAATTTTCTACACAAAATTTTCGATTGAGCCTCGCTCTCACCACAACTGAAGCTGAAGAGAACGAATCAGTACCTTGCACTTCTGCCGCAGATCGCAGTAGTTGGTGTTGTTGCAGAATTGCGTGTACAGCGCGCATTCGTAGCAGTCGTCCATGCAGCCCTCGACTGAGATTACGATAGGAATGGCTACGGTAGAGGTATGATCGAGGCAGGGAATTTCGACAAATATGGCTATTGTTGTAGTGAAAGATGGGATAAAGAATTGATGTTGAAAAGTAGTGCGAGATGTTGAAAAGTAATTTGTTCAAGCAGCCTGATATTACGGTAGGACAACAAAATAATGAATTCGACGGTTTTCTGATTTGCTTGGGAGTAAAGCTCATCATTTATCACAAATGGAGCAAAAGAACCCGTTTGGCAAGCAACAAAGATGTGGGAAGTGAAGAAAGTTAGTTATCGATCGGTAAAGAATACTGTAGCTTCAGGAGTTATACGGTAGTCTTACGTAGTCGCGTCCATGCAGATACCGCAGGTGCGCTGAAACGAATGCGTATTTAGGAATGAGTGGTCATGGTTTTTACGTTTCAAACGGACATGCTGTCCGTTATTTTGTCCTATTTCTATCATGTTTCACAGATGCTTCGAATTCTGAAGCGAACGGATCGATAGATGTGATTCCTTCTGATGCTGCAGTTCTCAAAAAAAAAAAAATTTCTGCATGCTCAAGCTGCATTCTCAAGCTAGAGCTAGATAATTTCAAGAATGAAGATGGAGAACCCGGGAATGTTTGAAAGTATGCGCAATCGTTAGTCAGGCAGATCCTACGAGAGTGTATGAGGAATGACGAGTCAGACATTTCTCAATTCATGCAGAACGCCGCAACGACTAATTGCGAATTTCCTACAGTAAATTATCGGGTGAGCCTCACTCTCACCACAACTGAAGCTGAAAACAACGAATCACTACCTTGCACTTCTGCCGCAAATCGCAGTAGTTGGTGTTGTTGCAGAACTGCGCGTACAGAGCGCAGTCGTAGCAGTCGTCCATGCAGCCCTCGCCTGAGATTACGGTAGGATTGATTACGGAATGGGTACAGTAGAATCAGTCTAAAAAGGGTTCCTGAGATTACGGTAGGGTTGGCTACGTTAGGGGCTCGATAAATGAAGTATAGATAAAAGGTTTGAGATTGGCGCTACAATAGAGGGAATTTCTACAAATAGGGCAATTGTTTTAGTGGTAGTGGAGATGCGGTAAAGAATTGGAGTTGAAAAGTAATTCAGTGGGCATAGATGTATACTGTAATTTATCCAAACAGCCTGATCTTACGGTAGGATTACGGTAATCCAGAATTCAATGGCTTTCTGATTTGTTTGGGAATACAGCTCGTAGGTCGAAATTACTCACAGCAGTAGTCGCAGATGCACATGTAGCCGTCCGGGCACTCGCCTCCCACGCATGCTGAAATTATCGATGTGTCGTTGATTATCGATTGGCTTATTGATCTGGCTCCCGTCATGTACAGTGATCAACTCGCTCTGCTAGGCGAGTGAGTGTGTGGGATGAAGAGAAACAGAGTTTTCGAAACGGTTCCCTGTTGCCTAAGTGAAGTTGTGCTTCACTAATTTTATATGAGAATCGGGGAAGCGACTCGAATGATGATTCGTCGTATTGTTGGCAAACGTTATCTTACAAAATTCTGATCTTGATGCGTTAGATCGGGGGAATTACGGTAATCGTGGACTACAATAGACTTGATAATGAGCGATCGTATATTTGGTTCGAGCAGCAGCCTATGATGGCAGAGAAATCGTAGAGTGTGAATGCATTGCCAAATTTTCATTGCCGCTTTGTGATGTTGTTTTTCATAGGTTATTCAACTAGTTGGAATTCGGTTGGGTGATTCAGTGCTCGAGAATTCCGAAATACATTAATCAATATCTCGCTTGGGAGACCTTCCGAATGCGATAGTGCAGACAGTTATGGTAGTGATTTTTGAATCACTACCAACATTTCTTAACACCCTTGGTTTGGATGGATCTGTGGACGCGGGCGGGGGTCGAACTCGTGACCCTTGCCTGGCACACAACCACTGCGCCACCCGGCCAGTGGTTGTGTGCCAGGTTTGTGTATGACATACTACGGCCAATATTGTTATATTGGCACTAATTGCCGTTGGACTCTGAAGGATTCGATAACTCACATCCGTGTGCATACCGTTCCCCTCTCCCTCTACTGAACAATTGGTTTTTCTGACGTTGATGTTCGGGATATTCTCTATAGGATTACGTTCGTAGGAACAACCGTAGGCAATGCCGAAAATACTGTAAACCTATTTATTGTACGGTAACTAACGTCCGAGTGCCTGCTGCATGTAGCCGCAACCGCACCAGGTCGCCTGTTCGTCCATGACACAGTCGGGGAGAACGGGCGAGGAGAGGAGGGAGAGTAGGATGAGGAGGAGGAGGAAGTGTGCTGCGATGAAGAATACAGTCAGTAGCACCTTGCAACGTGAATAGGAAACGGAAATTTAAATATTATTTTTGAAAAAAATTTGCTATGACCGGACGATTAGCGTTCAATACCGCCCGAGTGATAGTGTACCATCTGTGAAACATAAAACTTCCAGATGCACCTTGACCAAATTCTGCGCAATCTTCACTCGTTTCCGGCGCTTGCATCTGTTGAAATTATGACTAAAAATGCTTGTGGAATATGATTTGTGGGATTGTCAGTATCATGGGAGTATTATCATTCAAGCATCCTGCAGGGGAAAAAGGCGGCGATCGTTGATCATGCATTTTCGGCGATCGTTGATCATGCATCGATCGTTGATCATGCATTTTCGGCGATCGTTGATCATGCATCGATCGTTGATCATGCATTTTCGGCGATCGTTGATCATGCATCGATCGTTGATCATGCATTTTCATATGGTTGCATCTCTCATTGCATTATCGTCCAATTACGCCCATGGATAATGCCTGTGTAGTAGCAGACTTCCTGCCTTGATTATTTACCACTAAGCTGAGCGGCGGAGCGTGGCATTGGCATAGCTTCGCAACAAAGGATTACCTTCATTATACACAGTCATTGATATGAGCGGCGAGAGATACTGTGAGAACAGAAAGGGTAGTCCGTGGTGTGGTGGCGAGCTTTAGTACATTTGATTCTAAATATACGCGGAACGCGGACGAAAACGATCCTAATATATTTAAATTCAAATGTACTAAATCTCGCTACCACCCACGGACTACGATTTCTGTTCTCACAGTACCTATCTAAAAGGCGAGCGATAATTAAAAATCATGTGAGCATTTCTCGCGAAGCCATTCGAGTGTGGTGGCATGAGAGCGAGAATCACTTGACGAGAAAACGAACCTGCTAGCATCGCAGCGGTAGATCAAAGATCACTGAGTACTCCTTGACAGCGCGGAAGGGCGACTCGATATGAGGTACCCTAATTATGAAGCGTCTATCCCGCGGGGCTCAGGCGTTTGTCACTGTGCGCCCTCCATTCATGTGTGTTTGAGCATGGTGTCAGGGAGTGGATGAGAATGGGCGTCTAATAGAGTCGATTCGGACGGGATTGATGTTGATCTGCGCATTTCTCGCGCTATTTCTCTGTTAGTGAAGCAGAGATTCAGAGGGTGTGGCGGAGAAAGATGAGGTTTAAACGGGTACTATGGGTTTGACTCACTCGGCTTTGCACGTCTTTGATATGCGAGAGAGTGTGCAAAATCGAGAGAGTCAGACAACGACGAGAACAGAGGCCGAATATGTGTGCGCTCTGGGCGACCTTTGCTCCGATTGTTTTCTTTCCCTCGGGGTGTATGTAGTGTCCCGTGTTTGATCTTTTTGTACCTGATCTTTGCAGGCGAAAATTTCATGATAAACAATGTAATTAAATAAATAATTAACATATTCAGCATTATTGGAAAAGTATTGCAAAGTGAAAACTGCGAAATAGTCGTGTACTGTAAGTTTATTCTTCAACCTTATAAGTTCAACAGGCAGTGTTTTTCATGTTTCATGTGTTTTCCATACCATTCTTGCTGTTTTCTCCTCATTTCGTGTTCTCTTTTTCTATTAACTGACGCTATATTCGAATTATCGCGTAGTTAACGGCATGTCACGTCCACATATTGCTCGCGGCTTTCCATTAACGATTTTAATACGAAATCGCACATGAAATGAGTGACCTTAGGATGTAGTTCGGCCAGGATTCCCATTGGAAATTGGCAATGCACTCGCGTATCGACGGGAAATTGGTGCAGCACTTCAGAGTAACGTGGGAGAAAGAGAGGGAGAGAAGGAGTAGGGATGAGAAACAGAAAGCGAAGCATGGCGAGGGGAGGGAATTGAAGGAAATGACTAGGAGCGAGAGCGCTCTCAGTAGTTGGCGAAGCCTCTCTCGAGTAGTGCCTCTAGTCGACAGTTCCGGATTTTTTTGCCGTCGTTGCGTGGTATATAGCCCCAGGCAACGGAATCCCTCTACCTTAGTACCTGCTTTCAGCCCTAGTTCTACTGCAAATGGGAGCCACCATATGTAAAGTGCGAGCCGTTTACACTTTTAAAGATGCTAATTTGCATTAATTGATATTTTAAATATTAATTACAGGACACCAAAGTAAGGAGCGAGGAGAAAAGGGAAGAGAGGCAGCGAGAGGAGAGGAATGAGATGAGTTTGGGAGTGCCGACGCCCGGAGGACTGACCGCGGTGAGTAATTATTATGTATTATTGTTTTTCTCACGTTATTATAATTATTATAATTCTTATTATTATATTATTATTAGTATTATTATTTCTCTTGCATGCCTTACAAGAGATGCCCGTATTGGCATACGATCTGCGTTTTTTAAAGTAGATTATGCAAAGCGAAATCTGGGATGCTATCTTCATTCTATTTTTATTTTGCAATCAGGAAGTAACAAAAGCTTATTTTTAGGTGTTAGTAAAGAGCAGTCCATTTGTATCAGCCAATCACGTTACACTAATGAAGCAGATAGGAAGGTGGATAATTTTGTCACCATTTTTACTGAATCTCTTGGGTAAAAAATGAAGATGGCATATCTTAGGTCGTTGATTTCCGTTTCCTTAAAGAATCCTTAAAGTTTTATCCATAAGTTCAGTTTTTCTAATTGAAAAAGATGTCATTCGTTGAACTCTCCCGTCCTTCCAGAAAGCGCCAGTCGGTCGTAGCGAGTACGGTCGAGTGAAGGTAGCGCTGCAGAAGGGGAAGGGACTGCTCGACTGGATACACAAGAGCAATGGAAAGGTGAGCTGATTATGAGGGCTGAAAAATACGTTATAGTTTCGTTTTGTAAGCCCATTTTCGAATTCCTAGTGTATACCATTGGCTATGAGACATCCATAGACGGTTGTATGTAGCCACGAGATAATTTTATTTGATGGTGTGTGTTTTTTGCCGCGTATGTCAACATCCTATTGAAAACAATCGGTTCTGAGTCATCCATAGACGCAATGAAACGGGTATTCAGCAAGTTCTTATTAGTTGTCCACTTTTTTACCTCTTTTCTCTCCCAGAATCTCGCCTCTGTCCGATTGCCGAAAGTGACCGCGGAAGAGTTGGTGAAGCACAACAAGCAGAACGATTGCTGGATGGTACTATTCGGACAGGTACGGAAGATTATCGATTAATTGAGCAATTTATTTTGTTTTACACTAACGTGAATACATATTTTTTCTATTGGCATTGAGAGTAGAGCTCGAATTGGCTTTAGAGAACGCGCCTCTGTTATGAAACGTTGGTGAAGCATGCGCTTGTTAGGTCATTTACTTTGCATCAGCTGGTAAAACTGTAATCGAAAATCCTTGGGAGAAGGAATTCGTTAGACAGGCTTCTGTATCAGATTTCGAAACGGGACGAGGAAAATTGTGTCGCGCATGTTGTTCCACCTTCAATTATATTATTTAGTACTCATTCGATTTTTCCAGGTGTATGACATCACTCAGTACCTCGAGTACCACCCGGGAGGAGTGCCCGAGTTGATGAGAGCAGCGGGCACGGATGCCACCGGACTGTTCAATCAGGTACCCAAGTTTGGGTTTTTTTTTCAAAAAGATGTATATATTTATGCTATTTCTTTTACGAAATAACGTGATACAAAATGAAAAATGGAACATAGTTTAATTACGATTAAAATGACGAATAACTGGATAATACGGGAGGGTAAACTACTCAGGGGAACTGGTTTGATTCTCATTGTTCACTAAAAGCCTTGCCGCTCCTGGAAAGAAACTATTATGTCGATAGTTGAAGTTTTTAGATGGTGACTTCATTAATTCTATATCTTGTTTTCTCGGAATCTGCTGTAGGAGGCGCCATTATGGTTGAATATGGTTGTTATTATCGTAATAATAACATTTTTTAATGAGCCCATGTATATGCTTCCAGTATCACTCGTGGGTGAACTACAACAGTATGCTCAAGGCTTGTCTTGTAGGAAGATTCGAGGGAGACACGACAAAGTGTGAGTGCGGGATATATTTAATTTTTAAATATTGTCAATAAAGATGCCCCAACATTTGTGTTGCACAAAAAAGTAAAAAGCCCAATGAAAGCTTGTAACGTGATATGCCTCTGGGAAATGATTGCAATGTTCAATTTATCTCTTTCTCATTTCCTATCAGCCCGGTTCGAATGGCCTTACATTATCGTACATAACATGAGATGACCCCCCCCCCCCCCAACATTTGGGTTCGACAAATACGCCAAAATCCGAACGTTGATGCATGGAGTCACAATATCAAATGTACTTGGGAATCCAAAAATATATATTGTTCAGTCCGAATACTGTACTTCCTGTTGTAGTACACTCTCCTACTCAGTACCCCTACTGTACTTACAGTATCCTTTACAGTACCCCCTCCTGGTCCCTCAACGCTGGACGACGAGGATTCGATTGATGGAGGGAAGGGAGCAGAAGGGGAGATGAATGCACTCGCCCATTCTACACTCGACTCGCATAATATCAGGTACTTTCATTGAGGCAGGAACTCAACTGGCTATTTTTTAAAGTTTTTTTTTTAAATTTTTTATTTCACCGACTTGGAAAATGTAACTCGGAGATTTACGTTTCGATCAGAGCATATTTTGTCTGAGTTCATTCAAGGAGTGATTGTCGAAGCTCCTCTCAACGACTAAAACAACCAAATTTGCAGCGCAATTACTCCCTCCTCTCACTCTGTTCTCCTCTCTTGTCCTTCTCATTGGAACAAGAGGACGATGAGGAGAGAATGCGTCAGCCACAGCATAGGAGAGGTACGGTAGTGATACGGCAATTGTTCTGAAAGCCAGTTATGTCGGTATACTGTATTGCGTCAGCCACACCATAGGAGAGGTAATGTGTGCGGGAGGGGGGGGGGGGGTACGGTAGGAATTCTCATACCACACTCTCTCACGTTACGGTAGCATGATGGCGTTCACTGGTGCTTGCACTAGGGATGCAGATTGAATTCACATATTAGCATAGCCTAGCAGAAGCTTTCAGTTTTATATCGTATTTCCTTGGATCTGAATCGTACAATTTGATCAATTGTGCAGACTAGGGTAGGTTATTATGCTCCTTCTTTCAGACTTCTCTCCGATTGCTGGTGAAGACGATGGATGGGAGGAGTCCACTGGAGTTGAAATGGGGTGAGCGCACAATTTCCCGAATAGTCTGTTGTCCGATCACCGTTGTCACTTACTAACAAATCGAAAAGGGGGGGGGGGAATTAAAAAATATTGTACCTGCGTAAGAAAGCGGCAAATGTATGCATTTCTTGGTGTGAATATTTATTTATTTTTCGTCTACGAAATCTTCCTGTGAATGGAACCAACAAGTTCAATGTGTTTATGTGAAAATGTGGGTGCGCAAAACTCGCGGGTACACGCCGAGACAAATGCAATTACTGTCCAGAATTAAGTATGAGTACCCTTCTTCGTCAGCATTGTCATTCCCAGCAAAATTGAGAATATCTTTGCGCTTACCCTTAGCGATTCTTCAAACCAATGGTCACAAGTATTCAGTACTCTTCCAGATCCTCTGCCCTCCTCCTTCACTCCCTCCTCTTCCGTCGCTTTGAATGTTGACGACGAGGCGAGAATCAGGTTAGAACAGACTTCTCCTCCTGTTTTTGTAAATTTTTAATGACGTTTTTAATAAATTTTCTTTCATAGTCACTTTGCTTTATCATTTTTAGTATAGAAAGTTGTCATAAGGTGTGTCTATGATGTTCGGAAAAGCGTTAGTAGCTGCAGATAATCATCTTCAGGCTCGATTTCTGTCACACGTCGAGTGACGTCATCGGACAGGAATTCGTGACGACGAGATGTGCAGTGAGGGAGAGACCAGGTGAGATTTAAAAAAAATGCAATTGACGTTTAAAAAATTCATCAAAATTCTCTATACGAGGTGATGTTGAAGCGAGAGTTCAGACGGTCGTTAGATTTGCAAATTCAGAATAGTGGTACAAAGGATGGGAAACCAGCAGCTACTTTTCATTGTGTCAGGACTTGTCGTCGGCCCAATCCGAAATTATCGTTGTTTTGTTCTTTTTAGTCATCTGATGAATTCATGATTGAAAATCCTGCCGCACTTCTCTAATGATTTAACTGTGAAACCTAAGATCTATATTATTATGTATTTAATGTTGTATCTTCAGCCCTCTCGTATCACGAGGCGCGCGTTCTCCGAATCCTCCGTCATCCTTCGCTTCCATCGGCGAAGGGAGGAGAAGGAGATGAAATGGAAGTGGAGGGAGAGGGAGCAGGACGAGAGCCAATGGTGGGTATATTAGTTGAATTTGATGACGCGCCTGTTGAATATCGCTATCAGTTGTAGCCCTGATTCAAGAGAACCTCTTGATACAGAGATCTGCCGAGTTGATGACATTTTTGGATGATTTGCATGAATTTAGAAGTAATAATTCAAAGCAGAGGCATAGTACCCTGGTGAGTTATGGTTATGAGACAAGTATAGCTTGCCTGTAATTTCTTTGTGAGTAATCTAGTGAAAGCATTTCTCAGAAGTCAAACAATAATATTGTTACAAAAAATGCACTAAAAAGTATGCGATTTTAATATTAGTAAAAAGTCTGTCTATTCCTAACATTCAGGCTCTTCCACGTTCTTCTGTGCTTCTCATCGTGGAGACTGACGAGTCGGCGACCCTTCGAGTTCCCATTGGACACCACGTGGAATTGAGAGTGAGGAAGGGAGGTAAGAAAGAGTTGATTTGATCTTTGATTAAGATATTGACTTCTCATAGGGATTATCAAAAATGTGCTTTGTGGTGTGGAGACATGTTTGAAGGATTTGAGAGGAAAATTGTTGGTAGTGTTTTAGCGCTGCAAAACCGCGTAATATGCTTTGTATGGATTGCTTCAACGATCGCTGTGCATTTCACACTACAATAATTGAACATTTCAAGGATTAGTTTTAAAATAAGTTGTTTGAATAAGAATTAGTTATTAAGTTGTTTGGTTGTTTCTGTAGAGCAATAAATTTTGCGCCTCCGAATTCCCGTTTACTCACTAGTCTTTCTAATACGGTTAATGAAGGTTCATCTCTTCTCAAAACTATCTATAAAATTCCTCCTTTTCAGCCTCTCTGGTCTCTCGCCCGTACACTCCCGTTCCTCTCACTGCTGAGATAAGGAGATGGATGGGAGAGGAGGAGGAGGTGAGAGCTGGAAAAAATGAAGGAGTAGCACTAAACAATATGCCATTGTGTAGAGTAGAGAGAAAGGATCAATCATATACAATGGTGATATAGAAAAAAAGCGAGATGAAGATATGCCTCGCAATGTTCTTAAGGCTGCGTAATACCGATCTCAATAGTGGAATTCGATTTATGGTATTCGCGTAAGATTCTTTTCAGGTTGCACTAAAGGAGTCTGCCGGCCGATTGCTCGCCTTTTCCATCAAGATCTACGATGATGGCGTAGTCACTCCTGCCATAGAGAGACTGAAGAGGGGTGAGAAGTGACGAGAGTCGATTTATTGCAAAAAAACACTATAATTGGCCTCAAAGTTGCCTAGGGAACAGATGCATATGCCTTTGATCCAAATTTAATACACCCGTGGAATAATCTAATCCCATCAAAGTCCGCGGTCACCTCCGTTTCGTTATTAGAATGACTCGAAAATCAAACTCAGGCTTCTTTGTTTGGGTTATATAAGCTGTGCAGCTAGAGTGTTACTAGTAAAAACATTGCGAGACAAATCTCTGTTGTACTATATTACCTATTACAGACGATCTCGTACACGTTTCTGACCCGATCGGATCGATCGATTTCTCCACACTACCGTACTTGTCGATTACCGTATCCCCACCACCTCCCGTACCCTCTCCGATCAATGAGTTGAAGAGAGATGTGGTGTGTCTCGCTGGAGGAACGGGAATCACGCCGATGTTGGGAGTGATCAAGGAGAGAGGATGGAAGAGGTACGGTGCATTTATTGATTGATTTGCGAAACTACTGAAGCCGCACCCTAGTGTTTCCCTGTTTCAGATAAGGAATATGACTTCATAAATAGCCTTTATTCATGCACTGTCGCTGTCCGTCTAATAACGAATTTCACCATTTTAGATGTCGTCTCATCGCGTACAACAAGACTGAAGAGGATACGCCTAGAGGAGGATGGATGCCAGAGGGAATGGTGAGATAAGAGGAGGATACTGTAGGAACAAGAGTTTGATTTTTAAAAATAAATCGATAAAGAATAGCTGGTAGTGATGAAACGGCCTTTGTTCAATCGATAATTTTCAGGATATGGTATCTTCGTCCGATCGATTGGTGCACGTTCTCTCAGCTGCTGATGATTCGTGGAAAGGCGTGAAAGGAAGAATCGGAAGGGAGAATATGGGAGAACTAACGGTCAGTTATATGGAAGGATCTATCAGAATAATGTGTTGTACTAAACAGGCATTGCTGACTTGAATTTCTACTCAAAATTGTATTAAAATATTCATGTTTCAGGGCTCCGAGATCGTCTTCGTTTGCGGTCCCGATGGATTCGTGCAGGAAGCAGCGAGGTTTCATTCTATTATCTCGTTTTAGCGACAACTTTTGTGATTTTTGAAAACTGGTAAAGCTCTGCTTCACACTGTTTTCATAAGCCTTGATAGTTTCGGTCGACAGTGCTAGCTCGATTAATCTTTCAACATAATATCAATAATCCTAATTATGATTATCGCAGGCTGCTGCAGGAGTCTGGCCATCCCACGAATCTCGTCCACATCTTCCAGGGATGAGGAAAGATTACGGTAGTAGGAAAGTCGGCACGGGACCCGACTGAATATTGATTTGCTTACGGTAGTTGCGTGCTATAGTTTCATCTCTAATAGATCTGATTAGAAAATGATATTTTTATTCACTGAACTTTACGTTAATAGAATTTATCAGATTCGCAGTACGTGTAGCCTTTTTTCGTTATCTTTCTTTGAATGTTTTATGAATAAAACCTATTTCTCAAGAATCAGTACCAGTCGTGGGTGAATTACAACAGTATGCTCAAGGCCTGTTTTGTAGGAAGATTCGAGGGAGATATGAAAAGTGTGAGTGTGGATCTAATTTATTCTTAAATATTGTCGTAAAAAACACCCAGACTTGGGATTCACAAATATGCTACAAGCTAAACGATCATGCAGGGAGTAATTGGCCTTTCGTACTTTCTTATTCGGAATGTCAACACTATCCCAAATGCTGATATTCAGTGCGAATGTTGTACTTCCTATTATAATACCCTCTCCTACCCAGCGTCCGTTCGGAATTTATAGTACACCTTTCAGTACCCCCTCCTAGCCCTTCAAAACTGGACGACGAGGATTCGATTGAGGGAGGGAAGGGAACATTATGGGAGATGAACGAAGTCACCCATGCGACTCACACAATATCAGGATGACGCGTTAGGGATTCTTGCTAGCGAAGTTGTTTTCGCAATCATTCATTATGTCACTCTGTCTGTCTTTCACTCCTACCGGTTTCGCAATCCACACAGAAGGAATAACGGAGCAGTTTATAAATGTAGTATTATAATGTTAATCAGACCCAAATCATACTCGATTGTTCAAAAAATATTTTCTTTTTGTAAATGTGAGAATAAAACGAGAGTTCGACGGATCTAAAAAATGGACAATATAAATCTCGGGAGATTCTTGTTTCAAGAAGAGCATATATTAGCCGATCTCAGATCATTCCATGCTAGTCACGTATGTAGATGTTTCTAAGTCACAATCCACTCAATCTGCATCTTGATTTCTCCCTCCTCTCATTGTGCTTTTCTCCTGTATTTTCTCTCGGAACGAGTGGAAGATGAGTAGATAATGTACCAGCCACTGCATAAGAGAGTTACGTTAGGGAAATGGTGGAGAATAGCGGTCATCCGGAAAGCAATCGGACATGCAACCCACAGTATCAAGTAATGATCTTCCTAACTCCATTTGCTGATCAATATGATGGATGAAAGGAGTGGAGTTTACGTGGGGGGGGGGGGAGAATTCGATTAGCTTTTGCACATTTGCCGACCTTAAATCGACTGGGATAAATTCTAGAATATTGTAAATGAGTTGTTTCTGCTCGAGATGCTCTATTATTTCTTGCAACATTGGGAAAACCCTTCGATGACCTAGGAACTGGTTATTTTTTCATTTTCTTTTTTCATCTTCGAACAAGAGGTTAATTAACCCTAGAGTTTGAACTTGTTTATATGAATATGCGTGTGTGAGAAACTCACGGGTACAACTGTTAAGTATGGAAGATATTGATGCATGATACACACACATTTTATGGGGAAGAAAAATCGATGTCTACTCTCGAAATCCTATCAACATTCTTCTGTTCTAAAAATTCTCTGCAGTCCTCTTTCATTTCCTTCTCTTTTGTCGCTGTGAATGGCGATGATGAGGTGAGTATGAGGTTAGAACATACTTCTCATGGAAATCGACATAAATTTGGTTCACAATTATGGCGGTCTTTACATTTTGTATGATCGGTAAACAAGAACAGGTAGAGTAGCACATCTCGTGAACGGTTGTTTGTAATATTCTTTGACTCAAATATAATTCATTGTAATGAGGTCACTATGCCCTTTACTGCAGACTGGATTTTTCTCACACGTCAGGTGACGTCATAGATCAGGAATTAGTGACGACGAGACGTGCAGTGAGGGACAGGACAGAATGTTAGGTATTTGTTATATTTCTTGTGACCGATATCGTGAAGTCATCATTCGAAATATATGCGCATGCATGTGATATCAGAGTGAATCGAGAATCTACAGGGATTGGGTATTTATTTTGCCAGTGTTGCCGAGCTGGTCGAGGTCGAGTCGTCGAGTCGAGGAATCGGCAATGCCGAGAAGAACACTACGCCGCTCAACAATTTTGTACGTCGTCGAGTGTGAATTCGATTATATTTCTGCCGATGTACCCAAATGAGTATTCAGAGTTTCACAAATAATTCAGCAATCAAATGTTTGCATGTGAAATAACGGTGTTCCTAATTGTCGATGAAAAAATTCAAAAATCTCTTAAGATTCTTGTTTCAAGCAGGGCATATATTAGTTTGTCTCTGCTCTCGATTGATGGTAGCCTCACAAACTTTGCAATTCATAACCCACTCAATCTGCGGCCCGATTTTCCCTCCTCACACATTCTTCTCTTCTTATCCGTACCTATCCGAGCTGCTGCATCAAAGAGGTACGGTATGGTTACAATTATTTTCCGCATACTGGAATTCGGTAGAAGGATGAGATACAATCGTGCAGTCTACGGCATCTTTCTTCCAGTCATCATTTCGGCTGCTGACGAATGAAGATGATGCATAGTTGCTGGATGCTGGATGATGATGCAAGTTGCTGGATGAGTCTCATTGGAACAACCAGAAGACGAGAAGATATTGCTTCAGTCACAGCATAGGAGAAGTATGGTAAGGTACTCTAATCATTCAATTCATTGATGAAGTAATTTACACATTCAAATTCAGTTTAGAATAGAGTAACGCACAATTGTTGCCATCTTGAGAGCAACCACAAATTGCTAATTACACATTGTGTTAGTTGACGCAAGCACTCAGTGCATTTCAGAACGTCACATTGTTTACATTGTCTCTGACTGACTGTTAGTTATCAACCAGTTTCCTTCGCACTTCTTCACGTCACTCCGTTTCACGAATCATCAACTGTTGAGAGAACGTACACCATAGATCGGAAGAGGATATCGTATTTTATAGAAAGAAAATTAGCTAAAATAATGAGAACATGCAATGGAAAAATTCTCTTCCTGAGTTATGACAGCACACTTTCATTGCTGCGTGAGATCGAACGCCTGACTTTGTCTGTGTACCGATTTCCTCGAAATCGATACCCGAATTCCATTCATTCAAGAGAAAATCAACTCTCGCAATCCCAAACCCATTTGGCACCGTGCCAAGAAGAATTCATTTCAAATCGCGCGCGCGTTGCGACACTTAATCCATTCTTTCGCAATGTCACGCAATCTTGCGAAATTCCCAAACCAATCGGTTCAAACGTGTTTGCCACGTTGTTATCAACGTTTTTATGCCTCTAATCATTATCTTTCCCATCTTCACTAATTACGCAGCCGTAGGCCTGTGCTTTCGGGTTGTTTACCTGTCCCTTCATGTTTTTACCGCCCAGTTCTCTCACCGGGCGTCGGCCTGTGCCGGCGTCTCGGCACTTCTCTTTCTCCCTCGGCCTTATGCCGTTGTAATTCATCACCATATTTCCCCATCGTTGTTTCGCGAGCACTCCGCGTAACTTACCCATTCTTTGAGCGCCGCATCAACGGTGCTTCTCACCTCTACGACCGACCGGACACCATCTACTTCACTCGACCCTCTCCCTCTCTCCGATCTATACCAGGTTGGAGTCCCTTCCCACTCAACCCCACTCCAGAATAGCCCATTCCTTTCCCTTCTACTTAGTTAATTAGCGTAGTTTTCTCGTTCACCTGTTGTGTAATAATTAATTGTGACGATTATCAATGTTTATTAATTAAATCTTTCGTCTTTATCACACCGAATACACAAATAGCGGACTTCTCTAATCAGTGAGAAGTTCGTATATGGTGCAATCGGTTTAACCAAACCCAGTCCCAGTCTAAGTTCCCGCGTGGCATTACCAAGCATTCTCCATTCACCATTGACCTTTCCAAAGTCAACTGTAGTCGGAGGTCACAAAAAATGACGACTTTCGATGCCGTACAAGCAACTCCAAGCCATCATTGGCTCAATCCACTCGGATCTCGAATCCATCACATCCAAATCCATCGCCTTGATCCAAGTGGCGAGTATCGATGAGATCTCGAGCATCTCCACTGAGATCACGAACCTACTCGTGCAAGCCCATTCCAATTCCATCGATTACAGATCAGCTGAATCGACACTCACTCGATCGATAGCGAAGATGGTTGATGATGAGAAGAAGGAAGAGGAGACGAACATCAAGGACGAGCTATTCAAGGGAACCGATGGATGCAGCGGACGGGAGCTGGATCCATTCAGTGTGAGTGAACACGTTTCTTCCATGAAAGAAAAAGTCGAGTTCACCATAAGCGCAGCAAAGTCGCGTCTCAACGCGCTGTTGCACACCCCCATTCCTCCCCCATCCAACGCCGCCCCCAACACTAGTACTGACGCGCCTTTCACTCCCCAATCAAATGACACTCACTCTTCTGGTACCAACGCCGACTGTGTTGACCCTTCTCTCCAATCTTTCATTGCCTCGAGCGTTTCTACAATGACATCACTCACTGAGAAGTTGGTCAGCATTGAGGCGCATGTTGCTACCAGTCAATCATCACCCTGTCACCAACCGAACCTGGCCCTTCCGGCGATCAAACTTGAATCTTTCGACGGTTCTGATATTACGAGATGGCCAGCTTACAAGTACCAGCTCGATTCTCTAATATTGTCCCAATCCCATCTCAACGAAGTAGAAAAAGCATTCTATGTCCGGTCTAGTCTGAGAAGTACCACACTCTCACTTGTATCATCCATCCCCACCACCCAGAACTTTCTCCAAAAAATCATCGACCGACTAGAGAAGGAGTACGGTCGACAAGACTTGACTCAGGCAACTCTTCTCCAGTCCCTGCTTAGGATGCGCTCCAAGTTCAATCGATTAGAAGACCAGCTAGATGCAGTTCGCTCCATGATTAATATATTGCATACCATTGACGATAGCAGTGGCTTGAATGGCCTCGTAGTCCAACAGCAAATAGCAGACCGCGTCCACTCGCGATTCATTTCTCTTATTTGGAGACGCAAGTCGGACACGCTGCTTGGCGCACTTGAGTACATGGAGGAAACGATCAGAACTGAACTGGAAGATGTGACGATCACTCGCGCCATTTCTGAACGCCACCAGAATTCAACTAACGCATCTCACAATTCTGATTCCTCCCCAAACCACAAGCCGAAATCATCCACTGTTGAGCATTCCATCCCATCCAATGGCAAGTCAACCCAAGGACCAACGTGTGTTTTCTGTGGGGAACATGCCTACAGTGGCGAATGCGCACTAGTTACATCACTCAAGGACAGAATCGATATTCTCAAGCAGAAATCACTATGCTTCTGTTGTTTCTCCAGCAAACATACTACTCACTCTTGCGTTAGGAAATGTAGTGCATGTGCTGGCAAGCACAACAAAGCCATCTGTGAGAAAGTTCTCGATGCTTCAGCCAATACTGCAACCACTCTCGACCCACACCTCGATAGACTCTACACCACTAGGGCTATCCTCACGAATCCCGATCCAGATTCCGCAGAGGCATTCTACGCCAACATCCATCTCGATCACGGATCACAAGTCACTCTCATCACTAGAGACGCAGTCAAAAGACTCTCTCTAGCCCTAATCGATAGACGCGCGATGACCATACAAGGAATTGACAACAACACCCCCGTAGTTGATACATTCGATGTTGTCAGAGTAGGACTACTTACCAATTGAGGAGTAGTTGAACTCGAAGCTGTTGTCCGAGAAGCATCCTCGATCAACACAGTTCATACTTATGCACTCCCTGACGATGACATCAGTGTACTTCAATCAGCTATTGGATCAGTTCCAAGCTTTTCTCCAAGGAGTCCATTACTTCAACTGACTTGCTGCTGAGTATTGGACACACTCTCAAACTACTCGAGGGTGCTGTAGAGACCAGTCTCCCTTGTGGCTACCGACTTGTTCAGTCTTCAGTCGGTCCATTCGTAGTCGGTTCCATTCAACCTCCATCCACATCACCTCACTCATGTACGAGCTCACCCCTCAATGAGCCCAAGCCACACCACGCTACGGGTCACACACTCATGCACGTGTCAACGAGCAATAACGCGACCCTCACATCGTCTCCCTTTCAAACGCGTACTGTCCATTGCGACCCTCCCAGCCCTGCGCATGCACCCAGTAATCTCACTGGCCTCGTTTCCTCTGCTTGCACGCTTACACCCCACCCATCCCTAGTTGGTATGGCGACAAGTACCAGATCACCTTCTGAATACGGCACTGCCAACCCAACGACCAACACTGAGTGTCAGCCCCGAGCGGTTGCTTCATCTCGATCTCCTCTAACCACTGTCACTATGACGACACCTGAGATATCCCATTCTCACGCGTTCCCAGCTGAACACGCACACAATACATCATCGATGGCGACTTCCGAGAAGTCGCTCGTCGCGCATCATTCCCCATCACCTTCCATGTGCAGTAGTGAAACACCCAGTTATCCAGAGACTTCCATTTCTACGATGATGACTCCCGAACTGTCACTCATCACCCATCCACTTCCGTCTACTGTCACTGCGGCATGCAGTGCAGTGTCTCAACCTCGCATCGAGGGCTTAGTACAGCCAGAGGCAACCACTCAGTCACTCGCTACACAACCCCACACCCATCCCCCGATTACCAACCACCAAATTACGACCACCGCGCACTCTCTTGCGCCTTCTCATGAGCATCCAGCCCCCTCCCATTCGGCTGCGCACCCTCATGAAGTTTCTGCGGAGCCCCCCGCATACATCGCGCATTATTCCGCGCAGTCTCACGAGGTCTCTGTGGAGCCCTCTCTCTTCTCATTGCATTCTACCACGCCCTCTGATGAAATTTCTATGCAGCCTCCCATGTTCATCGCGCATCCATCCGCGCAATCTCATGAGGTTTCATCGGAACTATCTGCCACTAGTTCCCACCACCTTCCGATCACTCCTGAGCCCATTTCTCCTTCACCAATGAACAACCATCTCATACCCACTACTTGTGGCTCACTTGTGACAAATCCATTCAACTCCCAGTGTCCACCCATCATACCCAGATTCCATACGATCGACACTAGGGTAGTTAATGCACACTCAGGAGCCCCTACTATCCATCATACAGCTCCAGAGATCCCAATCATCGATCGGTGCACAATCATTCCCCTAGCAGTGTCACTAGTTCGTACGATTATGATCAGGAATTTGCCATCCCCCATGACAGTATCACTTCAGCCAGAGTAGAGGGAAAGGCACATGCACACTCTAGACGTTTCGCCTATCAGCACAAGCCCATCAATCGTAGTGACCACCCAATAAGCACCCGGGCCCTGCCTCTCTCTTCTCTCTCCCCAGGATTCCAGAGTGACCACACACTGAAATTTTCCAATCATCATCAATCCAGTCACTCGGTCAATTCCAGGCTGACAACGGGTCATAGCCCTCACTCGACACGACGAGGCCACGCCACTCGCCAGCCAGTTCAGCACATGATAAGAAAGGCTACGAAGAATCTGCGAGAAGAAGATCGTCCTCCCCAAATGGAGCCAGGAGAATTCCCCACTTAGAATTCGGCCAGATTGGCACTTTGTAAAATTTTATTGTCTCCCAATCATATTTTTCTTGCAATTCTAGGTACATCGTTAATTGTCTTTCATAAATTAACCTTGTTCTTTCAACCCTTCACCACTCAATCCCCATCCATCAACCATTCACTCCACTCTCCACCAGTATCCTCTCAAATGGTCCAGTCCATTCTCTCCATTTTGCAATCCCAAATCCAATTCCACCGTACACTTTCCGCCGCCGGGAGTGTACCGATTTCCTCGAAATAGATACCCGAATTCCATTCATTCAAGAGAAAATCAACTCTCGCAATCCCAAACCCATTTGGCACCGTGCCAAGAAGAATTCATTTCAAATCGCGCGCGCGTTGCGACACTTAATCCATTCTTTCGCAATGTCACGCAATCTTGCGAAATTCCCAAACCAATCGATTCAAACGTGTTTGCCACGTTGTTATCAACGTTTTTATGCTTCTAATCATTATCTTTCCCATCTTCACTAATTACGCAGCCGTAGGCCTGTGCTTTCGGGTTGTTTACCTGTCCCTTCATGTTTTTACCGCCCAGTTCTCTCACCGGGCGTCGGCCTGTGCCGGCGTCTCGGCACTTCTCTTTCTCCCTCGGCCTTATGCCGTTGTAATTCATCACCATATTTCCCCATCGTTGTTTCGCGAGCACTCCGCGTAACTTACCCATTCTTTGAGCGCCGCATCAACGGTGAGATTGAAATAAGGACACCGTTGAATTCATGTCCTACTTAAATATGTGTAGATCGCTAGATGCGCGTTCTCCGGATCCTCTATTATCACCTCACCCATCGACGAATGGAGAAGAGGGAGATGAGAAGGGAGAGAAGGGAGAGGGAAAAGAAACGATAAGAACAATCGTTGGAATATTTCACATTGTTGATCTTATTGTATGCACGAAGTTAATAGAGATACGACAGGGAAATTGTAGGGTATAGTAGACATCCGGATTGCAATCATACATGCAACCCACGGGAGCAAGGAATCATCTTTCTAAGTCCATCTGCCGATGAATATGATGGATGAAAGGAGTGGCGTTTACGTGGGGGAGAGAATTCGCGTGGCATTCGCACGGATGGTGTGTGATCCAACAACCTGTGCCGACCTACAATCGCATAAGCTAAATTACAGAATATTGTAACTGAGTGTTGCAGCTCGAAATGCTCTAGTATTTCTTGAAACATCGGGAAAACCTTTCGATGCTCCAGTAACTGGTTGGTTTTTCATTTTCTTTTTTCATCAGCGAACAAGAGGTTTATTGATCCGAGAGTCTGAGCCTGTTTATATGAATATCACGCGTGTCGCGTAAGGATCGAATAAACCCTGGTACATTGGAAAAGTCGACATTGGGTTCTAGACAATTTTTGATAGCCCATATGGTCCCTCAACAGAAACCAACAAGTTTTGTTCAATATCTCCATAGTCGACGATGTGAGACGCCGTCGAAGTTGACGGCTATCGAAATTTGCCGACTTTGGAGCCACAATGCTCAGCCCACAGGGGGTCTTATGGCCCGTGTTAAAAAACCAATCTGTGCCAAATTTCACGGAGAATACGCCTGTGCTAATGATCTATCGATACAATTATTTATATTTTCAAATATCGCTTAAATTTATCGATTTTTGCACTTTTTTAGTCCCAGTGAATTTTTTTGGCTCAATTGATAGAGCTCGATGAGACGAATCGAATGGTATGCTGAATGCCATATCTAATCGCGTTATTAGATTCTCGAAAATCCGTTTGACCCTCTGGCGGAGAGAGTCGACCTTTGATCTACCCTCTACTGTCGCCCGTGCGATCGATTTCATCTTTGTTTTTTGATTGATTATGATTGTAAATCATGAAATTGATGAAATTAAAATATTATAATGCAATAACATTAATAAATATTCAATATTCGACAATTATTGATACGATGTAGATATTGTCACAACCAAATCTCTTCGTTCTCTTCCTCGATGACTCTTCCTATGAACTCTTCTTCATTCTCCACCACAATTTCATCCTCATCTTCATCTTCGTTCACTTGCTCCTCGAAGACATCGTCTTCAATCTCAGAATCCGACGACTCCACCACATTCATCTTCCTCTTTGATCCACCCGTAGAGGCCACACTCGATTTCGACCTCGTGTACTTCGTCCTCTTCGAATTCGTCGATGTTGATGCAGTCTTCGCCTTCTTCGCCGCAGTTGATTTCGGTGCTGAAACAAGTGAAATTAAATTCTTTGTTGAACTCCAACTACTGTCCACCTGTAACTCGTTTTCTCTCGAGTCGAGAAAATAGTGCAGTCAACTGTTTCTCGCTGGGTATCTTCTCAAAATTCAGAACATAGCGCTGTCCATTGCGATCTGAAGGATCCTTCGCTTCCTCGAGCTGCATTCTCATCGCAGATGCATCAGCTCGTCTGGGGGGAACGAGAGATCGCTGTTCCTGGAAGTAGTTCTCGGCCACTGCCTTCGCCTTCGGATCGATTCAGTACCGACAATACCGAGAAATGGGAGGACCTGCATGCATAATAGTACATGTAAAAAGCTCAATCAATTTCACTCACAATCGTTTTCGCTCCCATCTCGACCGCCTTCCGAAGAATGCGCATAATTCTTCTGTTTGAGCATTTAGATGTGTCGTTGTCGGAAACTCCTACCTTTGAATCTATTGGCGAGATTAAATGCGGAGGTCACAACGATCTCGTAGACGCCAAGGTTCCTCCCCATATCTGCCTTCATCAAATTTGCGCACCCAACTTCCCTGCATACTGTTTCTCCTGCTCCCGGAACTGAAAACCGAGTATAACGAAGTAGTGTAACACGTGACTCACGGGGGGGAGAATGTCTCGCTGACTTCACAAACGAGAACGTCTCCCGTTTGATCCCGCATTTGTTCGTTGTGAATGCTAACTTGTAACATCGCCTTAAAAGTAATAGATCAATGTGAATGTTATGAAACAGTGAAATTAAATGAAAAATGAATAGCTTGACTCACATCGAAAGGATGGGATCACTGATCAGGAGGGCTTATCAAGATGAGATAACTTCGGAGAGGAGAGATTTGAAGCAGAAAATCTGATTTTCGGATCCACAAGTGGAATTGCAAGGATGCACATTGTCACAGTTGGACATTACGTCCCTTCAGGATTTGGACGAAGTCGGAGATGAAGCAAGACCATGAAATCGATGGAGCATTCCTATTAATATGGTCGTTATTTGATTTATTTATAATTTCAATTATTAATGATTATGGAATATCGTTTAGCATTATGAATGTTAGCAACTAATAAATTTCATCAATTTCATGATTTACAATCATAATCAATCAAAAAACAAAGATAAAATCGATCGCACGGGCGACAGTAGAGGGTAGATCAAAGGTCGACTCTCTCCGCCAGAGGGTCAAACGGATTTTCGAGAATCTAATAACGCGATTAGATATGGCATTCAGCATACCATTCGATTCGTCTCATCGAGCTCTATCAATTGAGCCAAAAAAATTCACTGGGACTAAAAAAGTGCAAAAATCGATAAATTTAAGCGATATTTGAAAATATAAATAATTGTATCGATAGATCATTAGCACAGGCGTATTCTCCGTGAAATTTGGCACAGATTGGTATTTTAACACGGGCCATAAGACCCCCTGTGGGCTGAGCATTGTGGCTCCAAAGTCGGCAAATTTCGATAGCCGTCAACTTTGACGGCGTCTCACATCGTCGACTATGGAGATATTGAACAAAACTTGTTGGTTTCTGTTGAGGCACATTAAGAACTATCTAAAAATGCTCACAGAAGCAGGGGTCAAAAAATGTACCAGGCTCTTCACGAATCTATTCAATCCTTAGGCGACACACGTGATATGCGTGTGCGAGAAACTCACGGGTACAACCATAAAGTGGGATTTATGCCACAACTTTCTTTTCTCATTGAAAAGCTTTGACAAATGATACTAATATGTTAATGATATGTCAAAGCAACATTCGCTTGTTCTAAAAATCCTCTGCCGTCCAACTTCATTCCCTCCTCTTCTGTCGCTGTGAATGGCAATGATGAGGCGAGTATGAGGTTAGAACATACTTCTCTCATTGAATTTGACATTAATTTGGTTCACAATTATCTCGGTATTTTAATTCTGCATGATTGTTAAACAAGAACAGGGAGAGTAGCACATCTCACGATCGATTACTTGAAATATTCTTTGATTCAAATATAATTTATTATAATGAGGGCTCTATAACCGGATGGCAAAATGAATCCCTCCCCGCAGCATCGTTCGCGACGAATGGGATCGGAATGAGTCGGAATTAAATTGATCTATCGATTGAGGGAATCGAGCCAGCCCGAGAATGAAATTATGCAAAATGTGTTGGGATTCGGGTGAGTCCCAACTTAAAATCGCGCTTTAAAGTGTTTCGTAACTCAAGAAAATAAATAAGCTAACTAGCTCTATCATGTATTAGGTTGTGAAAAAAGTAATTGTAGATTTGGACCATGATGTTTGAGCACGCCTAAAATTCTTTTCATTTATGATCTCAAGCTGGCTCAATAGCATATAGTAGGGGTATACTTGGACAATATATTTATCACATGTATCACGAGTCAGTGAAGCAAAACTAGCCCCGTTCAAATCTGATCGATTTTCACAAAATCTGGGTAGAACCGATTTATTTTGTTTTTCGACTCTTTCATTTTCGTAAATTCGATTGCGAATATCTAGATGTTTTGAGTAATTGCAAGGGCAGAGTTCTGTGAATGTTGATAGACTGCCTACTGTACTTGAACATCAGCATATGACCAATGGAAGTTCACTTTGATAATGATACTTTGCATGCCCCTAAACGTGTCACAATCCGATTGTTGAAAATCGATTTTTTGCGAACCACTAAATCCGATCTCCTTTGAACATTTTCGATGTATACGGTGTTGTACAAAATAAAACAACATAATGCTGGCCGAAGTTCAACGTACAATGTAGAAGATTTCGATTATTTCCAATTCGTCACCTCGGGACCTCACCTTTAACCGCGATTATCAAAAAATACGGTATAAAATTTTTCCTTCATATTTTTTTCTAAGACACTTGAGAGATTGGTCTTTCATATTCCGCAATAAAAACCTCTGCGTTTTTGCTGCGTGATGGGGAAAATATTTATTTTTAAATTCAAAATGTGGTTTTTCGATCTCAGAATTATGAGTTTTGGTCCAATCAGAAAGTTGTCAACAGTAAAGTTATTTGTCATATTTTTTTCGACTTTTTAAGACCTCCGGCATATCTGTAGCTCTTCTGCGGACTTATATACAGTATAGCCGGTAGTAAAACCGGAAAATGCCTAAAAGCCGGCTCTGGGACAAATAACCTGGTTCCTTCGATTTCTTGTCCTTGGTACCTTATACCATCAATATATGACTAATTTTGAAAATCTTTGAAAAAAATCGTTCATGGCTTCCTTCATCGACTCGTGATACCTGTGTTATGTATTCCAATCACTTCATGCTTTTAGGATACCTTGCAAATCCCAGTTTTGATAAATGTGATATTTTCACTCTTTTCTAAAAATATTTCCCGTCTCTCGTATTTTGTGGGTGAAAAGGGCTGTACATTTTCATATAGCGTTGTGAGAAGCACATGTGCAGTTCTTTCAAAAATAGGTCTAACGCCGCTCCTGGCTCAATATAGCACGATTTACACTTCATTGAATTAATACCTCAGCTAATAAACACTTATCAAGCGATAACGTTTCCTGCTTCGAGGTTCAATGAAACTGGTTTCTAGATAAGTGCGCTTCCATGATACATTGTGGTGCTATGTACCATAAAAAAGATTTGAACTCAGCCAATATATGCTTTTAGAAAACATAGATTTTCAGTATTGATGAATTTTCGACTTTCGGTATACGGTGAATGAATACATTTCCTCAAAAGGGAGCCATCCCCTGACTTTGCCCAGTCGTATACTGATACATAAAGAGTAGCTTTAACAGATAACCACAAAATGTTGGCCTTTGCACCAACCCTGGAAAATGAAAGACTTGTAATATACGAATTTCGATGTTCAAATTTCATAGTCGGGATGATGAATGTTACATGTTTTGCTAAAGGTATTATATGCCCACCTAAATACAATTTAAAGTTAACCATGGAAAGTGCTTTTCGCTTCACTACATTTGAGAAGGATACATCAATAGTTACGGGTGCACGGTAAAAATAATTATTTCTGTTGATGTGCAGTTAGTGTCAAGTAAAAAAATGAGTGTATTTTCTGACAGGCCATTCTTAGCGGACCAGGTTCACATGTTGTATTATAATTTCCGTATGCCATATTTTTCGCTCGTGGCGTACTATTTGCCCTATCTTAGCTTTCCATGGATTTCTGGACCGAAACGTACTCAGTAAAACATTTTGTCGATGTAGCGTTGTCTTCATACTGTGGCCTCAATACCGATTGGATGGGCTCGAACCTATGCGCGATATAAAGGGTATCCAAACATTCAACGAACACAAGTAACAATATGATATACAGACGGCAACCACAGACGGGGTATTGCAGAATCGAAAATTTAAAAATCTACAATTACTTTTTTCACAACCTGATACATAGTGGATTAGTTCGTTGCGCGCTTAGTTATGCTCGCATAAGTCGAATAATGTCAGTTCGCGATACTCATCCTAAATGGCTGAAATGATTAGTAACTCTGCACATATCTCAATTAGCATTCTAGAGCACTATAGACATCATATCTGAGAGCACTATAGACATCATAGATATACTCACTGAGTAATATTCGTACACACATTGTGAGCATATTATATTTTACCTATTTTACCGTGCACATTTTTGTTTACTCAGATAGTTACTAATAGCAAGATCATACAATACTGTTTCTTTATCAAAACATAAGATCACCCAACATTTGGGTTCAACAAATACGTCAAAATCCAAACGTTGATGCATGGAGTCGCAATATCAAATGTTGTTGAGAATCCAAAAATATATAATATTCAGTCTGAATACTGTACTTCCTATTGTAGTACGTTCACCTAATCAGTATCCTTACTATACTTACAGTATCCTTTACAGTACCCCCTCCTGGTCCCTCAACGCTGGACGACGTGGATTCGAATGAGGATGGGAAGGGAGCAGCAGGGGAGATGAATGCACTCGCCCATTCAACACTCGACTCGCATAATATCAGGTATTTTCGATGAAGCAGGGGGTCAACTAGTTCTTTTTAATTGTGCAAATTGATTTTATCTGACGCTCAACTCTGGAGGTTCATGTTTAGATCGGGGTATATTCGTAACCCTCACTTGAATCGATTCTCGTAGATCCTCTCTTTCTCAGTGAGGAAGCAGGGATAGAGACCGGGCGAGAAGAGCAACTCGATGTGGAATCGATCCATTCCCTGAATGTTTTAATTTTTTAAAAATAAATATAATTATAAATAGTGGAAATAAAAATACCTTCGCTTCTGAAGACGAGTCCTCGTACACCATAAGCACAACCTGCGACAGGAAAATATAAAAGATCAGCTGGCCGATTTGCTCAGGAGATATTCAAATACCACAGCAGGGCAAAAATATTTAAAAAAGACGCTAGAAGAATGAAGTTTCAACGGCGGTTCAACTGCCGAGTTCGGAGAAAAGGACAATATAGCAGAGAACGTGAGGTTAAATACCTATCACAAAAACTACACATCACATCCGACATATAGAATTCAGATCAAACTACAAACAATAAGTCCGAGAGGAGATTCGATTTAAAACTCCCAAAAACTCTTCCCGAACATTTTAAGAAAGACACTAGAAAGAGTGGACTTTCAGCAGTGGCTCAATAACAGCATGTTAGTGAAAAGACAATCTTGCGACGGTTCGAAGTTGTTATATAAAAATAATAATAACTATCCGTGGCATCGGGCCTAAGCTACACGATTCCAGATCAATCTACACAGTACAAAGCTCAGACTTCAAACTCCAAACCTGTGTCATGTAGTTGAACTCTGTATAACCAGAGAGGAAGTTCATTGCCCGATTCCACTTCTTGTCGTCAACCTGCAGAGAGAAGAGAATAGAAGGAGATCAAAGATCAATATATTCGAACTCATTAGATTGGCACAAAATACGTGGTGGGCAAATGAGGCAGTCATGAAGTGTTTTAAACCTATGAAGAAGAAATTCTCTAGAGCCTCATGCGAGACCATCTTATCGACCCATAGTGAAGCTCAATTCTTCCTAGCATATTTACCATTATATTTTCTAATATAAACGGAGTGTTGTCATTATGTTAAATGATGTTTTTTAAATGATGTAATGATGTTTTTTTTAATGATGTAATGAATCGCAAATATTTTTGAAACTTTTTTCAAATCCCAGTGAGAGCGAAAATAAAAATAAAGTTACAAGGCGGCTTTTGATTACGGCAGTTCTTCATCAGACGAAAAATTCGCTAATGGGCAATACGGCTTCAACAAGGTTGTCAAACACGAAAGCATACCTATCTTATAGTTTCCCAACACGTTGAAAGGTAGAAATAGTAAGAAAATTAAAGTTCATTTTGCTTAGAAGACCGACTCCTAGAATCTAGGAGTATCGTTCCTAAGCAAGCATATCTTCGTATACTAAACGTTTGACGCTGAAATTCTTCGAATTGACTTACTAGTTTTAGTATATTCAAACCAGGAAATGACAACTCCACTCCCCACTTCTCCCTTCGCTCAACTCACGGTGCAAATTCTTCCGCATCTGATCATATTCATCAACGTGTGGATGTGCGACTCTGAGGTAAAGTAGAGACGAGTGCGAAGAGGAGTTGCGATGCCTTGAGACGCCCTAAAGATCAATGATCAGAATCATGACGCGTTCAAAGAACTTTTGGGGATGGCCCCCAGAATGTGCTCCAAAATGCTATTGGATTGAACATATTAGAGGCGGGATTGCATTAGTTGATCAAAATATTATTTGCTGAAGACCAAACTCAAAAACACAACGTTAAAGCTACACGGACCTTGGATCCAGTCTTGTCTGACTCTCCTCCTCGTCCGTGTTCTGGATGCAGCGATGGAGGTAATTTCTGAAAATAGTCAGTTATCGATCAGTCGACTATCGTA
Source organism: Pristionchus mayeri (assembly GCA_036245805.1). NCBI lineage: Eukaryota > Metazoa > Nematoda > Chromadorea > Rhabditida > Neodiplogasteridae > Pristionchus > Pristionchus mayeri. The sequence goes on from BTRK01000005.1 coordinate 42,154,016, forward strand.
CTCCTAGTTATCGATCGCCGTCCCTTCACCTACCGTATCTTCTTGAGTAGTGGCGTGCAAACGCGCTGCGCTGTCCGGATTGTGCTCCATGTCATACTATGAATCTCATTTATCGATTTACAACCCAATCGATTCCGTTCCCCTACCGTACCTTGATATTATCGTAGATGTCGGGAATCTTCGAGATGTCAAACTCGACGTCTCCTCTCTTATCCACTCGCTTGAACTCGCGCAGTTCCTGGAACGGTGTAAATATTCTACCGTATTCCATCGTCTACTGTAACATATCCAGGCCACATGCTAATTGATATTCTCATCAAATACGGTCATCTGGCTACTATTGTCAATCAACCATGTCTGAAATAGGCAAGTCATGTGGCAACCGTTACAAATCGACTACAGTATTCAATCTCTACCGTACCTTGCTCCACCGTCGCTCCGCCAGATCCCAGGACTCGTTCAGGTAGAGTGTCATGTCTGAAGTGATGATCATTGTCACTTGTCTCTCTCTCTCTCTTCCCCTCTCTCTCTCTCTCCTTGTTCAACTCACTCGTTTGATTCTCACGATGCCACTGTATCACTTCGACCATCCGCTTCACGTAGCCTGCAGAGAGGGCAAAGATTAAAGTTTCAAAATTATTCGAAATTGTTCATTGATTGTTAGGAGACGATGGAATAGCATTCTCTTGGTTGTAGAAATTTGATCTTATTTCAAATAAGTAAAACACTTTTACCCCATCCGTTTGCCGATGTTACAACGAGGGTATTTTCCCCATTTTTCTCAGCAATCATGCTGATAAATGCAAAGAAATACCATTCCAACCATCATTGGCAGCACAATCGAGAAAAAATAGGGTCGAAAATGGAGAATATGTTTTGCACACGAATATTTTTCGATTCAATTCAGAAGTAGCATCGAATTCTCAAACGATGTAAATCGAATATCTGATTAGCGTTGGAATATCTGACCTGGAAGGTTGGTGTTCCGCCAAACAAATCTATCATAATTTCATGCAACAAATTCACATCAAGTACAGGTTTTTTGCTGATTAAAATCGGCTTTGTAAAATCTAAACTCAACCTCACCGGCGATCTCAAAGCACATTTTCTTCGGGTTCTTGATGAATTCCATAGCGTTGTTTATCGATTTGAGCCCGCTCGGATTGAGGGTAGCGTAGTCATCGGGAGTCCAATCAACGTCGTCCTACATTTTTCAACTCATTTTGCAGATATTTTTTAGTTCTTACAGGACTCAGGTAATCAGAATTTTTTAAAAATTTTAAGTAAGGACGGCATAACTAACCCTACTGAGCACTAGACAAATCTCGGTTTCACTATAAGGATTTCAAAAGAACGATGATTCTTCCGATGATAAACTCTAAGATCCCATGTGATAATCAACAATAGTATGACCAAGTCGATATGAGACTATCTTCGTAGCACAGGCTTTCTCTCTCTCAACGAGCGAAATTGAGAGGCCAAGTGACGAATTGTCCACGTAAATTGCATGAATATTTCCTCGAAAAAAGTGCACAACGCCGCAACATAACTCCAGACAAATATCGGTTTCACTATTGGTATATTACAATAGAAAAATAAAAAGCGGTAATACAGGCGAACCTCCCGGTTGAAAAAAAAATCTTTCACCATAACTTCATTAGGCCAGATCTCCTCTACCGTATCCTACCGTACCTGAAGTGCCTTGTGGAGGATCTTCTTGAGATCCTGCTGGAAGTCACGCGCGTGGCAGTCGTCATCGAGCAGGCCATCCGTGTTCGCCGTTTTGGCCTGCAAGGGAGAATATTGGAATTTCTCCATCAATTCCTTATGCGCTCTCGCTGCTCAGACAGCCCGAGTGTATGAGTAATGAAGAGAGTGAGAACAATCTCGCCAATGCGTTCTCTGACCATAATCACAGTATTAAGCCCCGTGCAAAAGCAAAACTCCATTTCGCGCACCTTCTCAAATACAAAAAAACAGCGAATTTGCTCTTGCACGGAATTTTAGCTTACTGTATCGAGTTTTCATATGAACCAATTGTGAAACGATTTTGTCCGTGGGCTAATGGGGACCAGTCCAAACCAACTGTTCAGCATGCTGATCAAGCGATGATCGGAACGAGAGGTAGTTGACCGATAGGACAGTCAGGAATAGTTCGATTGGTCAGATCCGTGACTTAGTGGAAGGCTATGGTTTAAAAGGATTGAGCTTCGGTAAGCTACTAAGATTTCGATCACTCACCATCTGCATCAGAATCGGCGTCAGATCACCGTCGAGAGCAAGAAGTCCCTGAATGATGAACATTGATTGCATTCCGGAACACTGTAACCCATAGAAGTTGATTAAATTTTAGTCAAAAATGGGAGGACTATCTATCACTATTTACTGTATTTCACTGTATTTCAGTCTCGATAATGCTGAAGAAAGACTAGTTTCAATTTTCAATTTTAAAAAATTTTCACTCCTCACGAAATTCATGTTTCAGCTAATCTATAAAACGAGTTATGAAACCTCCCTATCAATAATTCTTCGTCAGCACTTGGTAAGAAATGCGACAGAAAAAGTTAAGCATTCTGGTTTCCATTTTGTTATCAATAACCAATACCATCGTACTATTGTTCACACAGGAAATATACCTTAGCGAACGCTGCGGCCGTCGTCTGCACTCTTCCCTCGTCCGAGGCGTATATTTTCAGATCGTGGCGGTAAGTCGAATGTAGTTGCAGGAAGCCCAGACCCTGAAATCGAATATAAAAAGGTACAGGTAAAAGTAATTCCGTCTTCAGCATATTTTTCAATGCGCGAAACTGATGTATTTTCTCGGTGTGTACGCATGGATAGCATATGAGGCTGGTTGCGTAAGAATCGAACACAGTCCTGAAGGGTGCGATTTTTCGAAAATTTGAGGGACGCTGTACCCGGGCATTCGGCGAACCGACGGGAAGAACTCGCCCGAGGACACTCAGGTATACTGTAGCACCAAACTTTTAAATTGCAAACGTTTTATTGCGATATTCGATTCTACTGAACGACAAACTAGACCGTTTTATGAGCCCGGTTGCGTAAGAATCAAACAAGGTCTGGCACAGCGATTTTTCGAAAACTTGAGGAAAGGGGTTCTCGAGGGTGCTGATCATCGTGGTTAACTTCATTTTGCACCATCTCGACCGGTTGAGCCAGGCTGCATGTAGGCAGCACCTACGTTTTCGTCGATAACTCTGCAACCGATTGAGGAATCAACTTCAACTTTGTACGGTAGGTAAATATCACTACCATTAATCAGATTTTGCTAATTATTTAATTTGGTTAATTGTAAAAAATGGATAAATTTGGTTCTCGAATATAACATTCGGGTAAGGTTATTGAAATACATAGAAAAATGCGCAATTTCCCAAGGATCATTTTTCGTACGCATAGTTGGGGAAACAAGCTTATCGGTTTTTTGCTACGTTTAATTTTATAACAGAGGTCTTCTGAGAGATTGTATGAAATATGGCAACCCGGGATACAAAAAAATTTAAACTGCTCCAATTCCTTCGCTACTATGAGTGTGAATGTACCCATGGTCAAGGACTTTTGAGTTTGAGTTGTAAAGCCGTCAAATAGAAATTACCTAAAATACGGCTCTCGAAATTTTGAAATTTTAAAAATCGATAAAAGCGTTCAAAGTTGAGTAATCAAGCCGATCAATTGATCAAAATGACCGGCACGACAAGTCGAACAACTTTGATGTTGAGCGTAAAACGGTCCATTGACTGACAAATTTAGGAAAAATGGAAACGTAATTTGTTGACATTTTTTGACTCGATTGAAAAACATTATTCCATACTTACATGAGTTCTATTCAGATTCGGAATCTACACCCTTTTTCACCCTACAGACATTCTTTGCACAGAGAGCGCCAAATAAAATTTTTCCGGGCGGTTCAAATATCCGAATTTGTGTAAAACTTTATAAATTTATAAGATATTTATGATTGTAGATACCGTTTACTACCTCCAATTGCCTTCAAATTTTGCACAGGAGTCACACTAAAGCATATAAACATGTTCAGATGCAAAAATCACCAAAATTGAAAAATTTCGATTTTTCGCTTTTTCGACCATTTTGGCCCAAAAAATCGAAATTTCGAAATTTTTCCATTTTGGTGATTTTTGCATCTGAACATGTTTATTTGCTTTAGTGTGACTTCTGTGCAAAATTTGAAGGCAATGGGGCTTAGTAAACGGTATCTACAATCATAAAGATATGATAAATTAATTCAGTTTTACACAAATTCGGCTATTTAAACCGTTCGGAAAAATTTTATTTGGCGATAATCATTTTGGAAAGAACGTTTCTGGAGTAACAAAGTGCGGAGATTCCGAATCTGAAGAGAACTCATGTAAGTATGGAATAATTTTTTTAAGCGAGTCACTTTACCGTTCAAAAAATGTCAACAAATTACGTTTCCATTTTTTTCTAAATTTGCCAGTCAATGGACCGTTTCATGCTCAATATTAAAGTTGTTCGACTCGTCGTGCCGGTCATTTTGACTTTTTGATCTGCTTGATTAGTCAACATTGAACGCGTTTATCGATTTTTTAAATTTCAAAATTTCGAGAGCCGTATTTTAGGTAATTTCTATTTGACGGCTTCACAACTTAAAATCAAAAGTCATTGACCATGGGTACATCAACACTCATAGTAGCGAAAGAATTGGAGCAGCTTAAATTTTTTGTATCCCGGCACATGCGATCTCTCAGAAGACCTCTGATAATGCATTTTCGACTCTTCACCGCACTGATTGAGCTGAGAGTGATAAATGAGAATGAGTTTCACTGCCAACTATACCCTCGTTATCACTCGCCTCGAGATAATTGAATCTAAGAGTATAGTTGGCAGTGAAACTCATTCTCATTTCTCACTCTCCGCTCAATCAGTGCGGTGAGGAGTCGAAAATGCATTATAAAACTAAACGTAGCAAAAAACCGATAAGCTTGTTTCCCCAACTATGCGTACGAAAAATGATCCTTGGAAAATTGCGCATTTTTCTATGTATTTCACTAACCTTACCCGAATGTTATATTCGAGAACCAAATTTATCCATTTTTTTACAATTAACCAAATTAAATAATTAGCAAAATCTGATTAATGGTAGTGAGATTTACCTACCATACAAATTTGAAGTTGATTCCTCAATCGGTTGCAGAGTTATCGACGAAAACGTAGGTGCTGCCTACATGCAGCCTGGCTCAACCGGTCGAGATGGTGCAAAATTAAGTTGACCACGATGATCAGCACCCTCGAGAACCCCTTTCCTCAAGTTTTCGAAAAATCGCTGTGCCAGACCTTGTTTGATTCTTACGCAACCGGGCTCATAAAACGGTCTAGTTTGTCGTTCAGTAGAATCGAATATCGCAATAAAACGTTTGCAATTTAAAAGTTTGGTGCTACAGTATACCTGAGTGTCCTCGGGCGAGTTCTTCCCGTCGGTTCGCCGAATGCCCGGGTACAGCGTGCGAAACAGCTTGCCCAGTGCTTCAGCTTGCAGGGAACCTACAAGGGTTAAGGTTACTAAATATAAAATAACATTGCTGATCGATTGACATGAGTAATGAATATTACTTATCAATATTCTATCGAACTCAGATTCCGATATGAATCACCATATTCGTACTACAATTTAACTAGCAGTTATCTTCCCCCGCTTGAGAATCACAATTACTAATTTTACAAACATCCAAAATTTAAAGTATGGGAGTTTTCGGCATAGTGTGACTTTCTGTTTCACTCACGTCATATAAAACATAAATTTCTCAGTGCTCTAATCTCCTCTACTTTCTGCTCCTAATGTTGCTCATTGCAATCCAATCCGTACCTGCAGTAGTCAGTTCTCCTCCCCATTTGAGGATCACTTGTAGAGCAGGTCCAGTCGGTGGCATGGTGGAAGGCGTGTGAGAGGGGCATACGGGAGTGGTGGAGGAAGAGGTTGAGGAGGCAGTAGATTCACCCTCCACTGGAGTGCGTACCTGAGGGAGATATAGAATTAATATCAATATTTTTAAAATATTAATAATGTAAATAATAGTTAAACGGAGTATATAATTTATGAAAATAGTAAAAGGTTTTGAATAGGGAAAGTTTCAGTGTTGCAAAACTTGTGCTTCATCGTTATTACTATACCAGTTTTCAACCCTTCCTTCGATCCTTCTCAGCTTCACAGTTTAAAAAGCTATTTTCCACTAAATTGCATTAAATGTTATAAATTGTGATGTTTTATGTAAGGAAATACTATAAATAATTGAATTTGTTAGAATCCACTGAGTAACTAGAAAACAGGACACACGAAGCTCTAAATACAGCCACAAAAATGCACTAACCTCTCCCGCCTTGAGGTACTTGAGCTGTACCTTCCGATTGATGCCCGAGAAGTGACCATACCTGCAAAGATAAAAGATTAGTATAATCCCGGCCAGTTTATGTCACAATTTAACCCCGTTATAAACGCTTTATACCGGAAACACGCGCGCACGCGCATAATACACAACACAACAGAGATTAACGATATATGAGAGGCCATTCATTCATGACCCCGACCCACGCCCCTCTGGCACTGGCACGCTACCGCACCGAGAACTAAATCGATAACTGACTTTCATAACTCTGAAAATTTTTCCGTAAAAATTGAGAAATTCTCATGTTTTCAGCGTTTTTTTAAAGCAGAAGTGGATGTTTTCCAGAAAATCATCAATCAATAATTCCTCATAAAATCAATACTCCCCTCGTACGGTATCGTGCCTTCTCATGCGAGCCCAGGTCTGTGGGCGGAGCCAATCATTAGCAACGATCCCCATAGAGTAATCTTTATTCGCCTCTCATCAATCGATAATCTCCGTGAGGTGTACGGTAACAATCCAGGAATGTGGTTGTGTTGCAATGGGTGTAATCGGGGGGGGGGGGGGGGGTGAGTAGTCGGCCGGTATCATACTGTAAGTGACTTGCAAGGCTTCGATCCGTAACTTTTGCGTGAAAACATGCACAAACTATACAATATGAACAATAATGATAATAATATATTTCAATGAATCTCCGACTACAGTACTCTCTCCCTTTAGGCTACGGTATTCTCAGTACCGTATCGCTCACCCAACCAATCGATAATCTTCTCTTCTTCACTCTCACAGTCACTCTCTTCTTCGGAGAAAACGCCCGCAGACTCTACTCGATGTGCCCTATTCAGGCTACGGTCGTGGTAATCGTCGGCTACCGTATCCTCGGAATCGGAGCTAGAACCGGCGACTAGGTACTCGATTGTCGTGTCGGGATCACCGTACATTTCGAGGACGGTCCGCACTTGATCCCACTTCTTGACCCACTCCTCCGTGACCTCCAGCGAGTGCTCGATCGACGCCATCTACAAAAGAAAAATGATGTATTTAGAAACTTCTTCGTCAGATTCCCACGATTTTATACTCTCTATCGTCATATTTAGTTCTAATTAAATTCTAGCTAAAAATATATGAGGCCGGTTGTCGAAGAGTCTGCAAACACTATGTGGAGGCTGGCACACCAAAATTTCGAAAACTTTTGTAGATGGGTTTTCGAGGGTGCTTATCATCGTGGTCTACTTCATTTTGCACCAAACCGACCGGTGCAGCCGGGCTGCAAGCAGGTCGGATTTCGTTTTTCCTCAATAACTCAAAAACTACCTGACCCATTGACCTGCAATTTGTACAGGCGGTCAATCTGGTCACGCACATTTCGAAGAAATTTTAAGATAAAAATATTGTATGCAAATTTGGCGAAAATTATGTTCTCGAGTACAAGGGAGAAGTGGAAGCTGAGTTTGGGATCGAAAGATGCGGTCTGACGAGAGGATAATTTTTCGAATGGTATGCCAGTGGTTTCTGATATCCGCTTTTTTGTTACGGTCAATATTGTGCGTGATTCTTCCGCCGAAATCGCGAAAAACGAGGAATTGAAATGAGTTTCACGTAAAATGAGATTTGATTAGTGCGAAAAACGTGCAAAAAGATCGACTGAGTCCTTTGTTCTCTACTTTTCTGAAGTGAAACTCATTTAAATTCCTCGTTTTTCGTGATTTCGGCGGAAGAATCACGCACAAAATTGATCATAACAAAAAAGCGGATACTAGAAACCTCTGACATACCATTCGAAAAATGATCCTCTCGTCAGAGCGCACCTCTCTATCCCGAATTCAGCCTTGTATTCGAGAATATAATTTTCGCCAAATGTGCATAAAATATTTTTTTGTCTTAAAATTTCTTCGAAACATGCATGACCAGATTGACCGCATGTACAAATTTCAAGTCAATCGGTCAGGTAGTTTTTGAGTTATTGAGGAAAAACGAAATCCGACCTGCTTGCAGCCCCGCTGCACCGGTCGGTTTGGTGCAAAATGAAGTAGGCCACGATGACCAGCACCCTCGAAAACCCATCTTCCCAAGTTTTCGAAATTTTGGTGTGCCAGCCTCCACACAGTGTTTGCCGAGTCTTTGTCAACCAGCCTCATATACCTGCGGTACGACGATATCGGCCATGTTCTTGACGCAGAGGTAGAAGCGCTCGAAGTCTTCCTCCTTGTTGATGCACAGATCCGGATTGTGCTCCATGTCGTACTGTCAACATTCAGTTATCAATGAGCTACCGTAATCCCAATCGAATCGGTTCCCTACCGTACCTTGATGTTATCGTAGATGTCGGGAATCTTCGAGATGTCAAACTCGACGTCTCCTCTCTTATCCACGCGCTTGAACTCGCGCAGTTCCTGGATCAATTTGAATATTCTACTCCATCGTATCAGTACTGTAATCTAGCCATGCCGTATCATAATCGATATCCTCATCTGGTTACTGTTGCCAAATGTCTACCATCCTCTTCACGTAGCCTGTAGAGAGAACAAAGATCACGCTTTTAGTGTTTTTTATTTGTTTATCGAAAAAGATAGCAGCTGGGGAACAAAATGTTTGAGAGAGACAATCTGAGTGAATGAAAATATGCTTGGCACTAGCGACAAATCGAATTCCTCTAAAATTGGCATACATGCAGTACTCAGTGAGTATAGCTCAGGCGTGGCTTATTTAGTGTTCTAGATCACGCATTGAGAAATGCGCGGCACTTTCTTCCAAAAATGTCAATTTTCGAACTTTGTCATTTCGTAATCGATCAGGAAGAGTTACATCTCTAAAAATTCAGAATATTCTAATGATTGTGCCTGCCAAGTGCTACAGCAATCGGACTAAAACTGTTGCGAAAAAAAATGAAAAGTTGATAAATTTTACGTTGTTTTGAATTATATCTCGTTCGGATGGGAGGGTCTAGAAAGTTTTGAAGTTTTAAATTTGTAGCTATGGATGCTAACTATATATTAAATTAATATAATTAAAATCAAAAAAAATAAAATTTTTAGATAACGGCAAACAACGGCCGGCAACTTGAAATAAAATCAGTTTGTAATAAGGACCTGCCTACCGTAACCCAAAACAGAACTGAAGGGCAGGTGCTCTAGGGTTACCCTACGCGGAGAACTCGATGAGATAAATCCCCAGAACCAATTGTATTTCGAGAAGCATCCGCGCGCGCCAGCGCGCTGATGTTTAAAAATTTCGGGAAATTACGGTAGCTTTTCAACATCAGCTCGCTGGCGCGCGCGGATGCCTTTCGAAATACAATTGGTTCTGGGGGATATATCCCATCGAGTTCTCCGTGAAGGGTAACCCTAGAACACCTGCCCTCCAATTCTGTTTTGGGTTACGTAGACAGGCCCTTATTACAAACTGATTTTATTTCAAGTTGCCGGCCGTTGTTTGCCGTTTTCTAAAAACTTTATTTTTTTTGATTTTAATTATATTAATTTATTAATATAATTAACTCTGCCTCACCCGCGATTTCGAAGCACATTTTCTCCGGCTTCTTGACGAATTCCATGGCGTTGTTTATCGATTTGAGCCCGCTCGTATTGAGAGTAGCGTAGTCGTCGGGAGTCGAATCAACGTCGTCCTACAATTCTCAATTGATTTTTTTCTTCATTTTTTTGTTTTTCTTTACGTTTATTCTTTTTTTCCGACCATTTCTCGTCGTCCTATGGAACTCCACACTGTTTTTTTTCGCACTCAACTTATCCGAAATTCTCATTTTCTCGATCATTACTTATGTTGGGTAGGAGTTTACAGCAATTCGGATAATTTTTGTGTCAAACAACGCGAGCAGAATTACCCTACTGAGCACTAGCCAAATCCTTGTTACAGTAGTAGGATTTCAGAATTACGAGAATGCTCGAGATAATTAATTATTTTTCCCAAAGTAATAATGAACAGTAGTGAGAGCAAGTGGGCGCGAAACTCTTGGAATTTCTCAAGTTTGTTCAGAGCAGAAAAAAAATTAGGCCAGAATAAATTTATAACATCCTTCTTTCATTCAATTATGGCGGTAGTTTCATCCATCTGATTGTCAAGCACGAACCAGGTAGAGTGATATCATCTCGCGAACGTTGGCTTGTATAATTAGCTGATTCAAATCGACTCCATTATAATGTGGGCTCAATATCCATCCCTTCAGACTCGAGTTCTCTCACTCTTCAAGTTACATCATCGGACAGGAATTCGTAACGATGAGATGTGCAGTGAGGGAGAGATCAGGTCAGCATATATTATATTTGTTGTGCAACCGAAATTGTGAAGTCATCATTCAAAATATATGCACATGTAGGTGATATCAGAGTGAATCGAGAATCTACAGGGATTGGGTAATTGGACAGTAATTTTTTTGCGAATGTTGCCGGCAAGAGTACCCTGGCCCCCATAAATGTTGTATTAGGTTGGTGCGAAAGTTTCTGACTATTTTCATGTTCGGGCATTTTGACCTACCCCGTCCATCTCATTAGGCCAATCAACTAATGGTTATTCATAGTTGATGAAGGCTTGGGAATACTTTTTACGCGATACAATATCGGGCCAATTCGATCAGCAAGGATGACACTATTCACAGTCAAACTCTAAATTCTTCTTGATTTTCAATACTTTTCAATTGATCGTAACTCCAAGGACGAATGAGATTGAGACATACGTTAAGGATTATTGAGAAGCCTATTACGCAGGCATATAATTTGACTCTTCAGAAATTCTGGTCCCCTGAATTCCCGCTTAAGATTTTGGCCAAATCAGTAAACTACGCTAACTGGAACATGCTTGTTTTATATTTTCTGGCACTGTACTCGTATAGATCGACCTTGAGAGCTCAATAGTGGTTCAACATTTTCTACCTTCCTATCTTAGAACACAGTTATATTTAGGAACAGATTCATCAATCAATAGGTAATTAGGATATTTCGGAACCGCGATTTAGAAATTTAAACATCGAAATCAGCACTTTTTGTTGTTTCTCTCTTCTCACTCGCAATGAAGATCGGGTTTTTCACGCTTTTACTGAACAAGTAACTCTTGCCCTAATACATATATGTTGGGCTAATTCAGGAGGTCTCAAATATATAAGAAGTTGAGTTCATCCAAAAACACAGAAAAACACCATTTTCGGCAGTTTCGATATGAAAATTATGTTCTCACGTTCAATAACCGATATATACAATGTTAATGTTTTCCGGTACTCCACCACTACTGACGTCACTAAAACTATAGAGGAATTGCAGGCAATCGAAATAGGCTAGGAATTATGAAAAATAAATAGTCAGAAACTTTCGCACCAACCTAATACATCGTCGAGTGTGAGTGCGATTCGATATTTCTGAGTATTCCGAGTATCATAAATAATTCAGCAACCCAATGCTTACTTATGAAATAATAGCTTATCTTATTGTCGGTGAAAAATATCATTTCCTATATATAAAGCGCAGTGTCCCGCCGTCTGTCCGGATTGTGAAATAGGGAGATTGCGAAATAGGGAGGGGAGGGACTGATGAAGGCATCGAACTATTACCGTATACCAATCAATAATTAGCATTGGGACAACTACCGTGTACCAATCGATAATTAGCCATGGGCCAAAGCTTCTAGAATGTTCCAGAAAGTTCGAAAATTTTCCAAAGCTTTTAGAATGTTCCAGAAAGTTCGAAAATTTTCCAAAGCTTTTAGAATGTTCCAGAAAGTTCGAAAATTTTCCAAAGCTTCTATAATGTTCCAGAAAGTTCGAAAATGTTCCAAAGCTTCTAGAATGTTCCAGAAAGTTCGAAAATTTTCCAAAGCTTTTAGAATGTTCCAGAAAGTTCGAAAATTTTCCAAAGCTTCTACAGTCCGGTCAGATCCCTACATGAAAACGGGACACCCCGGGTGTCCCCGGGTGTCCCCGGGTGTCCCCCCGCCATTTTTCGGCTCGGGCAGGGAAAGAACTAATTCGAATTTTCGGTTTTCAGACGCAGGGGGTCCTTCCCGATCGATTGGCATACAATTCATAAATTCATAAATTTGCTATTTTTCGTAATTTAATTTTGAAACTAAAGATAATTAATTTGACACACCCGGAACTACAGTAGTTAATTTGATATTCACCGGTCCGGCTCTGAGACTCGATTTCTGCGAGCTTGCAGTTTGCTGCCACGTTTTCGTTCGTTTTTGCTTTCAAATTAGCTAATTTTGTATTTCAAAACCTTCGCCTGATTGAATACGTTGATTCTAGAGCGGTTACAGCCTCTCGTCGATTATCGGTAGCCCTGTTTTGGAAATGCTTGATTTTCTGCTCATTTTCTATGGATTCTAGTCACTTTTCCTTCGATTTTAGAGCTTCTTTTGTTATAAATTTAGGCTTATTATTGTTTCTGCAGGTCGCCCTTACTGCGACACGCCCCTGGAGTCTGGGGCGTCATGAGCGACTCATCTCTGCTAGTCAGGTCCGACTTTTTTCCATTTTCTTTTCTATTTTCTATGCGGTGTCGGCTTGTGGTTTCCTTTTTTAAGGACCTCTGCTTGCATCACAAGGGAAGGAACAAGCATTTATATACAACGATGCATCAACGGAAACTTCTTAACGGTCAGGTATTTTTGTATTTACAAAGTGATGGGGTAAACTTCTGATTTAGGCTAGTTTCAAAGAACTTCTATTATTGTAAATTTTGTATAATTTATTTAATTTTGTATAATTTAACGGGGAATAACTTCAGAAATGGAGTTAACGTGTTATTCATCGTTAACCATTGAATTGTTAGAAGAGTCTTCGTTTTGAGGGAAAGTGTATGTTGAAGATTGAACTCTTCTTGTCAGATTATTGTAGTTGTACCTTAGCATCCTCTTTTGTAATAACCTTTTGAGTCTGCATAACGAACCTGGACACGAATCTATTCCAGTCGGTAGTGCACTGTCTCGGGTTAGTAGGATGGCGAAGTTTACGGTATTGCTAAAAATGTAAACTAAAAATGTAAGACAAATCTGCCGACTTCTTGAGCGAATCGAGTCCTCATGCGATCCCTTTCCTGCACCTTCTTTCCAGTCTCACTCGGAAGGCAAACGGTATCAAGTAGGACACGAATGAAGGAGGAATCAGAGGGATTGGACTCAGCCAATTGATTGACTTCCTCTGCTGCCATGAACTCAGGTCCGTTGTCTATAGTTTTGATAGCTTTTACAATTCATATGAATCTGGATTCTAAAACGATTACTTACATGAAGACGGTGTCTTCACTGCCATATTATCATAGATAGTCTTCATCAATTGATCCTGGTCCTCCTGTTTCTTGATCACTTTATTGAGCAAATCCCGTAGCTAAATTTATATCCTGAACTTATTCATTGGTTTATAAACCTCAATATGCGAAGCGGAAGGAATTGCAGTTGCCTGCACGATCGGAGAGACCACAGAGAGAGGAGAGGAGAAGTGAGGGAGGAATCCCTTTCTACAATCGATTGTGTTGTACTATGGTGCGGATAAAACGCTATTTTTATTAATTATCTTAACTGTTTCCGATTCACCTCTGTTGTGTGATTGGAGTAGGAAGGGCTGGTGCCGATAATTTCATAGGGGGCACACTATTCCTCCTATTGGATGCGATAGTCTTTTTATCTAGAATTCCCTCTGTAAGCGGATATTTATGAGTAGAAATGTAAAATACTGGGACGAGTAGGAATGCGAGCGGTGGCCTTGCTCGAAGATTGTTCGTCCAATGGCTCTTCCTTCACTCTCAGCTCGAATGGTGCTCCTATGAGCAAGCAACACCGTTGGTATGTTCCTGTGGACTTTACTTTTCTCTCTCATTCCCCTTCCCATCTTCATGTATTCCTCGATTTGCTCCATCTCCATGTCAATGTCACCCTCATCCTCCTCTTCGTCTTCATTTCCAGCAACTAAATTCCGGAAGATTAATCGAGGTTGGATCAAACTAACGATTGGTGATTCTCTTCATGGCTGCTCTACATTGCCCTTTTGTTCCCATGTGGTAGATGACTCTCTCCACTTCCACTCCCCCATCCATTCTGTATGTGACGATCTCTTCCATCTTAATCTTTCCCTTTGTGACCATTCTAGATGGAAAGATGTCGAATCTCTCGACAGTGAGACATTTACCCAACACGAATGCCATCTGATGAATAAAGGAATACATCAACGGGAATAAGAGCAACAGATTCACAACAACCATGATCGAATTGTGCAAAATACATTTGAACAAAATAAAAAACTGCACCGTGTGTGGTCTGAATTGTGAAATATCTGCGGAATAAGTGCGTAGCATCCCATGCTTTTGTTCTCTTTATATTTTCATTGATTTTCATCGCAGCCATCGCACCGTGACGGTAATCCGTTTTCCCTATTTTCACTTGCTTTATTCACTTTCAGATGACTCGACTCTCTGAGCATGCTCAGGTAGAGCTTCGACTGCAGAAAAATCTAGGCCAATCCGCACATCAAGCCTTTATCCATTTGAGAAATGTGAAGAAAATTAATGTGTCTTATCCATCCGTGCTAAGATACTACAAGGAGCTCGAGAAGACAATTGCGGAGAAAAAGTATAGGTACACAATTTAGTTCCTACACGATCACTATTACCTAAAACTTTTGCTAAACAGTTCCTACGTTCTCGGAGACACAACACAAGATGTTGGAGTAATGGTCAAAACATTGTACATGGAGGACAAGAGGCGCTCCGAACAAATGGTGGAAATATTTTACAATTCGCAAAGATTAAGCCACTATTTTCTCGAAAGAAGTATCTTGAACAAGTGAAAAAAAGAGTAAATTATTCAAGATATCGGACTATTTCAACAGAAAATAGTGGCTCGCAACACAAATAAATGACTCAAATAGATTGTCTCCCTTCTATCTTCTCGATTCGGCGTTGCCGTGAAGGGAGGAATCGTCCGAGAACTGAAAAAAATGATGCATCTTAAAACTGTTCCTATCATGTGCGTTTTATAAATATTCTACGCAATTTAAGTGAACTATTTCAGCAAGGTTCCGTTTATCAATCCAAGCCAAAGGATGAAGAGATTTAATTTCGTTTTTGATCTGGTGCATAATGAAGAAACGTTTCAACATTGGGTAATAAATAATTAGCAATGGTTGAGAATTGACTCGGTGACTTCAGGTTTGGTCGGATGAGTCTATCGTTCAGCTAGGCGGTAACGCAGGATGGGTCACTGTTGAAAGTGACTACGATAAGGACCGATTTCAGATGACCAAAAAATTCCCAGTTAAGGTATTTTAGTTCTCATGACAAAAGCAAGGTTGTCGTTCAGGTCCAAGTTTGGGCCGCAATTAAGTTCGATGGTCATGGACCGCTTTGTTTCCTAAATCAAGGAGAGACTCTCGGAGCAGAGGCGTATCAAGGAATTCTCGAGGAATACCTTCTTCCCTTCCTCGATGGATGGATCGGTCGTGGTGCAGCCATCTTCCAGCAGGATGGCGCTTCGGCGCACACCGCCCGATCGACCATGAAGAAAATGGATGAGTGGGGAGTCACCGTGTCCCCGTGGCCTCCTTCCTCCCCCGACATAAACCCAACCGAGTTTGTATGGAGGGACATGAAGGAGTGGATTCGAATCAACCGCAAGCCAACTCTAGAGGAGCTAAAGGAAGCCATCCTTCACTACTGGGAGTTCCAACTGACTAAGGAGAAATGCATCAAATATATTCCACCCTCGGCTTTACGAAGAATACAACCAGTACTTCAAATATATTAATCACGTAAAAGAGAATGTTCAGTTAGTTTATGGGTGCGGTGGAGGCCCCATTGTAGATAAATGGAAAGATCATAACCTCCAGTAGCTATTAATTTGTTGTTGATACTAGCCTAATTCAGAAGTTTACCCCATCACTTTGTAAATACAAAAATACCTGACCGTTAAGAAGTTTCCGTTGATGCATCGTTGTATATAAATTCTTGTTCCTTCCCTTGTGATGCAAGCAGAGGTCCTTAAAAAGGAAACCACAAGCCGACACCGCATAGAAAATAGAAAAGAAAATGGAAAAAAGTCGGACCTGACTAGCAGAGAAGAGTAGCTCATGACGCCCCAGACTCCAGGGGCGTGTCGCAGTAAGGGCGACCTGCAGAAACAATAATAAGCCTAAATTTATAACAAAAGAAGCTCTAAAATCGAAGGAAAAGTGACTAGAATCCATAGAAAATGAGCAGAAAATCAAGCATTTCCAAAACAGGGCTACCGATAATCGACGAGAGGCTGTAACCGCTCTAGAATCAACGTATTCAATCAGGCGAAGGTTTTGAAATACAAAATTAGCTACTTTGAAAGCAAAAACGAACGAAAACGTGGCAGCAAACTGCAAGCTCGCAGAAATAGAGTCTCAGAGCCGGACCGGTGAATATCAAATTAACTACTGTAGTTCCGGGTGTGTCAAATTAATTATCTTTAGTTTCAAAATTAAATTACGATAAATAGCAAATTTATGAATTTATGAATTGTATGCCAATCGATCGGGAAGGACCCCCTGCGTCTGAAAACCGAAAATTCGAATTAGTTCTTTCTCTGCCCGAGCCGAAAAATGGCGGGGGGACACGGGGGGACACCCGGGGACACCCGGGGTGTCCCGTTTTCATGTAGGGATCTGACCGGACTGTATAATGTTCCAGAAAGTTCGAAAATGTTCCAAAGCTTCTATAATGTTCCAGAAAGTTCGAAAATTTTCCAAAGCTTCTAGAATGTTCCAGAAAGTTCGAAAATGTTTTAAAACGTCTATAATGTTCCAGAAAGTTCGTAAGCTTCTAGAATATTGAGAGGGTGAGATAGAGGGAGGGAGAGAGGGTGAGATAGAGGGAGGGAGAGAGGGTGAGATAGAGGGAGGGAGAGAGGGTGAGATAGAGGGAGGGAGAGAGGGTGAGATAGAGGGAGGGAGAGAGGGTGAGATAGAGGGAGGGAGAGAGGGTGAGATAGAGGGAGGGAGAGAGGGTGAGAGAGAGGGAGGGAGAGAGGGTGAGATAGAGGGAGGGAGAGAGGGTGAGAGAGAGGGAGGGAGAGAGGGAGAGAGGGAGAGAGGGAGAGAGGGTGAGAGAGAGGGAGGGAGAGAGGGAGAGAGGGTGAGAGAGAGGGAGGGAGAGAGGGAGAGAGGGAGAGAGGGAGAGAGGGAGAGAGGGAGAGAGGGAGAGAGGGAGAGAGGGAGAGAGGGAGAGAGGGAGAGAGGGAGAGAGGGAGAGAGGGAGAGAGGGAGAGAGGGAGAGAGGGAGAGAGGGAGAGAGGGAGAGAGGGAGAGAGGGAGAGAGGGAGAGAGGGAGAGAGGGAGAGAGGGAGAGAGGGAGAGAGGGAGAGAGGGTGAGAGAGAGGGAGGGAGAGAGGGAGAGAGGGTGAGAGAGAGGGAGGGAGAGAGGGAGAGAGGGAGAGAGGGAGAGAGGGAGAGAGGGAGAGAGGGAGAGAGGGAGAGAGGGAGAGAGGGAGAGAGGGAGAGAGGGAGAGAGGGAGAGAGGGAGAGAGGGAGAGAGGGAGAGAGGGAGAGAGGGAGAGAGGGAGAGAGGGAGAGAGGGAGAGAGGGAGAGAGGGAGAGAGGGAGAGAGGGAGAGAGGGAGAGAGGGAGAGAGGGAGAGAGGGAGAGAGGGAGAGAGGGAGAGAGGGAGAGAGGGAGAGAGGGAGAGAGGGAGAGAGGGAGAGAGGGAGAGAGGGAGAGAGAGAAAGAGGGAGAGTAGGAGAGAGGGATAGAGGGAGAGAGGGAGAGAGGGAGAGAGGGAGAGAGGGAGAGAGGGAGAGAGGGAGAGAGGGAGAGAGGGAGAGAGGGAGAGAGGGGGGAGAGAGGGAGACGGAGAGAGACAGAGGAAAGCGAGAGGGAGAGAGTGGGAGAGGGAGAGAGAGAGAGAAAGAGGGAGAGTAGGATAGAGGTAGAGAGGGAGAGAGAAGGTGAGAGAGGGTGAAAGAGAGGGAGGGAGAGAGGGAGAGAGAGAGATGGAAGGAGAAAAATAGAGGAAGAGTGATAGAGAGAGGGAGAGAGAGATGTAGGGAGACAGATAGAGCAGACAGAGGGGTGAGAGGGGTTAGAGAGAGAGGGAGAGGGAGAGAGAGCGAGGGGAGCGAGGGGAGAGATGGAGAAGGGGAGAGAGATGAAGAGGGGGGAGAGAAAGAGATGGGGTGGAGAGAGACAGATGGGAGCGAGAGGGAGAGAGGTGGAGAGGGAAAAAGAGTGTTCAGAGGGAGAGAGAGGAAGAGAGAAAGAGAGAGAGAAAGAGGGAGAGTAGGAGAGAGGGATAGAGGGAGAGAAGGAGAGAGAAGGAGAGGGAGAGAGAGGGAGGGAGGAAGAGGGAGAGAGAGATAGATGGAGAAAAAATAGAGGGAGAGAGATAGAGAGCAGCGAGGGGGGAGAGAGGGGGAGAGAGATGTAGGGAGACAGATAGAGGTGCGAGAGGGGGAGAGAGGGAGGGAGATAGAGGGAGAAAGAGGGAGAGTAAGAGAGGGATATGGGGAGAGAGAAGGAGAGAGAGGGAGGGAGGGAGAGAGGGAGAGAGGGACATAGGAAGAGCGAGGTGAGAGAGAGGGAGGGAGAGAGCGTGAGAGAGAGAGGGAGGGAGAGGGAAAGGTTACAAGGTGACGGAGAGATTGTGTGAGAGAGAGGGGTAGAGATTGAGAGAGAGATTTGGGAAAATAGGGATATAACGCTAGAGAGAGGTAGGGAGAGGGAAGGAGATATGTAAAGTAAGGGAGTGAAAGAGAGCGATTTTGCATCCGAAAGAAATAACAGAACTCTTCTGAGAGATCGCAGGATGTGATTTACAAAAACTTCAAACTGCTTCAATCGGCAACTCATTATTATTATTGATGCATCTAGTGATAAGGAACTTATGATTTAAGTTTTGGAGCCGTAAATTGCAAACAGCCTAAAAGCCGGCTCTCAAAATTTCAAAAGTTTGACAGGCCACAATTCCTTTATTTTTTGAGATACGAAGTCGTTAAAAAAACACAAGAACCGCCTTTGAGAGCTGAACAACTTTTATATTGGAAGTAAAACCATTTGAGAAGCATAAAATATAGATAATTCAAGAAAAGCGATTTTTCGATAACTTTATTCACAGTTTTTTGGGTGTAGCCGAAAAAAAGATCCCACGTGTAAATGAGATCTCTAGGGATTCGGCCTCTAATCACCTTCATGTTTTGCATGTGAGTCATTATGGAGCATATAAACGTGATTGTATGCCGAAATTGCAAAAATGGAAAAATTTTAATATTTCGATTTTTTCGATCAAAATGGTCGAAAAATCGAAATTTTAAAAATTTTCCATTATTGCAATTTCGGCATATAATAACGTTTATATACTCCAGAATGACTCCCATGCAAAATATGAAGGTGATTGGAGGCCGGAAACGGTATCTACATTCATTTTGGATGCAACTGTTTGCATCTTTTTCCATGGAATCTCATGTTTTGACGCATAAAAATATGTGATGTCAATTTTTCTAAATTATGGCAATACAATTCCCCGGGGTAAAAAAGTACGTAGATTACGAATCCCTAGAGATCTCATTTACAAGTGTGATCTTTTTTTCGGCTACACCCAAAAAACTGTGAATAAAGTTATCGAAAAATCGCTTTTCTTGAATTATCTATATTTTATGCTTCTCAAATGGTTTTACTACCAACATAAAAGTTGTTCAGCTCTCAAAGGCGGTTCGTTTGCTTTTTTTAGCGACTTCGTATCTCAAACAATAAAGGAATTGTGGTCTGTCAAACTTTTGAAATTTTGAGAGCCGGCTTTTAGGCTGTTTGCAATTTACGGCTCCGAAACTTAAATCATAAGTTCCTTATCACTAGATGCATCAATAATAATAATGGGTTGCCAATTGAAGCAGTTTGAAGTTTTTGTAAATCAAGGGTCTATTTCCTACATTCTCTCAGAATACCTCTGATAAGACGCGTCCTAAGAACAAATCAAGGAACACGCCAGTCGATTGCGCGCGCCGTGGCGCGCGCGATCGGCTGGTTTACAAAATATAGGGTGATTCTTGTTTCAAGCAGGGCATATATTAGTTTGTCTCTGCACTCAATTGATGGTAGCCACATTTACGTTGCATTTCAAAACCCACTCAATCTGCAGCCCGATTTTCCGTCTTCTCACTGCGTCCTCCTCTACTCTACCGCACCTCTCTGAGCCACTGCATCAAAGAGGTACGGTAGGGATACGATGGTTTGTCGCATACTATAATTCGGTAGAAGGATGAGCTACAATCGTGCAATCCGCAGTTGCAAGAAATTTTCTTTCTTCCAGTCTTCGTTTCGCCTGCTGGTGAATGAAGATGGAAGAGTCATCAATGACAAGCGCAGGTTATGATAGCTGAAAGAGAGTTGTGAATAATTGTTGTACGTTACACGGTCAAAACAGCATCGCACCCGCTCACTTGCAGTACTCTAGAGGCCCTGAAACTCCAATTTCAATTGTGAATTGCGCTACACGGAATTCGCTATGTTGAGATTGTGTTCTCGAGAATATCTTGAGCTCGCTGCTGCTCTCTGAAATGTTCGGTTGTTGTATCGACCTCGATGCTCCAAATTTAGTGATTGGTTCTTTGCGCAATAATATATTTTTTAAATAATTATTTAGAAAAGTGACCAGGAAAATTATTCGAATTGTATGCCTATATTGACCTATCCTTGCAATTTTGTTTTCTAAAACATTACATGATTTTATGGAGAAGGGATGGAAGAGGGAGACGGAGGAGATACGACGGATTTAATGGCGAAAATATCGATTTTTTCCTAGTATAATGACTAGAGTTCTCTTATTGGAATCTTATTGGAATGAATTACACCATTTTCATATATGTTTCACGTGCACTATATACATGATCTATATAGTGCACGTGAAAATATATGAACATGATGCAATTCATTCCAATAACAGTGCGTTCGCCTAAGAATCGCACATTTTTCGATAAATCCGGTACAGCAAAAAGAGGCACTTTGAGATTTTTAGAGTTTCTGATTGCTATAGGTACCCTCTTTCGATTTCTCTATTTCTCATGTTTCAGAAGGACTAATTTGCATAATTACGCATGCGTGAAGTTATGCGCTTTTAATTACTTTAATTTGTTGCTACGCTTTAAAAATCCTAAAATTCTGAAAATTTGGCACTAGGCCTTTTTTGATATGCTCTTTCCGTCTGTGAAGTTAGTTCATGCAAAATCTGAAGCTTAAATTTTCATAATTTTTCGAAGATTTTTTTCTCGAAGACAAAGCCGAACACATGGCTGGATTTTACATATGTTTTCATCATTGATGAGAACTACCTGATAAACATTTTTGACGCGAATTAATTGTTATAATGATAGTTTTTCATGTGACAGAAAATGTTAATCCATGCCAAACCATTGATCAGATTCGAATGTGTTTCAACACCTTTTAATATATACTGTTGAGGTTTTAAGGAAATGATGATCCAATCTTAACAAATAATCCTGAAACACATTTGAAATCTGATCAATGAGTTGAACGGGATGAAAGTTTTCAGGCACATGAAAAACTATCATTACAACCATTAAATCGCATCAAAAAATTTTATCAGGTAGTTCTCATCAATGATGAACACATATGTAAAATCCAGCTATGTGTTCGGCTTTGTTTTCGAGAAAAAAATCTTCGAAAAATTATGAAAATTTAAAATTCCGATTTTGCATGAACTAACTACACAGGCGGAAAGAGCATATCAAAAAAAGCCTACTACCAAATTTTCAGAATTTTAGAAAAATTTCGCGCCGAGTGGCGAATATTTGGATATAATGTGTGCATAACTTTGTGCATGAGTAATTATGCAAAATATTGATTTGGACTCATGACAAGTACATAAATCGAAAGAGGAGATCAACAGCTCTCAGAAACTGTTAAAATCTCAAACTGCCTATTTTGGTGTACCTGTGGGTATGCGATTCTTACGCGAACGTACTGAAAGAGAACTCTAATAATGACTATCGAAAATAAATTACCAGTTGATTGATGCTGGATTCAGGAGCAGCCGTTGGTGTCTTCCTAGCTTATTAAATACTGGAGCTTTTTGAAGGCCGTTATTTAGGCTGAGAACCGTGGTGACCCCGGTGATTAACGGTTATTGAGCGTACATAGCTTGACTGAAATTGTTATATAAACATTATGGCTGTCATTGTAAATAGAAATAAAAATAATTCGCAATCCGCTCTATGATGTATACATACATATTTATTGCACATATACGTGTGTAATTGGAATATTCCATTGCAAATTAATCTAAATATTATCTTTACTCGTCAGTCCCTGCCGCGCTCTTGTGTCCTCTTGATTGTTGAGACTGACGAATCGGCGACCTTTCGAGTGGCCATTGGACACCACGTGGATTTGAGTGCGGTTTGAGGTCGGTACACTTTTCAATAGAGTAGGATATTTGGTGTCTCACCACAGTCATGTATACTCTAGTCTCCTTGAATTCAATTACTTATAGCATTTTGTCTTCATTAATATCAACTCCCATCTTCAGCCACTCTGTAGAGATCTGGCCCTTTCTCACATTCCTCTCACTTCTGCGATGATGGGATGGATGGGACAGGGGGAGGAGGTGTGAAATTAGTTGGAAAAATGCTTCGGTAGGTAATCTATCAGATACAGTTGGCTAGTAGATTTAAAAATCGTAAGGAGATTTTCAAAAATGAGGTTGAGGAAGACGAGTTGTTGCATTACTATAGAGAATATTAGTGTTTATCGGAACGAACGGTCGCCGTCTATCGTCCTGGCCAAGTACGCCTATTACTCTACATTTGATGAAACTCAAAAGTTATAAGAATTTTTTATCAGATGTGCGTACTCGCATACGATATACTGTTGAATTTCCACGTCGTAGGTGGTATCGAATGAATCTTATGGTTCACTGCTCGCACATAATCATCAAGATCTACGAGGTTGGAGTGGTCACTCCTGCCTTTGAGAGACTCAAGAGAGATGAAGAGTGTCAAGAGTCTTCTATTGGATACTACAATAGGATCAGAAGAATTTGTTGTGTTAGTAAAATTAATAGGATTATCATTTTTTAAGTCACCACATCCTTAAAGGTCCTCCGAAAAGAACGATTTTTTTCAAATTCGCGGCTAAAGCCATGAACTGCAAGCGCGCAATTTCAAACATGGTTTTCAATAATTTTGTAGCTACCGTACCCAACAGCTATCGAGAAGTGACTTTATTAAATTTTGCATTTTGTTCATTAATTGATTGATTATTACGGTAACTCAAGATTATACCGTAACCCCAATTACAGTACCCAATGCTACCGTACCTGTGGTCATCGAGAACTGACTTTTTCAAATATTTTTTTGTTATTTGATTTTGTTCATTGATTGATTGATTATTACAGTAACTCAACATTATACCGTAACCGAAATACATTACTCATTCTACCGTACCCGTGGTTATCGTGAACTGGTTTTTTTCAATTATTTATTTTGTTCTTTGATTTGGTACTTTTATTGATTAATTATTGCAGTAACTCAAGATTATACCATAACCCCAATTACAGTACCCATGCTACCGTACCTGTGGTCATCGAGAACTGACTTTTTCAAATATATTTTTTGTTATTTGATTTTGTACATTGATGATTGATTATTACAGTAACCCAAAATTATACCGTAACCTAAACACATTACTCATTCTACCGTACCCGTGGTCATCGTGAACTGGTTTTGTTATAATATTTACGTTGTTCTTTGATTTTCTTCTTTTTATGATTGATTATTCAGTAACTCAATATTATTCCGTAACCCCAAATACGGTACTCATGCTACCGTACCCCGAGGTTATCATGAACTGATTAATTTTCAAAATGTATTTATATCACAGGTATCACGAGTCGATGAAGGAAGCCATGAACGATTTTTTTCAAAGATTTTCAAAATTAGTCATATATTGATGGTATAAGGTACCAAGGACAAAAAATCGAAGGAACCAGGTTATTTGTCCCAGAGCCGGCTTTTAGGCATTTTCCGGTTTTACTACCGGCTATACTGTATATAAGTCCGCAGAAGAGCTACAGATATGCCGGAGGTCTTAAAAAATAGGGAAAAATATGACAAATAACTTTACTGCTTACAACTTTCTGATTGGACCAAAACTCATAATTCTGAGATCGAAAAACCACATTTTGAATTTTAAAATAAACATTTTCCCCATCACGCAGCAAAAACGCAGAGGTTTTTATTGCGGAATATGAAAGACCAATCTCTCAAGTATCTTAGAAAAAAATATGAAGGAAAAATTTTATACCGTATTTTTTGGTAATCGCGGTTAAAGGTGAGGTCCCGAGGTGACGAATTGGAAATAATCGAAATCTTCTACATTGTACGTTGAACTTCGGCCAGCATTATGCTGTTTTATTTTGTACAACACCGTATACATCGAAAAATGTTCAAAGGAGATCGGATTTAGTGGTTCGCAAAAAATCGATTTTCAACACTCGGATTGTGACACGTTTAGGGCATGTAAAGTATCATTATCAAAGTGAACTTCCATTGGTCATATGCTGATGTTCAAGTACAGTAGGCAGTCTATCAACATTCACAGAACTCGGCCCTTGCAATTATTCAAAACATCTAGATATTCGCAATCGAATTTACGAAAATGAAAGAGTCGAAAAACAAAATAAATCGGTTCTACCCAGATTTTGTGAAAATCGATCGGATTTGAACATCAAAATTCATTTTCATACCATATAAGTCATCAAGCACACTGATTGGTACAACGCGCACCATTTGATATTTTTTTTTTGTTTCGAAGAGGTGGAAATATTTGAACATCTAAATTCAGTGTATGATCATAAAAGTATGAATTCCCAGTGAATACAATTATACTGCTTGTTTCTGGAAAAAAAATATTTCCACCTCTTCGAAACAAAAAAAAAAAATCAAATGGTGCGCGTTGTACCAATCAGTGTGCTTGATGACTTATATGGTATGAAAATGAATTTTGATGTTCAAATCCGATCGATTTTCGCAAAATCTGGGTAGAACCGATTTGTTTTGTTTTTCGAATCTTTCATTTTCGTAAATTCGATTGCGAATATCTAGATGTTTTGAATAATTGCAAGGGCCGAGTTCTGTGAATGTTGATAGACTGCCTACTGTACTTGAACATCAGCATATGACCAATGGACGTTCACTTTGATAATGATACTTTACATGCCCCTAAACATGCCACAATCCGAGTGTTGAAAATCAATTTTTTGCGAACCACAAAATCCGATCTCCTTTGAACATTTTTCGATGTATACTGTGTTGTACAAAATAAAACAACATAATGCTGGCCGAAGTTCAACGTACAATGTAGAAGATTTCGTTTATTTCCAATTCGTCTCCTCGGGACCTCACCTTTAACCGCGATTATCAAAAAATATGGTATAAAATTTTTCCTTCATATTTTTTCTAAGACACTTGACAGATTGGTCTTTCATATTCCGCAATAAAAACCTCTTCGTTTCTACTGCGTGATAGGGAAAATATTTATTTTTAAATTGAAAATGTGGTTTTTCGATCCCAGAATTATGAGTCCTTATTACCTTATACCATCAATATATGGCTAATTTTAAAAATCTTTGAAAAAAATCGTTCACGAAGGGGCTAGTTTTGCTTCACTGACTCGTGATACATGTGATATATGCTTGGCATTAGGCCAAAAATCGAATTCCTCCAAAATGTGTGGCACAAAAATGGCATATTTAGTGATCTAGATGAAGCGCTGAGAAATGCACCGAACTTTTCGGAAAAATTACGGTATCTCATTTTTTCCTCTTTCGCTATCGATTGGAATGGGACATATCTAGAAATAAGCGCGCCTGGCCTGCTAATTATGCGAACCAAGTTTAATCTCAAACGGCTTAAAATCCATCGACTGCAAAAATTACATTTTGAATTTGAATTTTGGCTCTTTCAGGTGCTAATGTAGTAACCGTATTTATTTCAAATTTGAATTGGGCAAGGTGGTACCTATTTACTGAAAAATTGTTTAAAAAATTAAAATACCATCTTGCGAGAAATTTGCAAAAATGTGGAAAAAACTGACCTACAGTACCCAAATCGAATCGGAGGAAAAATGTTTTAGAGGTATCCTACACGCAGTACTCGTTGAGGGTACCCCATAAGCACCAACATAATTGCGATTTCCGACAGCGCGCGCCAGCGCGCTGGTGTTAAATAACTACCGTAATCTCTCAAAATATTTAACATCAGCGCGCTGGCGCGCGCGGATAGAAATCGAAATTCTGTTGATGATGGTAGATTAGCCTCATCGGGTACTGCGTGTAGGATGCCTCTAAAACATTTTTCCTCCGATTCGATTTCGGTACTGTAGGTCAGTTTTTCCACATTTTTGCAAATTTCTCGCAAGATGGTATCTTATTTTTTTAAACGATTTTTCAGTAAATAGGTACCACCTTGCCGAATTCAAATTTGAAATAAAAACGGTTACTACATTAGCACCTGAAAGAGCCAAAATTCCAATTTAAAAATTTAATTTTTGCAGTCGATGGATTTTAATCCGTTTGAGATTAACCTTGGTTCGCATAATTAGCAGGCAAGGCGCGCTTATTTCTAGATATGTCCCATTCCAATCGATAGCGAAAGAGGAAAAAATGAGATGCCGTAATTTTTCCGAAAAGTTCGGCGCATTTCTCAGTGCTTCATCTAGATCACTAAATATGCCATTTTTGTGCTACACTCACCGAGTACTGCATGTGGGCACATTTTGGAGGAATTCGATTTTTGGCCTAATGCCAAGCATATATAAATACATTTTGAAAATTAATCAGTTCATGATAACCTCGGGGTACGGTAGCATGAGTACCGTATTTGGGGTTACGGAATAATATTGAGTTACTGAATAATCAATCATAAAAAGAAGAAAATCAAAGAACAACGTAAATATTATAACAAAACCAGTTCACGATGACCACGGGTACGGTAGAATGAGTAATGTATTTAGGTTACGGTATAATTTTGGGTTACTGTAATAATCAATCAATCAATGTACAAAATCAAATAACAAAAAATATATTTGAAAAAGTCAGTTCTCGATGACCACAGGTACGGTAGCATGGGTACTGTAATTGGGGTTATGGTATAATCTTGAGTTACTGCAATAATTAATCAATAAAAGTACCAAATCAAAGAACAAAATAAATAATTGAAAAAAACCAGTTCACGATAACCACGGGTACGGTAGAATGTTGGGTTACTGTAATAATCAATCAATCAATGAACAAAATCAAATAACAAAAAAATATTTGAAAAAGTCAGTTCTCGATGACCACAAGTACGGTAGCATTGGGTACTGTAATAGGGGTTACGGTATAATCTTGAGTTACCGTAATAATCAATCAATTAATGAACAAAATGCAAAATTTAATAAAGTCACTTCTCGATAGCTGTTGGGTACGGTAGCTACAAAATTATTGAAAACCATGTTTGAAATTGCGCGCTTGCAGTTCATGGCTTTAGCCGCGAATTTGAAAAAATCGTTCTTTTCGGAGGACCTTTAAGGATGTGGTGACTTAAAAAATGATAATCCTATTAATTTTACGCAATAGTCCTATTAATTTTACTAACACAACAAATTCTTCTGATCCTATTGTAGTATCCAATAGAAGACTCTTGACACTCTTCATCTCTCTTGAGTCTCTCAAAGGCAAGAGTGACCACTCCAACCTCGTAGATCTTGATGATTATGTGCGAGCAGTGAACCATAAGATTCATTCGATACCACCTACGACGTGGAAATTCAACAGTATATCGTATGCGAGTACGCACATCTGATAAAAAATTCTTATAACTTTTGAGTTTCATCAAATGTAGAGTAATAGGAGTACTTGGCCAGGACGATAGACGGCGACCGTTCGTTCCGATAAACACTAATATTCTCTATAGTAATGCAACAATATGTGATGTCAATTTTTCTAAATTATGGCAATACAATACCCCGGGGTAGAAAAGTACGTAGATTACGAATCCCTAGAGATCTCATTTACACGTGGGATCTTTTTTTCGGCTACACCCAAAAAACTGTGAATAAAGTTATCGAAAAATCGCTTTTCTTGAATTATCTATATTTTATGCTTCTCAAATGGTTTTACTTCCAATATAAAAGTTGTTCAGCTCTCAAAGGCGGTTCTTGTGTTTTTTTAACGACTTCGTATCTCAAAAAATAAAGGAATTGTGGTCTGTCAAACTTTTGAAATTTTGAGAGCCGGCTTTTAGGCTGTTTGCAATTTTCGGCTCCGAAACTTAAATCATAAGTTCCTTATCACTAGATGCATCAATAATAATAATGAGTTGCCGATTGAAGCAGTTTGAAGTTTTTGTAAATCACATCCTGCGATCTCTCAGAAGAGTTCTGTTATTTCTTTCGGATGCAAAATCTCTCTCTCTCACTCCCTTACTTTACATATCTCCTTTCCTCTCCCTACCTCTCTCTAGCGTTATATCCCTATTTTCCCAAATCTCTCTCTCAATCTCTACCCCTTTCTCTCACACACTCTCTCCGTCACCTTCTAATGTGAACTCCATCAACTCTATAGTAATACTAGTACTTGGTCAGGACGATAGATGAAGGCCTCTAGAGTGACAAAATAAATAGATTCTGAAGGGAAAGATATAGAGACCAATTACAATGGATTCGATTTGAATCAAAGAAAATTATTACAAGCAAACGTTCGCGAGATATATCTTTATCGCACACGATTAATTTGCGCGAGTATTATTCACAAATATTTTTATTTTTCTTCAAATATTTTTCTCTACACAACAGCGCTCGCGACTGTTTGCTCATTCTCGAGCTAGCGTGCGGATATGACATATCCCTCCTCACCTCTCTTGAGTCTCTCGATGGCAGGAGTGATCACTAGATCTTGATGAGAACTGCGAGCGATCGACAGGATGATTCAATCGATACCGCCTACGATGTGGATATTTAACAGTAAATCATAAGTGCGTTTCACCAACTCTATAGTAATGACGAGTACTTGGCCAGCACAGTAGATTGCGCTTTTTCTTTGCAATTATCACTAATATTTTTATTTGTTAAAATTCTACCACTGAACTTGCCCTTTTCCATTCCCGTACGGCTTTTAAATCTCATCGATCGATTGCCTACCAAGGCGGTCAAGGCTCCCCACTAATTTCTCACCTCCTCTCTTAAAACTATTGAATAACTTTTTTTTTTTTAAATATCTGGCGACGACCGCTCAGCCTTCGTTTTGAGTGAGTCGAGTATTGAATGAGCGGGTGCATTCATTTTCCATGCTCCCTTCCCTCCCTTATTCCATTACTCGTCGTCGAGGGACTAGGAGGGGTACTGTAAAATGGAGTACGGTGCTCAAAAGAACCTGGGTTTTTTTCAATTTATTGCGTTATTGAATACATTAGTTGAATTGAATTGAATACAATATCCGGAACAAGGAGAAAAAATATTTGCATATGCAATCGTAGGATTGTCCAACTAGTTGCGAAACTCAGACAATTCTGGTGACCTATCGGCTGAAATACAATTGTGATCATGCTCACACTTCGTGGTATACCATGGTACCTCCCTCGAATATTTCTACGAGACATACTTGCAAGAGCATAATGTTTTCGCCCGTAATTAACTCGGGCACTCCTCCTTGGCGGTATTCGAGGGTACGGAGTTGCTTCAAATACCTGGAGAGCTTCAAGGATCACTTGATATTTTTTTTTTTCTAAATTTTGCCCAACACTAACATATTTCAATACAGTTTCATAGTTTGGACGTGATGCGTAAAAACAATTAATTGTTCAGTTTCCGGTAGATATACAATTTAAGAACCTCATCGGGGAATTAGGATACTAAAATTTCCCGCTCGCTCTCTGCTTCAATGATGCTCCAAGTGCTCTGCTGAACGCACCGTGCAATGCTGTCGTTGTGGTCACCGTTAATTCAAAAAACAATAATATTCCTCTCTTTAATTCATGCGGTTTAAAAAATTTTGGTATGTGTGCCAAATAGTTTGAGTTTTATTCAACCTCCATCCCTACACTGATAGTTGTTTTAGGTCAGATTGTATTATCAATGGGAGAGATATACTGAGGAAACAGAATTATCCGAAAAATCGACTTGATAAGCGTTAAAATCCATTAAATATTATCATAACACATGTGGCTCAACTCAACTGTTTCATTCATCCCTTTTGACGATATTACTCACAATCAACAATCCTAACTCTGCGTTGTTTTCATCTAGTTGATATTTCGCTTCAGTCTCACATCATCTAGGGGCACATACATCGTCTAATGATACACATGCCATGTCCACCTCATTAATAAAAAAAACCCACTTTCAACTAAACTCACCTTGTTTCGCCCTCACTGCATATCAGATGACGTCACTCGAAGATTGAGAAATCGTGTCTGAAGAGTGTAACTAGCAGACTCAAAATCAATCGTATCTGATTGACTAATAGTCATACTCATTCATTTCTCACTGTGACGGCGTCAGGAATATAGACGTAATCTCATTCAGAGTAATGAACTACACTCCATATGGTTTGTGTTCCCTCGCTTGTCAGACCGGGCGAATTCGGCCTGGAATTAATCGTCCTTACTAAGTATTTCATAGGGGTTTTTATCAACTACAAAACGCGACAGAATTGAATGGCTCACACCGCTTAGTTCATATTCCATTCACAGAACAGAGAAATACCAGGTTGGAAAATTCTGAGCTAACGATCCGTTTAGTTCTGAAGTTGGTAGAATAAAATAATCAAATAATAACTACGGAATAATCATGATAATTCCATAAATCAATCAATATCAACCGTACTTCTGCCATCCTCTCCTTGATCGCCCCGAACTTTGGCAAGATTCCTGGTTTCTCCAGCAAGAAAAAAACCCATTTTTATTCACCTATTTAGATCTTCTGAAATAGATAATAAAGTGCAAAAGATGCCCAACGAATATTATGACTAGTCACAGGCTGGTTTCAAAACTTTTATAACAAAAACAAACAAAACGAGGAGCTAAATCATGAGTTCTTCTACAGGAGAAAATATATTTATTCATTTTCGAAATCATGTTCATCAAAAGCCACCAAATATTCTTTTAATACTTCAGTGGATCTACTGATGCAATGTCCCTCTTCCTTGTATGAAAACACTGACATGGATACGACCGGAACTCACATATCCCAAAATTCATGAAAAATTCAAAGAAAATTCAGCGCGAAATTCTGACCAGGAAATTACTTTCAAAATTTCCCATATATTATTATGATTTTTTCAGGGTCAAAAATATGCAATTTTATGCGTTTTTGCACTGAAAATCCCACTTTCCCCACAAAATCAAAATATCAAAATGATATATGGGAAGTTTTGAAAGCGATTTCCTGGTCAGAATTTCGCGCTGAATTTTCTGTGATTTTTTCATGAATTTTGGGATATGTGAGTTCCGGTCGGTTCCATGTGAGAAAATCATTGCTTTCATTCTCAAACGAATTCTATAGTATTCATAAAACTAGGCAGCAAAAGAATCCCGCTTACTTTCTGCTTCGCTTGTGAACTACCTGGTCTTGTGATAGAGCCTTTTAATATTTTGAGAAGAAATACTCCTAACAATAAACATACAACTGTTTATTAATCTAACTGCTTGGAACTGCTTGGAAGTAGAATTAGAATTGTCTCGGCATGCGTCGTTTCATTCGTGTTTCGCACAGCCTACTTTTATCAAATGTGTCATTACAAATATTATGTTCCTCACGTTTACTTCAACAAATGAACAAATAAACCACTTTCAAAGATCAACGAATGGTAAGGAAACAAATTTGGAGATAAGTCCAAAGATACTAACCCCTCTCTTCTCCCCGCAGTTAATCCTCCGGGCAACGTCCCTGTACTCATATCCTTCTTCTTGTTGGTCATTTTTTGGTTTCAAAAACTTTGACGGCCTTTATCGACCTTAAAATAAATATTGGGGTGTCCGGAAAGTTCGTATAATGCTTCGGAAAAAAGTCAGTTCGCGATCAAATGCAGTGATTGCGCAATCTGTTTGTCAACAATGTATTGCATCATTCTGACGTTGAGTAGTGAGAGGATTTAATCAGTCTCCTAGTTGCTACATTGATTCTTGTGATGGACTCCCATCTCTACCTCCGAGCAGTTTTACTTCATTACTACCGTCTTGGCCGATCCGTGAAGGAGGCCCACTCTGCACTGGCCCAGTCGGAAGGAGCTGACGCCCCCCTCCATACCCTCCTGCTATAAGTGGTTCTCCCGCTTCAAGAAAGGGGAGTTTGGTCTCGATGATCAACCCCGCTCTGGACGCCCTCCCTCCCTCGATCAGCCTCTCGTTCTCCGCACACTGAAGCGCAAGCCCAGTGTGCGTGAGTTGAAGAAGGATACTGGTACTCCCAGATCAACGGTGTCCGATATCCTCCATCGATATGGGAAGAAGCCGAAACTCCCACAAGTGATTCCCCATGACCTCTCCCCCGAACAGCTGAAAAATCGTGTTCAAGTCTGTCGGGAATTACTCCATCGTAGATCCAATCTTCGAGGGGTCAATTCCATCATCGCTACAGATGAGAAGTGGATCACGTACGATAACCCTGTGAGGAGACTGCAATGGGTGGATGCAGATGAGAAGCCCACGCCCGTCCCGAAGAAGGAAGAGCACGGAAAGAAGGAACTCCTCTGCTTCTTCTTCTCAGTGCTCGGTCCCATCTACTGGGAGATCCTCGCCCCTGGCACCAGCATCAATGCCGACCTCTTCTCTGAACAACTGGAAGATGTCGCGATCAGAGTCCCTCCCAGACTCCTGAACCAGGGCAAAATTCTTCTTCTGATGGACAATGCTCGCCCACATCGAGCGAAGATGACCCAGAAGAAAATGGACGGGCTGAAGATCGAGAGGATTCCCCATCCACCGTATTTCCCGGATCTCTCCCCATGCGACTACCACTGCTTCCGCTCTCTCTCTGACTTCTGCAAAGGAAAGAAGTTCAAGAATCGAGATGAAGTTATGAGGGCTTTCGTGAACTGGGCGGTCTCGAAGAAACCCGCATTCTGGAAGAGAGGAATCGAGACCCTGCCCAATCGCTGGAGGGAGGTAGTGAGAAAGAAGGGGGCATACATTGGTCACTGAGAGTTGTAAAGCATTGAATAAAAAATAAAAACAAAAAAATATACGAACTTTCCGGACACCCCAATAATATGGAACAAAGCTCATCTTGTGAGGGACCCTTAGGACTATCGAAAACTGATGCAATCTCATTTTTGACTTTTCTGATGTACCTACGTTTATTACCTAGTGAGGCCCTAACTCAACTGGCTATATCACGCGTTTTCTGGGAGATTGCATGAATTTAAGACCAAGTGTTACAAAATATTCATAATGATCCGACCTCGACGGAATTTGTACCAATGATTCATGTTAGGATTTATAGTTTTTTTTTGAAAAGCCGGAACCCGTAAACTGGAAAATGCCTAAAATCCAGCTCTGAGAACTTCAAAAGTTCTGTAGGCAATAACTTGGTTCAAAATTATCGTAGAAGGTCGCTCAAAAAACAGAAATGATAATCTCAACGAGTTCTACGACTTTTCGTTAAAGTCATCGTCGAGTGGCTTCGAAATCAGATGGAAAACTTCGAAAAACCGAAAATGTTTGTACAATTATTAGCCGCCCTGAAAAATATTTTGCCTTTTTCCCGTTGGTTTATTGCAAAATCGAATTCTCCATATCATTTTACATCGGACACCTTTATTTCAGAATTTTAAAATTTAATCCCGGACACTTATAGCTTTCAGAAGACCAAAAAAGCCGATTTTTCGAAAATTTCGAAAAATCAAAGATAAATAAATCCCGAATTCGTGCTTCCAAACTGGAACTCTCGGGCTAAAATATCATTTCGGGGTCAGTACAATCAGTTTTGAGGTTTAGAGGCAAATTCGAGATTAAAAAATTTCGGGATTAAAAAAGCCACTATTTCCTCGCATCCTTGAAAAGTGTCGAAACATTCGATAAAAAAAAATTGTCTTCAAAACGCTCTCAAACCTCAAAACTGATTGTACTGACCCCGAAATGATATTTTAGCCCAAGAGTTCCAGTTTGGAAGCACGAATTCGGGATTTATTTATCTTTGATTTTTCGAAATTTTCGAAAAATCGGCTGTTTTTGGTCTTCTGAAAGCTATAAGTGTCCGGGATTAAATTTTAAAATTCTGAAATGAAGGTGTCCGATGTAAAATGATATGGAGAATTCGATTTTGCAATAAACCAACGGGAAAAAGGCAAAATATTTTTCAGGGCGGCTAATAATTGTACAAACATTTTCGGTTTTTCGAAGTTTTCCATCTGATTTCGAAGCCACTCGACGATGACTTCAACGAAAAGTCGTAGAACTCGTTGAGATTATCATTTCTGTTTTTTGAGCGACCTTCTACGATAATTTTGAACCAAGTTATTGCCTACAGAACTTTTGAAGTTCTCAGAGCCGGATTTTAGGCATTTTTTACTTTACGGCTCCAGATTTTTC
This sequence comes from Pristionchus mayeri, assembly GCA_036245805.1. Classification (NCBI taxonomy): domain Eukaryota; kingdom Metazoa; phylum Nematoda; class Chromadorea; order Rhabditida; family Neodiplogasteridae; genus Pristionchus; species Pristionchus mayeri. The sequence continues at coordinate 42,188,926 of BTRK01000005.1, forward strand.
ACAAAAAACTATAAATGCTGAGATGAATCATTGGTCCAATTTTTGTCCAGGTCGGAGCACTGTGAATATTTTGTAACACTGCACCTTCGTTCTATCAGAAGACGTGTGATATGGAAAAAAAACATTGCAGTTCGCATCCCGTGCACACTAAAAAATATGAACACAAATCTTTTCAGTACCATTCATGGGTGAACTACAACAGTATGCACTCGTCCAGCATTCGCTCGCATAATAAAAAGTGGGAGAGTTAGGAATTGAGAAGAAGTGTACATTGATTTATAGTTTCAATACAGCAGTAAACTTGGAGCTTCATCATTCCGTTGAATTTTTATTGTTGAATTTCCATATCGTAGGTGGCAAGGAATTTTCGGGATTTTCTCGTTTTTTTCATCAAGATCTACGATGATGGAGTGGTCACTCCCGCCATTGAGAGACTCAAGAGTGGTGAGGTGTGCCATGATTTCTTACTGGTGATTGTTTGGGATGTTTGCTATAGGTCGAGTGGGCAATTATTTGCATAATGTTGGAGTAAGGGAAATGTTTCAAGGTTCGCGAACATTTTGGATTTCATAAATTCTGACTTATTGATCAAACTATTTAAAAGTTGAATTGAGTTATATTTTGGGCAAAAATGCATGCCAACGATCACTCTTGGCGTTTTATGTTAGAATTGAATGAGGTGTGAATATAGAAAGTGACTAGTCAAAAAAAATGTGTTCACACATTGTTTTCCTTTGATCTCTACTACCAATTGCAGGCGATCTCGTGCATATCTCTGACCTGATCGGATCGATCGATATCTCAACACTACCGTACTTGCCGATTACCGTATCCCCACCGCCTCCCGTACGCTCGCCTATCAATGAGTTGAAGAGAGATGTGGTGTTTATGGCTGGAGGAACGGGAATTACGCCGATGTTGGTAGTAATCAAGGAGAGAGGATGGACGAGGTAAGGTGGATTTATTGATTGACTCATGTATTTATTTATCGCGCCCTGGTTTTTTGATGTTGCAGGAACGGGGTATAATGACAGAGATGCATGTCAATTCCCCGGAAGATGTCATTTCGAAATCTCAAAACACATCATTCGAGGTGCCGTCTTATCGCATACAACAAAACTGAAGAGGACACGCCTAGAGGAGGCAGGATGCCAGAGGGAGTGGTGAGAGGGGGCATAGGGATGGGTAATATAGGAGCATGTGAGTAGGTCGGATGATAACTATGACGTCATGCCGCCTTTGAGATATAATAGACGACATGACGTCGTATTTCTCATCAACCCTGGCTCCTAGGAGCATTTTTTTCTGTTTAGATGTTACTAGTAGTTTTCCGGGAGTGTTTTTATGTGAAAAGCTCGAATTTCGATACTAGGCAGTACCATTTTGCGTTCAAAAAATGATAATGCAATATACATGCAAAATATTGGCATTTTAGCAGTTCAGTCTAGTTAACTTACGAGCGTGCCCGGTTTTACTTTTTGATAAGATCTTTTCACTGTCTCATCTCAAGTCGACATACACCGTTGGCAAATTTCCAGCTTCAATTTAAACGATTTTATCGATTTTCAAAACATCACATATTTCGATTTTTCAAAAAATCATGTTTTTCAAAACATTCACATTTCTATTTCAAACGCGTTTTCGATGTCTCGAGGTCGGAGGGGCTGGCCAGCGTGGATTTCAGTGGCGTTGAGCATATTTACATACGCGCAAAGTTCATTAACATCGCAGGGAACTGGCTAGTTCGTTTATGTTTCACTTGCTCTACATAATTTTCGCCCCGTTATTTGGTGGTAATTCGAATACAGTTTCCCTTTGCGAGCGCAATATCTTCGTGCTGGGACTCCCTAGCATCCATTCGTGTTACCCCTTCTTTACGAGCATTTCGTGACCCATCGAACTCTCAAGTTATGACATCACTCCGTTTATCGAGTATCACAGGAATTACCGAGTTGCATACATTGGCGCACTTGTAAAGCAGAAAACATGCGGGAGACTTTAATGATCCACAGATCTGGCGATTTAAATTTTGCGCAGATATATTTCTGCCTCTTCAAGTGCCGTCATCGGACAGAATTTCGTGACGGTGAGATGTGCAGTGAAATAGAGGCCAAGACAGGTTATTCGATTATTGTTTTTGTCAGTTTTAATCAGATTATTATTACTCAAAAACAGTGTGCCTGTAGGTGAGAGTGAAGCGAGAACCAGATAATAAGAATGTACTCATTGGGCATAACAATTACCTTATGATAAACATTAGGGTGATCATTACAGAAGAAGAAGGATATGAGTACAGGGACGTTGCCCGGAGGATTAACTGCGGTGAGAAGGGAGGGGTTAGTATCTTTGGACTTATCTCCAAATTTGTTTCCTTACCATTCGTTGATCTTTGAAAGTGGTTTATTTGTTCATTTGTTGAAGTAAACGTGAGGAACATAATATTTGTAATGACACATTTGATAAAAGTAGGCTGTGCGAAACACGAATTAAACGGCGCATGCCGAGACAATTCTAATTCTACTTCCAAGCAGTTCCAAGCAGTTAGATTAATAAACAGTTGTATGTTTATTGTTAGGAGTATTTCTTCTCAAAATATTAAAAGGCTCTATCACAAGACCAGGTAGTTCACAAGCGAAGCAGAAAGTAAGCGGGATTCTTTTGCTGCCTAGTTTTATGAATACTATAGAATTCGTTTGAGAATGAAAGCAATGATTTTCTCACATGGAACCGACCGGAACTCACATATCCCAAAATTCATGAAAAAAACACAGAAAATTCAGCGCGAAATTCTGACCAGGAAATCGCTTTCAAAACTTCCCATATATCATTTTGAAATTTTGATTTTGTGGGGAAAGTGGGATTTTCAGTGCAAAAACGCATAAAATTGCATATTTTTGACCCTGAAATAATCATAATAATATATGGGAAGTTTTGAAAGTAATTTCCTGGTCAGAATTTCGCTCTGAATTTTCTTTGAATTTTTCATGAATTTTGGGATATGTGAGTTCCGGTCGTATCCATGTCAGTGTTTTCATACAAGGAAGAGGGACATTGCATCAGTAGATCCACTGAAGTATTAAAAGAATATTTGGTGGCTTTTGATGAACATGATTTCGAAAATGAATAAATATACTAGTCAACTAAGTTTCTAAGATTTCAGATTTTTAAAATAAAATATCTATTTTTCGATTATCTATTTTTAAAATATCTATTATTCAAGTTCCCTGCTTATATACATCTGAGATACGACTTGTTCTCATTTTGCCCTCTCTCTTCGCGCCACATCTTAAATATCTACTCCTCGTAAAATCGGGGATAAAGATAAGTCGAGCAAAACATGCGAAGCGAGCTGCGACCTCCGGATTGAGGGACAAAGTCCAGTATTAGTTTAGTAGAAACATGAACGCTTGTTCACGTTTGTTCACGTTTGAGCGAGACCATTTAACACCTGTTGGGAAATGTCGCCCTAACTTCGCACTCGCATACCGTAACCCAAAAATTACACCATAATTCATTCAAAATTCATTTTGACCAACTTACGCGTCTTGTTGAATCGCGCTGTTCTACGGGAGTAGGTGTCGATTCAAGCAGAAGCTAGATCACCAATAATATTTAGGGAGTTCTTGAAAAATTTCTGGGGAACTGCTTTCATGTACGAAACAAAAGTGGAATTATCGATTTCCGGCCTTAGATGGAATCTGATCGAAAAACTCTCCGAAGTAAAAAAGTCTTAGAATTTGTCAAGGAATGCAGCGCCCCTACCCCCGCAGTGATTGGAGTCGATATAAAAATTTCGAAGCTACCGTAGTTAATTTGTCGATATCCGCGCCCGCGACCGCGCGGCTGCGGATCGCAAATCTGGCGATGCTCGTCGATTTCCCTCGTGGAGGCCGACCAATTGGCGACGTCAGTAGGAATTATAATTATCGGCCAGTGCCAAGTCGCTGAAGAAATATGTTGATTCTCTCAGATAGTCTGTTATATGTACATAATGGCGGATTCTTTTCAAAGTCGTACATAGTTCAAACTAGAGGGAAGATTTCCTGGTGATTCGTGTTTAGCATATATAGCTTGACTGAAATGGGTTTATCAACAATGAAACGGTCAACGTTGAACTAAAAAATGAATCTTTCGCAATATGCACAAAGATACATATTCATTACAAATATGTGTTACACAACACTTACAATAATCTATAAAAAAATATTCAAAATATTCCTTTTAGATCCTGCCCCGTTCTCGTGTCCTTCTTATCGTGGAGACTAGTGTTGGAAATACGAGGGGTGATAACGAGCTCATTATTCCTCCCCCGCCTCGGATTGCGAAATAGGGGGGGGGGCATAACGACCTCGTAACCTACCCTGGCATTGCCAACCATAGTGATGACTGATGAATCCGCGACCATTCGAGATCACATTGGACAGCACGTAGAATTCAGGAATGAATTGTTTCCCTTTATTGCGAGGAGTCAATTGAATCTCAAGGATTCAAGTGAATCCCGCAAAGATTCACTTGGATCTTTAGGCGATAAATCATTTAGTTTTGGGAGCTGATTAGCGTCAAAGGTACATATCGGCTCTATTTTCGAAGGCGGTTCTTTAAGTTTCAATTATTATTTCGTGATTGTTTTTACATTTTGATTATGTTTCACAAGAGATAAAACTGTTAAATTCCGGTTTCGTACCAAAATACTCGACATGATGAGGATTTGGCTTTGATTTAGTAATCAGGCACCAATAACTCGGGTACATGTATGTGGCCAGGGCCCATCAGAGGCTACCCAGGTCCCATCTCATGTAAACTCACTGTTGGGACCTGGGCAGCATGTTATGGAACGTGGATCGACAAAAGACCCATTTTAGAGACCAGGGTATTCTGTGATGGCACCTGGTTAGCCTGTTTTGTAACCTGGGTAGCAAGGTTAGCTATCCGATGTTTACGCTTTGCTATCCTGCGGAACGGGGTGAGGGATAACGATATCGCAATCATCATCAATCATCAATATTATTCTTATAGAATAAAGTAAAACATAGATCAAAAAATCAAAATTTCAAATAATTGGAACCACAAACACGCAGCTTTCGAAACGGATTCGATGGATACCTTTACAGCTTCATGACTCCTTTGGCGAGCTAAGATATACGCTAAGGATTCAAGTGTATCCCGGGATTTATTTGAATCCGAGTCATTTTGAATCTCACATCACGCGATTCAAAATGAATCTGAGTCAAATGAACCCAACATTCGATAAAAGAGTCAAATTGCCAACCCTAAGGAGATGGATGGGAGAGGAGAAAGAGTTGAGGAGGGATCGAGATAAAGGACACTGGATTGGGGGTGGAGGAGTATCATTAGACAACAGGATTGTACGTTGAGAGAAGATATACAAAAGGAGCAAATATCAATTATGGGCTCGGGACGTGACATCTGAGAGGAAGTTGATTTTGATTTTCGTAGGATTACGAGATCGGCAGTATTGCGTCCGGTCACTCGGAGCACTCTGTGTAGAGGTTCTGAAACTCAAACCTCTATTGTGAAGTACGATTCAGGTAAGTGATGGTGCATTCGACTCTCACTGGATTTTTCGTTGAGTGTATTCTATGATAAGTCGCTAAACCGAATACGACCTCCTTCTCACCTGCTAGGATCTCTTCTCGGAAGAGTAGTGATCCCCAGTGATTGGAATTGGCGTATCAGCTTAGCTCCCGGCAGAACTAAGACCTGCTGAAAAATAATTGACGATGGCCTCCGGCGGACCCAACGCAAATTACTCTCAAGGTCTCGGCTCTAGTCACCGCACAAAGGAGTGACACACCGGTAAGATATCACAGAGTGTTCGCACAAAGGAAACACTCTGACGAGTCGCACGAAGGAACTCGCTTTTCTCGCCACGGAACAAGAGAAATAAAGATAGAGTCAAGATACGTTCACGGCTCCAAACCGCTTCAATATTCAGGACAAATGCAATTGTTTTAATCGAAGGAATTTATAAAAAGAACGACGACAAACAACAACTAAAACCGAAGAAAAAAAGAACAAGAATTGCGAAATTATTTGGGCGAGGATGAGAATTGCCTGATCAGGCCCGATGGTTCAAATGCTACCGTAATCCTATCAGGAACTGATTATATAATTAAATTACTTGAATTACATGATTATTTACTTAAATAATATTCACAGGTGATCAATAATCAAGAGGGAATGCCTTTCCTCTTCATGCCCCCCTTCTTCTCAGCGAGCGTCCTCGCTCGTATGGAAACCTTTGAGATGATCCTCGGATCCGCACTCGTAGCACTTCTTCTTCTTAAAGTAGGGGGCCTTCTTCATAGGGAAAATCCTTGCAAACTTGGGCGAGGGACCAGCATCAGTGTCCATGACATTGGACGAAGAGCTGTTGTGATCCCCATGAGGCGCGGGCGGCATGTTCTCCATGGGTCTCCTTGCTGCTACAGCGATTCTTCTCTCCTGGGGTTTCTCCAACGGGAGGGATGTTCCCTTGATGATGTGAGCGAGCACATCCTCGAGCAGCCACTTCGTCCAATCACATGTCCCCATCCATTGCACGCATTGCACCTAATTTCCGTGTAGAAGTGTAGAAGCTGATTTTTCATCGCCTCTTCTCGCCTTGGACCATCATGCAACTTAGACGCCAGAAATTCCAACTCCTCGCACACTGCCTGCACACTTCTCCCATTTCTAGCCTGCACTCTCCACTGCCGATCGAAATCTCTCATCTCAAACATCGATCCACCCGTGAGTCTATCATGCAACCAGCTCAAACAATCTCTCACAGTCTTTGCACTGGTCTTGTATTCCTCTGGGAGTCCCTTGTATTCCATTCTAGCTCTGTCATCTAAGTCATCTAAGTACTCACTCAGCAGCTGCTTAGCAGTAGCGTCGCCTCTACCCTCATGCCTCAGCAGGAAACCATCTCTCCACACACTCCAACTCTCTCTCGATCCACCATACTTAGCTAAAGTGGGCAGGGGTTCGTGTCCCATCATAAATCTATCACCACTATCGCGCATTGATGGAGACTGGGGTGGGTTTTCTTGCTGCTCGATACTTGACCGGTGTGGGTTCTCTGACCAGTATGGGTTCTCCGGCTGGTATGGATCCTCTGACCGGTGTGGGTTCTCCTGATGACATGTACCAGACCGGGGTGGTTTTTGCTGCCATGTACTGATCAATACTCTAGCATCTTTCCCTTCCACTCCATTTTCCTCCAACTCTCTGCCATTCCCACCTGCCATGGTCCTCGTCGGCGTCGACTGCACCGCCTCGGGCCGCGGCAACGTCATCGCCCCTGAAGGCGCGGCCGAGCTCTCTCGCAGCCGTCTCATCGCCTGCAACTGGCTGTGTGTGCTATCATCCTTGGGCACCGTAACATTCCGCTTCGACTCACTTTCTTTCTTAGCTCGGGCAGTCTCTTCCAGATTCTTGATCTTCTCTTGCAACTTGGTATTCTCTGCCTGGAACTTGATATTCTCCGCCTGGTACCTATCACGTTCATCGTATGCTTTGGCAACATTCGCCTCCATCTTATCGAGCTTGGCATGCAAGTCATCCAGGTTGGCAGTCATCAACTGAACATTGCCAATTATATCGAGCTCATTGTCAGCCTGGACTTCAGTCATTATCTGAGAAATCAGCACAGAACTGACTTTCTCATTTTCTTTCAGCCTCAAGAATTCAGCTACTCCATCTACTAATATTCTTACTTCCATCTCTTCACATGCCTGCTTCACTAACTCGGTCAGTTCGTCATGCTCTCTCACCAAATCGTCATACGCTTTCTTATCCACAACATCCAGATTTTCACCAATCATTCCTTCTAACAGGTTCAAATCGTCAGCAATTCTCTCTCTTTCCTTATCGAATTCCCTTTTCACATCCTCCTTTCCTTTTGAGGTTCCCGCTCTAGTATCCTCTCTCAACACCAATTCATTTTCCACACTCTCAATCCTCTCCACAACACGAGCCACAATCACCGGATCCCTACTCTTTTCCTTTTGAGCCTTCTTTGATCTCGTATTAGGTGCATTACTGACCTTGGAAAGAAATTGCTGATCCCCTCAAGACTGCGCGCGCTCGCGTCCGCGGCGAGACCAGAGTTCTCAGCTTTCTCTTCCTCTCCATGCTCATCTTCCTCCATTTCTTCATCTCTTTTATCTCCATTTTCTTCATCTCCCAACAGCGCGTCCTCATCGATGTGATCGACTGGCACTTCCTTCTCGCCTTTGGCTAGTTTCAGCAGTTCTTTCTCGCTCATCTCAGCCATTCCTTCTGCAATTAACAATTGCTTATCAATACTATCTTGTCCGTTTATTCGACACTACTTGGCCCCCATAAACCGAATACGACCTCCTTCTCACCTGCTAGGATCTCTTCTCGGAAGACTCTGTGTAGAGGTTCTGAAACTCAAACCTCTATTGTAAAGTACGATTCAGGTAAGTGATGGTGCATTCGACTCTCACTGGATTTTTCGTTGAGTGTATTCTATGATAAGTCGCTAAACCGAATACGACCTCCTTCTCACCTGCTAGGATCTCTTCTCGGAAGAGTAGTGATCCCCAGTGATTGGAATTGGCGTATCAGCTTAGCTCCCGGCAGAACTAAGACCTGCTGAAAAATAATTGACGATGGCCTCCGGCGGACCCAACGCAAATTACTCTCAAGGTCTCGGCTCTAGTCACCGCACAAAGGAGTGACACACCGGTAAGATATCACAGAGTGTTCGCACAAAGGAAACACTCTGACGAGTCGCACGAAGGAACTCGCTTTTCTCGCCACGGAACAAGAGAAATAAAGATAGAGTCAAGATACGTTCACGGCTCCAAACCGCTTCAATATTCAGGACAAATGCAATTGTTTTAATCGAAGGAATTTATAAAAAGAACGACGACAAACAACAACAAAAACCGAAGAAAAAAAGAACAAGAATTGCGAAATTATTTGGGCGAGGATGAGAATTGCCTGATCAGGCCCGATGGTTCAAATGCTACCGTAATCCTATCAGGAACTGATTATATAATTAAATTACTTGAATTACATGATTATTTACTTAAATAATATTCACAGGTGATCAATAATCAAGAGGGAATGCCTTTCCTCTTCATCGCGCCCATGCACTCCCACATGGCATATTTATTGTGTATTATAGTCAGTGCTGCCCACGCCGCCGGCGACTTCGCAACTATGAACCCCGGGTCATGGAATTTTTTGCAGGTGGCGCGGAAACTTCAGTCGTGCAACTCAGACAACAACTGAAGATTACAAAGCTATACATTAGGGGCCAACATGCACAAGCTATACACCACACATATTGTCTCAGGCAGAACAACAAACATGTGAACTGACTAGCTAAAACATGAATGGATAACTAGTGCGGCAAAAAGTGTCGTTAATTGGTAAAAATGGACATTGCCGTTTCACTGGTTTGGTAAAAACAGTTCTTGCCGCACAACCACATTGTGAACGGGGCAGCCATCAAACGAAAAGAAAAAATCATTGCATTTCACTATTCCATGTCACGTTTCTATAATAACTACAGTAATACAAATAAGTCGACTTACTGTTATTCAGCCTCCTCTTCTCGCTTTCGCTTCCACTCGTGCTCAGTTTTCCGCGAATGACGTCAGTCGATATGAACCGATCGACGTCCGAACCTCCTGAAACGAAGAACCAATCGATAATCAGATACCGTAATCTTGGCTACCGTACCTTGTTGATACGATGAAGAATGACTCCAGAGATGCTTGGTTGTTCTGTTTTTTTGTTGAAATGAGGCATACAAGGAACCATTGACAGTAAGATTGCAACTGAGATAATACCGAAACTTCGAAACGAGCAACTGTGCGGTTGGTGTGAACAAATATTAACGCTTTCCCCCCATTGAAGCTTATTCATTGCAACTTATTTCATTAATGCCGTGGAAAAAGTCGAGGAGGAATTCCTCCTCGGGTGGAAAAAGTCGAGGAGGAGAAAAAGGAGAACTTTCAAATTTTGAATTCGCGCTTTTTTATATGTTTCGCTATATCTTGTTTCCCCGTGGAACAATCGACTTGAAACTTCAGATTTGGGTTTCTTAGGGTCAGGAATACCCCCAGAACAATTTTTATGCATATAGTTTCAAGGAGAAGCGAATTACTGAAAATGGCGCGAATTCAAATTTAGAAAGTTCTCCTTTCTCCTCCTCCGACTTTTTCCATCCGATTTTTTTCCTCTTCTCCTTCCTCCCTCCACTTTTTCCGCAGCATAAACTCAATTAGCCCCCCCCCCGTGTGCAATTGAATTATTCTCATCTTCATCTTCTTGCTACTTTAATTCATACCCATCCTGTGGTAGGTCAAACCGTCGGCCTACCCTAATTCCACAGTACATCTCAGACAGTCTAGGTGAATCGGCCCAAAGAAGTGTGCAAACGAAAATAATCAACGATAAAATTCGCCCAATTCAAACACTATTATCAACCGATAACCAGCAATTTCAAATGAAGAAGTTGAGACATTGTTGTGTATTTGGTCGATATAATGAATCAAATACTTTCATAGGGCACCAACTCGAAACGTACAAAAAACTCGATTCAGATTCGAATAGGAATTAAATCCACGTTAAAACTGTAATCAGGGAAAGGAGGAAGGGGTGGAATGCTTCAAAGTGTGTGACAAAGATTATTAGAAAGATATGTGTAAAGAGATTATCCGAGATTTTGTGGCTAAATTAGGCTAAAATTAGCAAAGGGTACCAAATCAATACTGGGGGTACGGTACGCACCAATGGGAGTACGGTAGGGTACGGTATCCTAAGTGGAGGGACTCGGACTGGGCGTGGTATCGATTTGGAGATGCAGCAGCTGGTCGGTCGATGTCTCCATTAGCAGCACAGAACTACTATCGGCTGAGAATATCGATTTTTGATTTCCCTGATTCAGGGACCCTAATCAATCAATATTCTTCTCACCTCGCTCCGTCTCACTGCCACTCTCACAAGGCGTCGGCTCGATGTTCAGCAGTCTGAAATCGATCGATGGACTACCGTATTCCAATGATACCGTGCACAATGCGGCCCAGATTGAGGTCCAATACGTCAGATTCCATAGTCTTACGCATCAATACCATTTCCGTACCATTCCTTTGTCTACACTACTCAAAAAATCGATTCTAGACTACTGTAATGCTACCGTACCTGCAGATGAATGAGTCGAGTTGGGTGAATGAGAGGCAGTCGTGCAGTGTCTCCAGAGAGCGAAGAGGCGGCCAGAAACGACGAATCTCTGAGATGGAAAAAGAGATCAACGATCAAATTATTATCCTTATTTTTAGAGATTGAAAAATTAAGATTTTTGTCTTATATTTGACTTAGATCGTCTTAGATCGAAAGAGCGGACCGGTGTTTATTCGAAATATAGATAACAAGTGAAACTCATTTTCTCCCGATTTGTTAGTTCACTCAGCACCGACGGATATTCCCTCATCCACTTTGTACGTCTGGAGACGGGGAGCGGATGAACTTCGTGCGATCACCGCTGTTGAGAGAACGGCCGGACCTCAAAGATCAAAGATCAGAGATCAAACTACGGACATGAGAGGGGACAAAGTACTTTAGCAATAGCAGCCTCGAGTTCGAGAGACGATTACACAGTCTCTTCATTCTATAGAATCTATCGCAACATATTGGGGTGTCCGGAAAGTTCGTATAATGCTTCGGAAAAAAGTCAGTTCGCGATCAAATGCAGTGATTGCGCAATCTGTTTGTCAACAATGTATTGCATCATTCTGACGTTGAGTAGTGAGAGGATTTAATCAGTCTCCTAGTTGCTACATTGATTCTTGTGATGGACTCCCATCTCTACCTCCGAGCAGTTTTACTTCATTACTACCGTCTTGGCTGATCCGTGAAGGAGGCCCACTCTGCCCTGGCCCAGTCGGAAAGGGCTGACGCCCCCTCCATACCCTTCTGCTATAAGTGGTTCTCCCGCTTCAAGAAAGGGGAGTTTGGTCTCGATGATCAACCCCGCTCTGGACGCCCTCTCTCCCTCGATCAGCCTCTCGTTCTCCGCATACTGAAGCGCAAGCCCATGGCCAGTGTGCGTGAGTTGAAGAAGGATACTGGTACTCCCAGATCAACGGTGTCCGATATCCTCCATCGATATGGGAAGAAGCCGAAACTGCCACAAGTGATTCCCCATGACCTCTCCCGCGAACAGCTGAAAAATCGTGTTCAAGTCTGTCGGGAATTACTCCATCGTAGATCCAATCTTCGATGGGTCAATTCCATCATCGCTACAGATGAGAAGTGGATCACGTACGATAACCCTGTGAGGAGACTGCAATGGGTGGATGCAGATGAGAAGCCCACGCCCGTCCCGAAGAAGGAAGAGCACGGAAAGAAGGAACTCCTCTGCTTCTTCTTCTCAGTGCTCGGTCCCATCTACTGGGAGATCCTCGCCCCTGGCACCAGCATCAATGCCGACCTCTTCTCTGAACAACTGGAAGATGTCGCGATCAGAGTCCCTCCCAGACTCCTGAACCAGGGCAAAATTCTTCTTCTGATGGACAATGCTCGCCCACATCGAGCGAAGATGACCCAGAAGAAAATGGACGGGCTGAAGATCGAGAGGATTCCCCATCCACCGTATTTCCCGGATCTCTCCCCATGCGACTACCACTGCTTCCGCTCTCTCTCTGACTTCTGCAAAGGAAAGAAGTTCAAGAATCGAGATGAAGTTATGAGGGCTTTCGTGAACTGGGCGGTCTCGAAGAAACCCGCATTCTGGAAGAGAGGAATCGAGACCCTGCCCAATCGCTGGAGGGAGGTAGTGAGAAAGAAGGGGGCATACATTGGTCACTGAGAATTGTAAAGCATTGAATAAAAAATAAAAACAAAAAATTATACGAACTTTCCGGACACCCCAATAACAGGGGGATATGAAGAGACCGAGACTCGAATTTCGAACTATACTCACTATACCCTTTCCACACTTGCTCGCCCCGACGGGGAGTGAGCGAGAGAGTATGCGATACTACAAAGGTACACAGATCAGACAACAACTGAAGATTACAACGCTGAGGTTAAACTTGAAGTATTTTCTTCCAATATTTTAGCTCACTCATTTCTTATTTCTGTGTTTCCAGCTTCAAACTTGAAATAAAACATACCAGAAAGCTCTAGAATCGATTCACGGAACATATAGAACAAAGAAAAAAGTGGCAAAAATTTTGTAAGGACCGGGAATCGAACCGCCGACCACGCCATTCCAAGTCCCGCTGCTTGCCGCTACACCACCGATGCTTGTCGGTCAGCACCGTTGAAAGAGCTCTTGTGCTTTGCGTTGATCGCGCCCTGGATAATTATCGATTTATTAGGCGCCCCGAGGCTATTCCGCAAAATTCAAAGTAGCGAAACTTCTTAGAATTTGATTCTCCATCCAACCATATATGTGACGTTACGAAAGTCCTTATCGACGGAACGGTCACCCCTTGTTCACCCCTCGGAACGGTCACCCCTTTGTTAGTAATTTATAAGCTCTGAAGCTCCAATCTTAATCGTATATTGCGATTTTCCTTATTCGCTAGATATTGTGTATTTAAATTTCACTGAAGCTTTCCAGTGCTCCCGTAAATAATCGACGGTTACATGGACTATTAAACAATATTCAATCTATTTTATTTTCTCAATAATTTATTTGGTCAAAGCGGATCGGGAAGTCATTATTGCAGCTACCATCGCGGTACTTTTCAGGACGGGCGAAACGCTGATTCGCAATGCTGAAACTAGCTAAGTCATTTTCAGCACTTTATCATTTCTTTATTTATCTTGACCGTTTTAGCATCGAGGGCCTATTGCAACAGGAAGAATGGGTATGGACAAAAGACGAAAAAAATTTCAAAACCATCATGTAATGAATTATTATTATGATCTTAAACTCGGCAATCCATGTCGAGGCAAGATAATCTTCGGGTCGACTGCTGGCTTTTCTCATCCAGATCTACGAGGATGGAGTGGATGGAGTGGTCACTCCTGCAACAGAGAGATAGAAGAGAGGTGAGGAATGAGGATAGCTCTTATTCAAGATTGTTTTGGATATTTGCGATAGGCCGAAGAGTGCTAACCGTATAGTAGATGTAAAGTTGATCGATGAAGATGGAATAAGGAAGAATACATGACGAATTTAAGCAGAAAAGGGTAAATGTGAGGGGTGAGGGTAAAGATGAAATGCAAGTAGAAAGAGGAAGTAAGAACGACTACAATGGTGGAAATTTAGTTGATTTGTTGTGTGGGTAACCCATCAACACCGTATTGCTAGTCTTTGTGGTTACCACTCAAGGGAGCCCGTTGGTGCAGAAATTCACCAAGTCGATGAAATTAGTTTTCTATTATATTCGCTTTACTTAGTAACGTTGCGAACTGCACGAGGTAAATGCATTTTGCATCGGTTGACGGACGACTCGGCGACCCTTCGAGTTTCCATTGGACACCGGGTAGAATTGAGAGTGAAGAAGGGAGGTGAGTGAGGATGATCTCTAATCTTACATTGAGTATGAATGCGCAATAATTGTTTTAACAGGCAATGTATATGAGATCAACTAAATATTTGCACAGACCATGTTAATTCCTAGGCTTGGCGCTACACTAGTTCTTAATTTTCTTTGTGTAAATTGTTTCAAAAATTCCATGCCCGACTTCACTCGAAAATTAATGCCAAAATTAGTTCAAGATTTCTGCCTCATCATCGTCATGTGTTTCTCTATAAATACACTGTTTCGCTGTTGGTCTGCCAACTATCCTTATCTTCCTCGTCAGCCTCTCGGGTCTCTCGCCCGTTCATTCCCATTCCTCTCACTGCTGCGATGAGGAGATCGATGGGAGAGGAGGAGGAGGAGGTGATAGGGGGGAGATCAACGATCAATAGAGGGTGAAGGAAGTGTAAAATATTTAGACAATACCAATGAGAGAGTTTGATATTATTTTTAATATTTGATATTATTTTTAATATTTTTTTTCGTTCTCGTTGCTCTTACATCCTAAAAACTTTTGTCTCCAAAAATCCCCAGCTCTATTCTCGTCTATTTATTACATACGTTCGCCCTATTCTCGAATATTGCTCTGAACTTTGGTCCCCCCAGAGTAGAGATCTATCTAATAGCATCGAACGTGTTCAGCGTAAATTCACCAATTTCGTAATCCTAAAATGTGGCATCGCTGACAGGTCTTATCCTAACCGTTTGCGTTACTTTCAATTAGAACCGTTAGGATACCGTCGCTCCATTATTGACTTAGCATTCATATACAAAGTGATTCATTCAGATGTTGACATAGGCTGTCCCTCCTTTATTTACCTTGCACCTCCTAGACCTAGACGCCCCAATCTCTTCCAATTACGTAAACACCACTCCACATCCGCTCTCTACCATTCATTCCTCACCAATAGAGTTGTAACACTGTGGAATCGTATACCTAATAATATTGTTATCTCTAGAAATAGTGATTTGTTCTCGCTCAGAGTTAAAACTATTCATAATATTGATTACTCCTCGTATCTCTAATTCACTCTCATTTGTAATTGATCGTATGCCCTTTGTCATCTAGATATGACATCGCATGTCATCATGTTATCATATCATGTTATGTTATCATATGTTATCGCATGTTATCATATCGCATGATAAAGAATTATTAATAGGGAGACATGCAGTAGTGGAATTTCCACATTAAAATGTGTTGTGGCACTCATTGCACGCCGAGAGGAGAATGCGATCAAACATAAATGAGCGTAAAAATCAACTTCCCCAACAGTGGGGAAGTTGATTTCTATTTTGGGGCATAACCGATGACACAACGTTACTCCCAATGATTCGTACCGTTCTAGATACACTGAAACTCAAAACCTCAATCGTTAAAAAACAGTCTGACAATCTGCTTTTTATAATCACAAATTGCAAAATATATCTGGCGAAATTCGAAATGCCTTTTGCAAAGAAAGTTTACTTTTTTTTTAACTTCACAAAAATAAATCGTAGACATAATTTTATCGTGTTTACACAACCATCTACATACCATTGTGTGACTGATTCGGACTAGAATTTGATGAATCAGTGAAGCAGAAAGCGAGTGGGAAACTTGTATTGCAGCTTTTCGATGTCTCTATTATATAAAATAGAGAAAGGCATATAATCACGCAAAGCACTGTTTTGTTGACCTTTAAATTCCTTGTTCCTTCCAGAGAGCTGCGCAGCGAATGCGGGCAAGTAAAGGTCGCATTACAGAAGGGGAATTGATTTTTTTATTAATTGAAGACGCGGTTCATTTGAGCAGTTGCACACAGCGAACCATGATTGTTTTAATTTGCGTCGTATACCTACGAAATATACAGGCTATACGTGTAATACCCCAGCTATGAAACTATGGTGAATCATGAGCCAGTTAGGTAAGATCACAAGGCCTCCAATTTCTCAAAATGATTTGGCTGACTTTTGTAAATACATATTGCAAACTTCCAAAGGGGAAAAATCCATTTACCTACAAGCGCGTAATGCAATCTGTGGAACAATATGCAACATCATGCGTGTTCTTGAGGCTCGATTTTTTATTGTGTATGAATTCGTAACGATCAGATGTACACTGAGGAAAAGCCACAGTGAGTTAATTGGAGAATTATTATGTCTGTTGGCCAGATCGTCGTAACTCTATACGCCTGTAGGTGATGTTAGCGTGAAGCGAGAGTTCAACCGAATGTATTGGGGTGTCCGGAAAGTTCGTATAATTTTTTGTTTTTATTTTTTATTCAATGCTTTACAATTCTCAGTGACCAATGTATGCCCCCTTCTTTCTCACTACCTCCCTCCAGCGATTGGGCAGGGTCTCGATTCCTCTCTTCCAGAATGCGGGTTTCTTCGAGACCGCCCAGTTCACGAAAGCCCTCACAACTTCATCTCGATTCTTGAACTTCTTTCCTTTGCAGAAGTCAGAGAGAGAGCGGAATCAGTGGTAGTCGCATAGGGAGAGATCCGGGGAATACGGTGGATGGGGAATCCTCTCGATCTTCAGCTCGTCCATTTTCTTCTGGGTCATCTTCGCTCGATGTGGGCGAGCATTGTCCATCAGAAGAAGAATTTTGCCCTGGTTCAGGAGTCTGGGAGGGACTCTGATCGCGACATCTTACAGTTGTTCAGAGAAGAGGTCGGCATTGATGCTGGTGCCAGGGGCGAGGATCTCCCAGTAGATGGGACCGAGCACTGAGAAGAAGAAGCAGAGGAGTTCCTTCTTTCCGTGCTCTTCCTTCTTCGGGACGGGCGTGGGCTTCTCATCTGCATCCACCCATTGCAGTCTCCTCACAGGGTTATCGTACGTGATCCACTTCTCATCTGTAGCGATGATGGAATTGACCCATCGAAGATTGGATCTACGATGGAGTAATTCCCGACAGACTTGAACACGATTTTTCAGCTGTCCGGGGGAGAGGTCATGGGGAATCACTTGTGGGAGTTTCGGCTTCTTCCCAGATCGATGGAGGATATCGGACACCGTTGATCTGGGAGTACCAGTATCCTTCTTCAACTCACGCACACTGGCCATGGGCTTGCGCTTCAGTATGCGGAGAAGGAGAGGCTGTTCGAGGGAGAGAGGGCGTCCAGAGCGGGGTTGATCATCGAGACCAAACTCCCCTTTCTTGAAGCGGGAGAACCACTTATAGCAGAAGGGTATGGAGGGGGCGTCCGCTCTTTCCGACTGGGCCAGGGCAGAGTGGGCCTCCTTCACGGATCGGCCAAGACGGTAGTAATGAAGTAAAACTGCTCGGAGGTAGAGATGGGAGTCCATCACAAGAATCAATGTAGCAACTAGGAGACTGATTAAATCCTCTCACTACTCAACGTCAGAATGATGCAATACATTGTTGACAAAAAGATTACGCAATCACTGCATTTGATCGCGAACTGACTTTTTTCCGAAGCATTATACGAACTTTCCGGACACCCCAATATAAAATATGAAATGTTGTATAATTACCGTTGTATAATTTTTATGTTGTTGTATAATTGTTGTGTTGTATAATCAAAGTAATGACATATGTAGAACCAATGCAAGCACTGTTTACGCTATCTTGTCAGTTGCAGAGATCTAGAGTCAATATGAATGTATGAAAAATGAGAAAAAGAGAGAACGGCGATACCAAATTATACCGATGAGGATCTTAATCATCAGTAATTCATGCATTCTTAGTTCTGAACTTCTCCCGTTCAGGTAACACTAGAGACATTGTCCCTTCGACTGTTGGCCTCATTCCCATCGACGAAGGGAGAATCTGCAGATGAGGTGGAAGAGGAGGAGAGGGGGGAGGAACAACGAATACCATGGTTTGATAAAGTATTGAAATAATTAACGCTCAAAAAATTACAAATCGCTGTGGTAGTGGCACAAGGGAACCGGTTGTTGCAGAAATCCGCAGAGTTGATTTGATCAGTTTTCCGATTTAATCTGTTTTTTTTATTATTTACCAGCCGATCGCGCGCGCCACGGCGCGCGCAATCGACTGGCGTGTTCCTTGATTTTTTCTAACGCCTCGTCTTATTTCTTTCGGATGCAAAATCTTTCTCACTCCTCTCTCACACTCCCTTACTTTACATATCTCCTTCCCTCTCCCTACCTCTCTCTCGCGCTCTCTCTCCCATTTCTCTCATTTTGTCCCTCCCCTTATTTCTGCAACTCTCTCTCTATCTCTCTTTCGCTCTCCCTCTCTACCCTTCTCTCTCACACTCTCTCTTCATCACCTTCTAACCTTTCCCTCTACCCCTCCCTCTCCCTCTCCTTCTCCCTTTCCCTTTCCCTCTTCCTCCCTCACCCTACCTCTTCCCGCGCAATCTCCCTCTTCCAATCCCTATCCTTCTCCCTCGCTCTCCGTCCCTCTCTCCCTCACCCTCTAACTTCTCCCTCTCCCTCTCCCTCTCCTTACCTCTCTCTCGTTTGTTCTCCCTCTCTGTCAACCCTTTCTCCCTATCTCCCTCCCTCTGCCTCTCTCCCTCTCTCCTGCTCGCCAACTTTCTCTCTCTCTCTTCCTCTCTCCCCTTCGCTCCCCTCAATCTCTATCTCTCCTTCTACTTTCTCTCCCTCTCTCCTTCTTTCTCCCTCTCTATCCCTCTCTCCCTCTCACCCCTCGCTCACCCTCGCTCCTCCCTATCTCTCCCCCTCTATTTTTCTCCTATCTCCCTATCTCCCCTTCTCTCTCCCTCTCTCTCATTTTCTTTCCCTCTCTCTCCTTCTCTCTCCCTATCTCTTCTTCTCTCTCCCACTCTCCCTCCCTCTCTATCACTCTCTTTCCCTCTCTCTCTCCCTCTCTCTCACCCTCTCACCCTCCCTCTCTCTCACCACCTCTCTCCCTCTCACTCCTTCTCTCCCTCTATCCCTCTCTCCTACTCTTCCTCTTTCTATCGCTCCCTCTCTCCCTATCTCTTCTTCTCTCTCCCACTCTCCCTCCCTCTATCTCACCCTCTCTCCCACTCTCCCTCCCTCTCTCTCACTCTCTTTCCCTCTCTCTCTCCCTCTCTCTCACCCTCTCACCCTCCCTGTCTCTCACCCCCCCTCTCTCTGCCTCTCTCTCCCTCTCTATCCTTCTCTTTCCATCTCTCTCCCTCTTCTCCTCACTCTCTCCCACTCTCCATCTCTCCCTGTCTCCTTCCCCGCCCTCTTTCCTACTCTCCCTCTCGTTTTCGAATTTTCCTTAACATTCTAGAAGCTTTGGAACATGTTCGAACTTTCTGGAACATTCTAAAAGCTTTGGAACATTTGCGAACTTTCTGGAACATTCTAGAAGCTTTGGAACATTTTCGAACTTTCAGGAACATTCTAGAAGCTTTGGAACATTTTCGATCATTCTGGAACATTCTAGAATCTTTGGAACATTTTCGAACATTCTGGAACATTCTGGAAGCTTTGGAACATTTTCGAACTTTCTGGAACATTCTGGAAGCTTTGGTACATTTTCGAACTTTCTGAAACATTCTAGAAGCTTTGGAACATTTTCGAACATTCTGGAACATTCTAGAACTTTTGGCCCATAGCAAATTATTGATTGGCATACTGTACTTCAAAGATCAAGGTTAAAAATCATAAATCTGACCCACGGAATAATAGGTGACCCATGGCTAATTATCGATTGGTATACGGTAGTTGACCCAATGTTAATTATTGATTGGTATACTGTAATTCAAAGATCAAAGGTCAAAATCATAAATCTGACCCATGGAATAATAGGTGACCCATGGCTAATTATCGATTGGTATACGGTAGTTGACCCAATGCTAATTATTGATTGGTATACGATAATGGTTCGATGCCTTCATCTGTCTCTCCC
Organism: Pristionchus mayeri; assembly: GCA_036245805.1. Lineage (NCBI taxonomy): Eukaryota > Metazoa > Nematoda > Chromadorea > Rhabditida > Neodiplogasteridae > Pristionchus > Pristionchus mayeri. The sequence goes on from BTRK01000005.1 coordinate 42,209,276, forward strand.
TCCCTATTTCGCAATCCGAACAGACGGAAAACCTGCGCTTTATATATAGGTAATGATTAAATCAAAGTTGAAGAAATATCTTAGCGAGAACCTTTTTTCCCTGGTGGTTCACTGTTCTAATGAATGCATAAGTTTCCAGAATTAGACTTTTTATTGATTAGCCCACAATATTGTACAGTGCTGCGCTTCACAATCTCAACTCCATGTATAATATATTTATTATATGTTTAAATAAAACTTTTTGAGAAAAGAAATTTGTCATTTTCGTCGAAAAGAGCCGACTACCAATAATCCCACTCCATTTCATTCAACGCTGCTCGCTCCTTCTCATCGACCCTTCGAGTTCACATTGGCTATCTTCACCCCACTCTCTTTCTGATAGTCATCTAGTGATATGTCACGTGTGACACCATCCTGACTTTACCATCGAACAACATTCAAAATATTTTGTTTAAACTATAGAGGAATATCGTGACTGAAATGCATTATCCTTTCCATATCAAGTACTATTCACGGTGCACCGAATCACCTAGAGCTACTCTAACGCACCGGGAGAATTATAATCTTATTTTTACCATTCATTCTCCAACTTACAACTTAATCAATACAAAATAGACGCTCAGAAGATGATAAAAAACAATCAATCAATCAATTTATCGCCTGATAAGATAAGTTGATTGACTGATTGAATACAAAATAACAAGTAATAGTTTCATTTTGTCCAGACTACAAAAGTCAAAGATAAAATTCTACACTGTAGTAGTCGGTGATCTTGCCCATTATCGCCCTCATTGGCTTCGATGTCGCTTTGCGCTGCATCGCACAGAAGTAGTACTTTACAGTACTCTACAGTAGTAGAGTACTGTAAGTACTCTACTACTCTACAGTATTCAGAAGGACACTCGGATTCAGAAAACATCGAAAGGATTCAGAAGTCGTCGACAGGATTCAGAAGGCCACTCGGATTCAGAGGCCTCGACGGCGTCAACGTTGACGTCACTGATATCACAGATAATCAGTGACGTCACCGATGACGTCACTTGGCAAAAACGTATCTGAGTGGTCGAAAGTACTACTCACAGATGTCGATGCTAATCTGCAAGAGGTCAAAGAACAAACTACAAAGACTTAATCTTACCCTCTTCCGAGAAGGAGTTACCCGGCTCCGAGAGGGTCGGATGAAGCAGGCTGAAGCAAGCGACTGCTGCGGAGGATGAGTGCTGACTTCATGAAGAGGTGTTGGATCGCAAGTTTATTTAGACTTATGGAAATAAAAAAACCGGAGTCTGATTAAGAGTGACCTTACAGCTAATAGCACCGCGCAGAGGCGAGAAACTGCCCGGTTCATGCGAATAACTATTTAGGTTTTCTTAAACTACCACCTTTATTATTATCTCAACCTTCAATAGTGAATTGTGGGGGTACGACATTTCCGCAACGGAGCGCCGTTTGCTTGAGAGTTGGGGTAGCAACTTGGGAGTTGTTGCATTGTTACCAGTATGTGCTCCCATACCTTTGCATATCCAATTCTTGTTACCGAGCGATATAGAGTTTCAACGTAGGGGGTCGTGGAAATCCGCATTCCATGAACCCCGGGTCGTTGATTTGGAGTAAAACTCAATATCGCCTGGTAACGAAATTTATCTATGCTTATGTATGGGAGCACATACTGGCAATAATGCAACAACTCCCAAGTTTCTACCCCAACTCTCAAGCAAACGGCGCTCCGTTGCAGAAATGTCGTACCCCCTGAATTGTGATTCACGGATTTCGCAGAACTGGAGCTTACTGGTAATCTCTGCATAATTGGATGATTGGATCGATAAAGTCTAATTGCAGGACTGTGTATTTTCACATTAATATATTTTTCATTTGTACAGGACAACCATTTATTTTGGTTGCGCTACTAATTGTAAGAGCGGGAGAAACGTCTACGACTTAGGTTGAATCAATGCAAATTCTGTGTATTCTATCTTGCCTATTCTACAGATCTAGAGTTCATGTAATGTTTTGATCAGGTAAGGGCTAACACCTCTACCCAGTATACCGAGGAAATTCTTAATCATAAATTACACACTCATTCTGATTCCTCAACTTCTTAATTTCAGATGGCTGAGAGGGAATCTTCTGAATGGGGCTGGCCTTACTCAAGTAGCCGAATGGATAATCTGGAGATGAGATAGAAGAGGATGAAGAGCGAGGAGGGACGACGAATACCATGGTTAGAATATGTACAATGGTACAGAAAGAATTAGTGCGCAAACAATCACGAATCGCTGTGGTAGTGGCTCAAGAGAACTGGTTGGTGCAGAAATCCACCGAGTTCATTTGATCATTTCCAGATTAAATCTTCTTGATGTTACGAAACAAAGTTAAATAAACATTTTTACCTCGAATCATCGTGCCCTGTTGATTCATGGTTCTGATGAATGTATAGCTGTCTTGTACTATGCTTCAGTTGATACGGTTGTGCTTCCATAGCGAATAATAAGGAACAATCATGCGCTTACCAGAAAAGGAAAGTAATTACATTTTTTTAAACTAAACTAAATTATAATTCTCTGTCAGTCCATTGCCCATTGCGCTCTCCTTCTAATCGTAGAGGCTAGTGTTGTTACAATATTTCGAGCGCTCGAGCGCTCGCCATCTCATTCCTCTTCTACGAGCGCTCGAGCGTTCGGTCATTTCCCATCGCGAGCGAGTAACGAGCACTCAAAATAACGTCACTAGTAGACGAACGGCGACCCTTCAATTTATAATTGGAAACGACACGGAATTGAGTCTGGAAGGAAGCTAGCAAGGATGATCTTTGATTTTTGATATTGTGAGAATATTTAAATGTTTGCAATATCGAGCAGTAATTGTCTAGAAAAGATATTATGTATGTTATTGAGATATCGTGGGAAAATCTTAATGGGGAGGAGAAAGATAAATAGACGATTTGGGAATTATTCTACATGTGGATCATAAAAAAAATCGACAGCTGGCGGAGTGCTGATTTTTATGCTGGTTTCATAGTCGAAAAAGCTGAGGGGTCACTCTCTTCATGTCCCGAACTCTCTCGACCGGTGAGAGAGTTCGGGAAATGAAGAGAGTGACCCCTCAGCTTTTGTCGACTATGAATGGGCCATTATTGTACAGTGCTGTTGAGGATAACATCATTGCACAGGTTAAATCGGTCGCGATTGTTGGACTATATCTAGCATTTACTTTAAATCGAATCCATGTTTTAGAAATCTAAATCCCTTTTATTTTTTCGCTCCTTCAGTCTTGATTTCTCTCTCACGTCGAGTGACGTCATCGGACAGAAATTCGCGACTACAAGTTGCAGTGAAGAGCCGGTGGGAATATTGGAGATGTTTATTCTTGATGAACAAAGGAATGATCGCTCGAAACCTATCATTCTGTAGGTAATGTGAGCGTGAAGCGATACTTCAACCGGATAGTCAAATGCAAACAAAAATGCGTGCAAAATATCCTTGGCTATGTCCTGTTGATAATTCGCTGCTCTGCTCATGAACTATACCTTTTTTTCTAATTATTCCACAATCACACAGTTATCGTTCATACTAATCCGAAGCTAATCATGTCTATAGCGTCTAGTCTTCACTTAGAAAGTTGGTCTAACAAGCTGTTCGTGTGATATTGTTCCATTTTGTGCAAGTATCGCCCTGGTCAATTGAATTTTTTGTCGTACTATGCTATAGTCGTGGGGAACAATATTCCTTTCGTCGGGGAAAAGTGAGAAAGCGAAATGTAATTAAATTTGAGCTGGCAAGATGCCAGATTTTCTGTCGACGGGAAAAGCATAAAAAATAAGCTTCGATATTTGAAACGGTTCTGAAACCTATCGCAATTCTCAAATTCGATCACAACTGAAAATATTTGCGTTTCATAGTCAGTCTGAAACACAAGTTATTAAGCTCAGGTTCCCAACATCGTTTGTAAAATTGCGATATGTTGCAAAATTGCGATAACTTGTTTAGCACTCCTCACATCGATACAATGATCAAAGAGCATCTCCTACACTTTAATAGTCGACGATCTTTCCCATTATCGCCTTCATCGGCTTCGATGTCGCCTTGCGCTGCATCGCACAGATGCCGACGCGAATCTTAAAGTGATCAAGGGTCAAATTAGAGATATGAAATGTCTATAAAGAACAGAGATCATTAGGGAAGACAAGAAAACCTGATCCTGATCAAGAGTGACCTTGTAGCTGAGCTAATAGCACCGCATAGCAGCGAGAAACTGCGGGCTTGATTCGAAGAAATATGTAGATTCTCATATACCACTGGGTTTCATCAAATTGGAACACAACCCACCGTTCACCTCAAGTAACGCATCAGCAACACCGAATCGCCTACCGTGGCAACTAACGATTCGGCAGATAGCGTTTCGCTGTTATTACAAGCAGAAGAAAAACCGTTTCCTTCACACATGTACTCGGAAGGTGTTTCCTCGCTAGAATATACCCCAATATCGAGCAATCGATCGCTCTATTAGCATGAATAACTTGTTTACGTGCACCCAGCCATTCGCATTAGCATGAGTTGTTTGCTTCGTCAATTACCATCCTTTTGCATACGTTGATGGGCTTGTTGACCCAATCCAACTTGTTGTACTCACCTCACTTCGGTTCTTGGTCGTCGTCGAAGAATGTTGTTTTATTATGCTCTTTTCCTATAAATACTTATTATTATCTTTTCTCTCGTTCAAGGGTTTTGCAAGGGATTTCAACTAGGATTATTCACGTAGTCGTATTGTGCGTTTCTGCGTTAACCTTCTTGTTTTCCGTTCGGCATTTCTCCTTGTCGACTTTCCATTTTACCTGGTCTTCCTTTTCTTCCTTTTGGTTATTGTCGTCTGTAGGTTCCTTCGGGAGCTGAGTGTCTGTAGGTTCCTAAGGGAGCTGAGTGTCTGTAGGTTCCTAAGGGAGCTGAGTGTCTGTAGGTTCCTAAGGGAGCTGAGTGTCTGTAGGTTCCTTCGGGAGCTGAGTGTTGTAGGTTCCTTCGGGAGCTGAGTGTTGTAGGTTCCTTCGGGAGCTGAGAGTAGTAGGTTCCTTCTGGAACTGAGAGTTGTAACCGTGTGCGCCTCCTTGTTTTCCTGGCTACTCGTGAGTCGGGTGTGTATGGGAGTGTTAGCTATTCGGTGCATGGGGGCTGAGCCAATTGAATCAAGGAGACCATCAAGAAGAGAGGACTTGTGATCGATTAAAGCGAGGAATAGCGTGATTTTCGAACGCGTTGCGTGGAGCGTTGCGGTCGCGTGCTGGAAACGGACCCGCGCGACTTTGTTTGTTTGTTTGGAATAAGAAGGATCTTGTATAGACACGTGAACTAGCGTTGAATAACGTGATTTTCGAACGCGTTGCGTGAGGCGTCGCGGTCGCGTAATGGAAACGGACCCGCGCGTGGTTGATTGTTTGGAATAGTGAAGATCTTGTGGAAGTAAGTGTACTAGAGTTGCATAACGTGATTTCGAATGCGTTGCGTGCCGTGTCGCGGTAGTGAGAAGGAAATGGATCCGCACGTAGTTGATTGTTCGGTTTGAAGCGGATATTGTCAGCACAAGTGTAGTAAAGATGATTAACGATAAAGAAGAGCCAATGACAATGTATTCTGAAGTAGTTCCGACCAAGAAAGAGGTCGAGTGAATGGAATGGTGGTGGAACTGGATAAGGATTTAACCTCGTGTAATGTGTGATGACTAGTGCACGGGTGGTGTGACAGGGCCTGTTAGGTTGAGTTGCGAACTGCGGGTTCAATAGACACAATACCTGCCGAATGGTAGTGGTACACAGTGAGCCAGGAAGAGAACCTGATGGATCCAGAGGTGTTTATCCGACCATAGATAAGTGTGAACTGGAGATGGGTCACTAGAGGTTGGTGGTGGTGGTGGTGGAGATATTGAGAACCAGGAATGAACCTGATGGATCCGATCTCCTGCCAACCTAATGAGATTTATTCTGAGTAAGCAGCAGGGAATGATATGTACCTGTTGATAGTAATTGTGTCGAGGTGTTGTTCGATGATTATGTGTTATGTGAATGGAATTACACCATCGGTGAATGATTGAGAAAAGGTGTTTTAGACGGATGTGGTGAAAAGGGAGAAGTACAATGCAGCCTGCCCGATTTGATATAGTTGGATAGCACGAAAAGGCGCAAAGTATGGAAGATGTGAGGAGTACGAGTTGTTCTAGAGTGGTCGGAGGTGCCTGCAAGTGATGATTACTGTGTGTTGAGGAGAAGAACACGTCGAGTAGCATGATTTTTTTACGTTGTTTATCACGTCGAGTAAAGAAAGTCCACGTGGAGTGGCATGATATTGAGTATTCAGTAGAGGGAGAGAAGCCCACGTCGAGTGACATAGTGTAGAACTTCGTGTCGTGTGGACGCCCATTGAATGAGTGAAGCTAAGATGCAGGAGGAGCCGACAAGTTATGAGAATATGATGGATGAGTGCAAGAGTTTACCTGTGGTGTAAAGCAGGCTTGTCTCAGAATTACTAGTATGGACGGCAGTCTGAAGTAATGTAAGCCAACTTCCTACCGCAATCTAATGATGAATTTAGAGGGATACTGTAGTTTGAGGATGTATAATCTACCAGGATACAGTAATTGAGTGATGAGCGTGGAGGTGTACGGTAGTCAGAGGGAGTGTAACTCACAATCCTACCGTAGCCGATTGTTGAATATGGATGAGTACTGTAGTTTGAGGAGGTTTAAGCAACCTGAATACAGTAACCGAGTGATGATTGTAGAGGGATACGGTAACTCAAGAAGTTGTATCGCACCTTTCTACCGTAATACAATAGTGAGTGTGAAGTGATACGGTAGTCCGAGGCAATGAGATTCACCAGCCTACCGTAATCAAGTGAGGATGTGGATGGATACGGTAGTCCACGACAGTGTAACCAACCTTCCTACCGTAATATAGTGATGATTGTAGAGGGATACGGTAGCCTGATAAGATTGATACCAACTTACCGTAATCGATGGATGTGTAAATAGTATCTGACTGTGTAAATAGTACCTGAATGGCGATGGAAAGGCAGAAGATCAGCCTAGATTGATGATGATAGAAGGGAGTGCTTAGTGAAGCAACTCTTTCTAGAAGATATAGATGGCAGAATGAATAGTGGAATGCAAGTGAACGCATATCCAATAGATGGTCTCGTACCAGTCTGAGATTGTGGTCGACGAGTGATACATGGAGGACGGACGAGTTCGAGCTGTGCGACAAGCCGAGCGAATTCAAGAAGTACGATCAACGAGCGACAGCAGTACGGAGACGAGCCCGATCGAGTTTTTGGACGGACGAGAAGACGAGCCCGAGCCAACGTTCACGAGTACGAGTGATTTCTCTGTTCTGAAGAAGAAGATTACGATTGTGGACAATCGATTGTGAAGAGGGGGGCATGTACTCGGAAGGTGTTTCCTCGCTAGAATATACCCCAATATCGAGCAATCGATCACTCTATTAGCATGAATAACTTGTTTACGTGCACCCAGCCATTCGCATTAGCATGAGTTGTTTGCTTCGTCAATTACCATCCTTTTGCATACGTTGATGGGCTTGTTGACCCAATCCAACTTGTTGTACTCACCTCACTTCGGTTCTTGGTCGTCGTCGAAGAATGTTGTTTTATTATGCTCTTTTCCTATAAATACTTATTATTATCTTTTCTCTCGTTCAAGGGTTTTGCAAGGGATTTCAACTAGGATTATTCACGTAGTCGTATTGTGCGTTTCTGCGTTAACCTTCTTGTTTTCCGTTCGGCATTTCTCCTTGTCTACTTTCCATTTTACCTGGTCTTCCTTTTCTTCCTTTTGGTTATTGTCGTCTGTAGGTTCCTTCGGGAGCTGAGTGTCTGTAGGTTCCTTCGGGAGCTGAGTGCCTGTAGGTTCCTTCGGGAGCTGAGTGTCTGTAGGTTCCTTCGGGAGCTGAGTGTTGTAGGTTCCTTCGGGAGCTGAGTGTTGTAGGTTCCTTCGGGAGCTGAGAGTAGTAGGTTCCTTCTGGAACTGAGAGTTGTAACCGCCTCCTTGTTTTCCTGGCTACTCGTGAGTCGGGTGTGTATGGGAGTGTTAGCTATTCGGTGCACACAGGTCAGGACTTTTCAACAATATCCCATTGACATTTTCGATAGATCAAAGGTCACCGGTGGCATGCCTCGGGATGCTGGCTTTACCTGGTGTTGAACACGTTGCTGCTGTCTCGCTGGCACTAGGTCGGATGAGAAATACGAAGTCACCTTTGATACATCAAAGGCGGCATGCGTCATCGTTCTCATCCGACCTAGTGCCGTCTCGGTGCTGCCTTCTCTGACCTGAAGCAGACGACTGCTGCTGCGGAGGACGAGGAAAAACTGGAGAGAGATTGTTATGGCTTGTTTGTTTTTGTTGAAAAGAGACGCCCTCTGATCCAACTAAAGTGAACTTGCAAGTGAGATAGTAATGAAACTGAGAAGCGTGAAACTGCGCGGTTGGTGCGTACAAAAATTAGCAAGTGCATTCCGACTAATGCTTATTCGTTGCCACTTATTCCATTATCTCAATTTAGCCTCCCGTATGCAAGTGAATTTTGCTCACCTTCATCTTCTTCCTCCTTTAATTCTTACCCATCCTGCGGTAGGCCAAACTGTCGGCCTACCATAATTCCACAGTACATCTCAGACAGTCTAGGTGAATCGGCCCAAATAAGTGTGCAAACGAAAATCATCAACGCTACAATTCGCCCAATTCAATCACTATTATCAATGGATAACCTGCAATTCCAAATGAAGAAGTTGAGACATTGTTGTGTGTTTGGTCGATAGAATGAATCAAATACTTTCATAGGGCACCAACTCGAAACGTACAAAAAACTCGATTCAGATTCGAATAGGTATTAAATCCACGTTAAAACTGTAGCCAGGGAAAGGAAAAAGGGGTGGAATGCTTCAAAATGTGTGACAAAGATTATTAGAAAGATATGTGTAATGAGATTATCCGAGATTTTGTGGCTAAATTAGGATAAGATTAGCAAAGGGTACTTCAGTCAATACTTGGGGTACAGTATGCACCAAGGGGAGTACGGTTGGGGTACGGTATCCAAGTGGAGGGACTCGAGCTGGGCGTGGTATCGATCTGGAGGTGCAGCAGCTGGTCGGTCGATGACTCCATTAGCAGCACAGAACTACCGTCGGCTGGAATTATCGGTTTATTGATTTTCCCTGATTCAGGAAACATAATAAATCGATAATCATCTCACCTCGCTCCGTCTCACTGCCACTCTCACAAGGTGTCGGCTCGATGTTGAGCAGTCTGCAATCGATCGATGGACTACCGTATTCCAATGATACCGTGCACAATGCGGCCCAGATTGAGGTCCAATACGTCAGATTCCATAGTCTTACGCATCAATACCATTCCCGTACCATTCCCTTGTCTACACTACTCAAAAAATCGATTCTAGACTACTGTAATGCTACCGTACCTGCAGATGAATGAGTCGAGTTGGGTGAAGGAAAGGCAGTCGTGCTTTATCTCCAGAGAACGAAGAGGAGGCCAGAAACGGCGAATCTCTGTCAATTATCAGCATACGATCTCTCTTTCTCAGACTAAGAATAAATTTTCTAATTTTTGAAAAAAATGAGAGCTCAATAGTGCAGAATGGATAATTCAGAACGAATAGGGAACAAGTGAAACATATTTTCACTAGATCGTTTGTTTTAAAAATAGTTTAGCAAGAACAGACCAAAATGCCTGGGGAAATCCATCCAGTAATCAACGATCAAACTACAAACTACCAGGGATCAAAGATCACTCACCGCCGACGGATATCTCCTCGTCCACTTTGTACGTCTGGAGACGAGGAGCGGAGGAACTTCGCGCGATCACCGCCGTTGAGAGAACGGCCGGACCTCAAAGATAAATTAAATTTGCCTTTAAATTTGATAAATTTGCCATAGTGTTTTTTTATATTTTAATATTTAATATTAATACTTCTCTTTCTGAACAAATGAGAAGTTGTTGCATGAGAATTCACGGTTAGAGGTGAGAGAGGGAATTTGTTAAAGCGGTTTTAAAAGGAAGAACAAGGGTACTGCATCACGGGATCGGCCGACGTACTCAAAACCTTGTATGGTGGCTTATCATGGGCAGAGTCAATTAGTTGATAGGTTTTATACCGTACGCCGAAACTTCATCAGCGCCCTAATTTTTCCGTTATTAACAGAAGTTGTGAATCCAGTGTTTGACAAGTATGAAAATGTGTACGTTGAGTCTATTTTGACTATTTTCTACTTATTTCTACTTGCTTTAGATGATCTATTGCACATCACTGACCCGATGGGATCGATTTTTCCTCTCTACCGAGCTCATCGTCTACTTTATCCTCGCCGATCAATGAGTTTAACACGGGTCTCCTGTAAAAGTGTAGGAACGCTGGCTACTAGGAAATATTTTCTTTCTCAGATTTCGATTAAACTTGGTTGATGGACACCATTGGGGGTCAGAAGAAGATCAATCCACTTATTTTGGTGAAATCTGCACATTATCGATTTTTGTGATCTACTGCGATAAATTGACGTCTTTTAGTCAATTTTGATCGTACAGAGAACCTTTTTTTAGCATTTTGTTCAACATCGAGAGATCTACAACTTCCTCTACGTAGGACCAACGGCCAAATCACGTCTTCATAGTGAAAATTGCGAAAAACTGAATTTCGTGATGAGAATATCGATTTTTTGGCTTTGTATACCAAAAACACCATCGTTTTTATTCTTTATATGGAATCTCCATACAAAATTAGGGGGTGTCTATGTTGACCATTTTTCATATCTCTGTCCTTGGAATATCGATTTACAATGGGTGATTCTCGACTTTTCTGGACTTGGTGATTTTGTTACAGATTTCGTTATTTGGTCATATTTCGGTTCAACGTGGTCCAATCGTGCAGTCAAAAAATGCAATCGATAGCTCTCATCAAGCTCTATAAATTCCTCTTCCAATCGCTACGACTCTTCGTTTTCAAGTTATTTGATGAAAACTGTCTAAAACGGGTAAAATTGTGATATTTCAGCTACAAATTTCGATGAGAAGCGGTTTATCACTGGATTTGCATCTTTAAAATGTTTTTTTTCCATATAAAGAATAAAAACGATCGTGTTTTTGGTATACGAAGCCAAAAAATCGATATTCTCATCACGAAATTCAGTTTTTCGCTATTTTTACTATGAAGACGTGATTTGGCCGTTGGTCCTACGTTGAGGAAGTTGTAGATCTCTCGATTTTGAACAAAATGCAAAAAAAAGTTCTCTGTACGATCAAAATTGACTGAAAGACGTCAATTTATCGCAGTAGATCACAAAAATCGATAATGTGCAGATTTCACCAAAATAAGTGGATTGATCTTCTTCTGACCCCCAATGGTGTCCATCAACCAAGTTTAATCGAAATCTGAGAAAGAAAATATTTCCTAGTAGCCAAACGGGCCAGTTTTCCTACACTTTTACAGGAGAGCCGTGTTAAAGGAGTGCTCCGGGGAACAAATGCTAGGGAGTCCCACCACGAAAATTCTGCGCTCGCAATGGGAAACTGTAGCGATTTTGCCCCTAGAATGAGCTGAAACATATGTAGATCGAGTGAAACATAAACGAACCAGGCGCTACCCTGCGCTTTCAATGAACTTTGCGCGTATGTAAATAGGCCCAGAGGCGTCTGTGAAACTTCGTACAAAGTGATTTCTGATCGGGTGAGTGGCCTCTACGATATCAGCACTGTGATTATGGGTGACTGAACATTCCCCGGAGCACCCCTTTAATAGGGTTGTGATGTGTCTGGCTGGAGGAACGGGAATTACGCCGATGTTGGGAGTGATGAAGAAGAAAGGATGGAAGAGGTACGGTCCATTTATTGAGTAACTAACGGAATGAGCTCATTGTAATAAAAAATCTCGATTGTGCGTCCTGGTGCTTACTTGTTGCGAGAAAGGGGTATACTCGAAGGAATGCCCGCAAGCCAATTCCTCTGAAGATGCCAATGCAAATCCTCATCATTCTAGGTGTCGCTTATAATAAAACAGAGAACATGCCTAGAGGAGTATGTATCCCGGAGGGAATGGTGAGAGGGAAAAAATGGTACTATAGGAGGTCGGATGATAACTATGACGTGATGCCGACAATGTCAACGTTCTCATCCGACCAAGCGCTTAGGAGCATTTATTCTATTTATATGGGCATACTGTTCAATAAAACCAGTAGCTGTTTCAGTAGTTCGTAGTGAACTTTTTTTGGTCAATCGATAATCTGCAGGATACGGTATGCTCGTCCGATCGATTAGTGAACGTTCTCTCAGCTGCTGATGATTCGTGGAAAGGAGTAAGGGAAAGAATCGCGAAGGATAATGTGGGAGAACTAACGGTTAGTGATGGATCGATCAGCTGCTCTCAAATGGCGTAACTAACCTTTGTTTTCCGACGTTATTCGACCTACGTGTTCTCTCTCCAAAATATAGACAAGATCACGCAAAAAAATTTTGGTATTGTTCCCGAGAGGTCAGTTTTTCATCCAGTGACGCGTACTACACGTGTTACGTGTGAAATTTCCTATTTGTTGTTGTTCCACAACCTAGCAAGCGAATAACCCAGGTTGCACATTACTCTTCTCGCAACTGTACACCGATTGGATTCTGTCAAAAATCGTTTCTAGGATGAATCTCATCAACATGTCTACATAACGAGGCTCTAACTCAACTAGCTGTGGGAAATTTTTGAGGCGCAACTCGCAACTCTAAAAGCGCAACTCTAAATATCTTAGAACTGAGAGGTGATAGAACTTGGTATCAATTAATTACTAATGACGAGCACTATCTGCCCTGAGGACTAATTAATGACGTCACCGAAAAAAGTGAATCGAAAAATGTTGCGTGGGGCCAGGTACAGTGAAATTTCGAAAACCTGTAGAAAGGGGTTTTCAAGGGTGCTGAATATCATGGTATGTTTCATTGTTCATCAAACCGACCGGTGCAGCCAGGCTGCAGGTATGCTAATTTCAGTTGTTGATTAATAACTCAAAAAGTATCTGATCGATCTGTGCGAAATTTTCACAGTAGGTGTATTTGAGCATGATGAATGAAATTAAGTTCAGGGAAGAACATAACTATCGATACAAATATTCGAAAATATTTTTCTCTAATACCACGAAAAAGGGAAATACGAGAATGGCATAGATCGATGCGCCTCATCGAGTCGATCATTTTTCGTATACTATGTGTGGGGTTTGCAGGAGTCGCTTTTTTGCCTCATCCCATTTTCTCTGCGATTCCTCCCCCAACGCCGCTCACCGATGCGCGATAAACGACAGTTTGAAATGAGTTTCACTTCGCCATAAGGATGAATGCTCTTCCTGATCATTCACCCCTATCCCAAATGTGAAACATATTACAATTCGCTGTTTATCGCGCATCGGTGAGCGGCGTGGGGGGAGGAATCGCAGAGAAAATGGGATGAGGCAAAAAAGCGACTCCTGCAAACCTCACACATAGTAAACGAAAAATTATCGTCTCGACGAGGCACGTCGATCTATGCCATTCTCGCATTTCCCTTTTTCGTGGCATTCGAGAAAGCGATTTTCGAATATTTGTCTCGAGACTTATGTTCTCCCCTGAACTTAATCTTAATCTCCATGATCAAATACACCTACTGTGAAAATTTCGTTCAGATCGATTAGGTACTTTTTGAGTTGTTAATCAACAACTGAAATTAACATACCTGCAGCCTGGCTGCACCGGTCGGATTGGTGCAAAATGAAGCATACCATGATGATCAGCACACTCGAAAACCCCTTCCAGTAAGTTTTCGAATTTTCACTGTGCCAGAACTTTTCCGACTCTTCGACAACCGGTCTCATATGGGTTCATGCTAAAAAATCGGGAAAAAAGTTTTTGTAGGATCTAGACGACGTATCAATGCCCACACAATCTACGATACCCCTCTTTAATATGTCGGCTACCGTATCCCGATACACCATAATCTAGCCGAGATATGCTCGCAAGTTGATGGAGAACAACCATGTTTTCTCTACCATATCTCGGCTATATTATGGTGTATCGGGATACGGTAGCCGACATATTAAAGAGGGGGTATCGTAGATTGTGTGGGCATTGATACGTCGTCTAGATCCAACACAACCTTTTTTCCCGATTTTTTGCGATACGTCTAAAAATAGTGACGTCACTTTTTTGTCACTAATTAGCCCTCAGAGCAGATAGTGCTCGTCATTAGTAATTAATTAATACCAACCACAAAGTTCTATCACCGCTCTGTACTCAGAGTATTCAGAGTTGCGCTTTTGTCGTTTTTGACACTTGGCGCTTTTGTCGTTCTGGTTCTGTCATACCCCCTCTGGTAATCATACACACAAATTATATTTTACCATCGGGATTCACGGCTGTGGAACAAATATGGCTTACTGTGAGAATATGAGAGACTATCTGAGAGGATTCACCATAGGCCGTACAACGAAAAATAAAGTTCTGATTTTAAGATTTCCCTAGGGGTAACTTTTCGCGTAGAGTTCGAAAATCGACCTTAGAAAGCCGTATCTCTTATCCCTCATTTCGTGTGTTGCGCTGAATTTGGGTGGTCGGTTTTCGTAAATCGTGAACGGCTCATCCAAACCCCACAAATGTATAGTAATTCTGAAAGATCTCGACGAGATAAGCATTTTCCCTGTTGGAAGTAAAAGTCTAGCTCATCTGTGTAAAAAGTTATGACCAAAGATGTGAAAAAAGTATTCTTAAAAATTCCGCCCTGAAAATTTTTTTGGCGCGTTACGTAAAATAAAAGTTTTCAAATGATTCCTCATCAAAAACTACCCCTAGAAATGTTTCTCTCATTTCGAAAGGAGTGATTATTTTGGTAGTTCTGGCTAGCGGAACAGTCAGAGCTCCGGTTTCGTCAATTTTTCAAGTCGGTTGTCTGCAAAAGTAGAGCTCAGAATTTACTTCCAGCGCCTGAAATATTTCATAAACACATTATTCGGAACGCTTCGACTCAGAAATTCGTCATACAGACTGGCCAAAACCAATAATGGTGGTCCAATAGATACTTTTTTCGACAAATCCTTTTCACGCACTTTGACGATGTGTTTTGACAATCATAACGCAACAACAAAGGGTTCGACAGCTGATAGATGGTAAATATGTAATAGCTAAGATATATTAAACAATAATAATTTGTTTTAGGACCACTCCTACACTTTTCAAGTATGCAACAATCCGATATTTGAAAATTTCGTTCCCCTACAGCATGATTCGAGAACGACAGCAGCCCCAAACATTATTTTTAAGCGTTCTAACGTGGAAATTCGGTTTCTACGAGTGAAAATACACTAGAAAATATATTCACAAAATAACATTTACGAAAATTTTTTTTTTCATTTTTTCCCCCTGGAGCAAATAGTGGATGAAAATGTCGATATGACGGAAACATATGAAATCATTATTTCTTTGTGTATTTTCACTCGTAGAATCCGAATTTTCGCACTAAAACGCTTAAAAGTTATGTTTGAAGCTGCTGTCGTTCGGGATACATGCTACATGGGCACGTAATTTACAAATATCGGATTGTGGCATACTTGAAAAGTGTAGGAGTGGTCCTAAAACAAATTATTATTGTTTAATTTATCCTAGCTATTACATATTAGGTTGGAACAAAAGTTTTGCACGATTTCGACCATGAAGTTTGAAATCTCTTAAAAGGCTTCACTTCAATCGGGCCGATCTAACCAGATAGCATATATTTAGGGACCATTTGTAAACTATATCCGCTACTTCGAATCGAATCCTGCTCTGAGGGTTTGCGAGAAAATGCAGGTTTCGTTAAATGTGAAATTTTTGAGTTACATGGACATTTGTTTGTCACGCTCCTATTCTGACAGAACAAATCATGGTATAATCTCACATGGTGGAGTGAAAAGCCCGTAGGTAGTTCTTTCTAAAGCTATGTAGGATCTGGTGGTTACTTCAATTTAGCAAGGATTACAAGCCATTAAATTCCAACATTCGCGAAGTAACGTTGCTCACTCAATCGCTTTTCTTGTCTCGACAATCAATCATACTGGCTTGATCTTAAGTGATTTTAAACATGCTACCGTGGGGTTTATAACATAGAGGAATGCTGGATCATACTCTTTTCCAGTCCAAGAAAATTTAGATTTTCTGGAATTTTGAATCATGTTCATCACAGCCAAAATATTGAAATGCGGTGTACATAGTTCAAGTCGATCTCCTCAAAAGGAAGCTATCGCCATATCGCCTTTGTGATAATCCCCATTTTCATAGTATTTTATGATGCCTGTTCATCATACTTTCGAAATACACCTTGATTTTTGCATTAGCATCTATGCCCCTAGAGTGCAGACCCTAAAATTATGTAGATCAGTTCTCAAATGTAGTAACTTTGACGTTAAAATGTCGCCACAATAAGAAATGGTATGGGTAATACTAATGTGTGATAGAAAGAGTATCCAAGCCCTCAATGAATACATGCAACAATATTAAATAATTTTTTAAATATATGTCAGGGTATGCAGGAAAAGAAAATTTGAAAATCGTGCAAAACTTTTGTTCCAACCTGATATTTACCATCTATCATCTGCCGAACCTTTTGTTTTTGCGTTATGATTGCCAAAACATATCGTCAAAGTGCGTGAAAATGATATGTCAAAAAAAAATAAATATTGGACCACCATTATTGGTTTTGGCCAGTCTGTATGACGAATTTCTGAGTCGAAGCGTTCCGAATAATGTGTTTATGAAATATTTCAGGCGCTGGAAGTAAATTCTGAGCTCTACTTTTGCAGACAGCCGACTTGGAAAATTGACGAAACCGGAGCTCTGACTGTTCCGCCAGAACTACCAAAATAATCATTCCTTTCGAAATGAGAGAAACATTTCTAGGGGTAGTTTTTGATGAGGAATCATTTGAAAACTTTTATTTTACGTAACGCGCCAAAAATTTTTTCAGGGCGGAATTTTTAAGAATACTTTTTTCACAACTTTGGTCATAACTTTTTTCACAGATGAGCTAGACTTTTACTTCCAACAGTGAAAATGCTTATCTCGTCGAGATCTTTCAGAATTGCTATACATTGGTGGGGTTTGGATGAGCCGTTCATGATTTACGAAAACCGACCACCCAAATTCAGCGCAACACACGAAATGAGGGGTAAGAGATAGGGCTTTCTAAGGTCGATTTTCGAACTCTACGCGAAAAGTTATCCCTAGGGAGATCTTAAAATCAGAACTTTATTTTTCGTTGTACGGCTTATAGGGGATATGGCACAGTTCTCTCAGAAAGTCTCTCATATAACGCGTAGTAATTTGGTGTGCGGAGTTGAACGCGATAAACAGCGGCGGAACGGACCGTTATAATGATACTGTAGCCGTCTGTCGTGATGTGCCTCACGCGGAGGGCAAGCCACAGCGCGAGAAACAGCTACAGTATCATTATAACGTTCCGTTCCGGAGCTGCTTATTGCGTTCAACACCGCAACCAAATTGCTACGTGTTATCTTCTCACAGTATCATAAATTACTTTATGAACTGTACAATGTGTTTGCACATATATCTAAACATTATTTTTATCTCATGCTCTCCAGTCCCTTCCCCGTTCTTCTGTACTTCTAATCGTGGAGACTGACGAGTCGGCGAGCCTTCGAGTTCCCATTGGACACCACGTGGAATTGAGAGTGAGGAAGGGAGGGGAGCGAAAGTGAACTTTGATCTGTGAGTAACACACACGAGGTTACGTCCGAGTACAGTAAGATTGCTGTTGCCCCAGTCCCATGTAATCTCTAGTTTCCATCAAATACAATTTTCAGGTTCCTTTTGCACTAACAAATAGTTCCCTTTCTACAGCCTATCTGGTGTCTCGTCCGTACACTCCCGTTCCTGTCACTGCTGAAATGAGGCAATGGATGGGAGAGGAGGAGGAAGTGTGAGATGAGAGATCAAAGATCAGGGGAATTGATGAGAATGCATTATTATACACTAGACTGATCGTACGGAGAAAAGGGAAAGGCAAGTCGATCAAATATCATGACGAGGGACTTGTTTGGTGGAAATTTGTTTTTAAAAGCTAACGAGCAACAGTACTGAGCCCTATTATACGTAGGACTATATAATCTTTGAAACTCCAATCTTAATTATGAATTAACGGAATTCGTAAATGATTGTGCACGTACTCTAAGGTGGTCCTAATTCTTCAATTATCCTCACACATTTGTTTCCATTTTTCAAATCTTCATACCAGGTCGTGGCGAAAGAATCATCTGGTCGATTGCTCGCCTTTCTCATCAAGATCTACGAGGATGGCGTGGTCTCTCCTGCCATCGAGAGACTCAAGAGAGGTGAGGAGCGATATATCATAACCACTTACTAACTACTTTCGCGCGAGAGCGCTGGAGTAGATAGAAAATTATTTGAAACTCTTTTCTCCTCTAACTGCAAAGAATCGCCGCTTGAGAGCGAAATTACTCGAGAAAAATGATCGCTCGAGAGAGTAACACTATTCTCATTGATGATGAGGGTGTCAGTTGAATAGATTGTATATTTTGCAAACATGCTCTGAGAGAGATCAATGCCCGCGTTGTTGGCCTGAATTACGGAAGTTGTGAAACCAGAGTGTGACTGGTCATAAAAAGAAGCGGTTATTTTCTTCCTTTTTGTACTATCAGGTTGTAACATAAGTTTTGTCGCGTCCAATCTCTTATGCATTTTAACATCAGAAATTCTTCGAATTAATTTAATCTCAATTTCGTTATTCATCATCAGTGAGGGCCTTCGTACTCTTTCTTACGCGCTTTACTTCAGTCCTGTCAAGGCAGTTGAGGAGGCACATTAGTCAGACAAAGTTGTACTGAGATAAGGATTACAAATCATTTTCACGCATCAGCTCTTCTTGAAAAGGATAAATTATGCCGATTTTGTGTGATTTGCGTAAAGTACTACATATGTGCATAATTTTGAACCACTCACGGATAATGACAAACGAAAATCGTTCTAGAAATGTAGACGAGTTTGTATAATGTGGATGGTTGGTGACGGTCGCGAAAACTTTCGCAAGCCGAATTTTCTTCTCAATAGATATCCAGATCCAAATAGTGGTGGAATATAGTTCACCCAAAGTGGTCAGTATGCAGACAAAGTTTGGGGTAGATTGGGTTCTGTTGAGATAAGTGGCTCCATTCAGAACGATGGTATATAAATTAAACTAATGAAATCGGCACTTTGTTCATATTCCTACCTCGCACACATGTTCAATATCTGATTTGTTGTGTCCATCCTAACCATAAACCCTTCCCTTACTAGTATCTACTTGGGATAAGTTTGGAAATAAATAGCTTTTGAATGACAATCTTTAATTCGAAACACCTAAACTTGCATATTTTGGTAAAATTGTGCGCGAATTGAATTAATAAAAATTCAAATTTCCCACAAGTGTAGTGTTCTTTCTCTCACTTGTTTGATGATAAATTATACCTCCATGAGTGGTAATTGGAACGCACTTATGTTAGTCACTGTTGTTGCAATTCTGGATTCAGAAGAGTTGGTCAAGTTGGCTACGAATCAGCGGCTAACCTTACACTCAGTGAAGTATATCTTTGATTCCGCTCAACATAGCACCATATCTGGCGTATAGTTTGAAAGAGCATTGACGGGGTATATCGCCATGCTGTAGAAGTTTGGTTCATTATTTATCTCTGCGAACTAGCACCTGATCAAACGAATTTAAAAAATCTGCACCAAATTTAAATCAGTTCATATTAATATTTTTCGCATAGCCAGCGTGCGCAGTTCAGCTCTACCCTATGGTTTGAATGTGCATGAACACCCCAAACATATACTAGGAGGTCAGGCATTGATAATGTTTGAGAAGTATCCTTCATGGAAATATTGTGAACCTCCGAAATGCGACAAAACTTATGTTACAACGTAATATATTGTATATCGCAGATGATCTCATACACATCTCCGACCCTATCGGATCTATCGATTTCTCCACACTACCGTACTTGTCGATTACCGTATCCCCGCCACCTCCCGTACCCTCGCCGATCAATGAGTTGAAGAGAGATGTGGTGTGTCTGGCTGGAGGAACGGGAATTACGCCGATGTTGGGAGTGATCAAGGAGAGAGGATGGAAGAGGTACGGTCGATTATTGATTGATTTATGAAAATTCAAATTTCGAACCGTGGTGTTTCTCTGTTTCAGATAGGTAATATGAAGTCAGAGATTTCCGCGGTTCAATTTCACTTTTGTTCCTATCTTAAAACGAATTACATATGTCGTATCATCGCGTACAACAAGACTGAAGAGGATACGCCTAGAGAAGGATGGATGCCGGAGGGAATGGTGAGAGGGGAAAAGGGAGGGTACTGAAGAAGAATGATTTGGATTTGTGTTATAAAATTATCAAGAATAGTTGATAACGGCGAAACTATCTTGGTTCAATCGATAATTTTCAGGATATGGTATCTTCGTCCGATCGATTGGTACACGTTCTCTCAGCTGCTGATGATTCATGGAAAGGAGTGAAAGGAATTATCGGAAGGGAGAATATGGGAGAACTAACGGTCAGTTATATGGAAGGATCGGTCAGAATAATGTGTTGTACTAAAAAGGCCTTGCTGTTGACTTGAATTTCTGCTCAGAATTTGATTAAAATATTCACATTTCAGGGCTACGAGATCGTCTTCGTTTGCGGTCCCGATGGATTCGTGCAAGAAGCAGCGAGGTTTCAATTTTTTGCATTTTTTTAGACAAATTTCGAATTTTGATAACCGGTAAAGCTCTGCTTCACACTGTTTTCATAAGCCTTGATCGTTTCGGTCGACAGTACCATTTCAATTATTCCTTCAACATAAGAACAACAATCCTAATTCTGATTATCACTGGCTGCTGCAGGAGTCTGGCGATCCCACGAATCTCGTCCACGTCTTCCAGGGATGAGGAAAGATTACGGTAGAAGCAGAGACGGCACGGGACCCGACTGAATATTGATTTGCTTACGGTTGTTGCGTGCTATAGTTACATCTCTAGTAGATCTGATTAGAAAATCTTATTTGTATTCACTAAACTTTACGTTAATATAATTTATCAGATTCGCAGTACGTGTAGCCTTTTTTCGTTATCTTTCTTTGAATGTTTTCTTAATAAACCATATTTTTTAAGTGATTGTGAAATTACGACTAGACCCATTATTGGAGGCCAGCTGATGTATTACCTGTGATCTCTAATCTCTCGAATATACCTAAACGTTAGACGGCTTCAGTAGACTGAACTTCTTTCAATATCCAATATATCGGCTAGCATCGAGTAATGAGCGGTATAGAATCTTACAATTATTAACGCAAACTTGAAACAGAAAATAAATGGGAAATATTAGTTACCCAGATGTATTATTTGAGTAAAATAGGATACTACACATGTTTTATTAGGCAAAAAACAGAATAGTTTTGATATGTTGAACTCTCTCTTTCTTCCGAATGACGCGGGTCGTAGTGAGTGCAATCGAATGAAGATTGCATTGTGCGAATGAAAACTGGGGCTGGATACACAAACCACAGCATTCCTCTCTAAATCATCCCCAGTTTCTATGATTTCTTCTCCAACGATTTCATGCCTCTATTATAATGTTAGATCTATTAGCAACAAACTAGCTGCTCTTCATCAAATTCTTCGAGTTGAACAACCTGACATCCTTTGTATCACCGAATCATGGTTGAATAGTCGCACCCCCTCCTCTCTCCTTATTGGTGACCTCCCGTATGTTGCAATTCGACGTGATCGCTCCACTGGTCGTGGTGGTGGCACTGCTATATTCATTAGAGACCATTTTTCTTATACACTTATTGATTCAATTCATAGGAATGTCGAATGCCTTGCCATAGATCTCCTTACCTTGTCATCCCTTTCTGTCCGCATCTGTGTTGTCTATAGGCCTCCCAATTACAGTATTGCCCAGACCGAATCACTTATCGACTGTCTTTCCGATTTAGTTTCCTCCTCATCCCACCCTATCTTATTTCTTGGTGACTTCAACACTGACTCTCTATCAATCCCCTCCTCAAATATTGATCGATCACTCATTTCCTTTGTGTCTACCTCTAATCTCCATAATCTCATCACTTTGCCCACAAGGCATGATAGATGTTTAGATTGGTTACTCACTAATGAACCATATATTATTTGTGATCCTACCGTAATACCTTCGTTTCCATCATCCGATCATTTAGGCACTTCTTTCTCATTAAATTATCACACACTTCCTCCAGTGCAATCTTTTGTTAGAGATTATGCTCGTGCTAATTATGATGACTTCACCTCTTACCTCTATAGTATCGATTGGTATAGCTTGTTTTCTGCTTCCCCCGATCCAGAGTCGATGTATACTACGTTTGTTTCAATTATTATTCAAGGTATTCATACATTTGTTCCTTTCCACAAACCTAGGCCTATTACTGCTTCTTACCCACCACATATTCAACGCCTCATCCAGCATAGGAATATTCTATTTTCTAAGATTCATTCCTCCTCTGTTCGTATTCAGTATGAATAATGCAGTAGAGACCTTTTGACTCAAATTAAAAAATGGAATCAATTTTGTGAAAATAAAAAAATAAAACAGTCGAAAGACCTCTACCGTCATATCCGTTCCCTTACCAAACCCAAGTCAATTATTCCCAAGAAGCTGCAATCCTCAGATGGCTCACTAGTATCTTCTCTCCCTGATATTTCCAACCTTCTTGCTTCTAATTTTGCAGCACACTTTACGCTTGACGATGGTGTGATCCCCTCCATTCCCTCTCACCCTCGCCCCCCATATCTTTCTAACATTTCATTCCTTCCTCATGAAGTTTTTAAAGCCCTGAAAAAGCTCTCACCTTCGTGCTCTACTGGATTTGATAAGATTCCTCAGATTATTTTTCGTAAATGTGCTTCAGCCCTTTCTCTTCCTCTTTGTGACATTTTCAATATTAGTATGATGTCTGGTATCGTTCCTTCTCATTGGAAACATTCACTTATTACGCCCCTTCCTAAGCCTGATAAGGACCTCAATTTTCCTGACTCTTATCGCCCCATTTCTATAATTTCACCTGCATCTAAGACTACGGAACGGCTAGTTAAAGAGAAACTATCACCGTACCTATTTCGATTTGATATAATTCCTAAATACCAGGATGGATATCGCCCCGGTGCTTGTTGTCACTAATGTTATTGACTCTGAGAATGACTGGACTCGTGCTCACTCTCGTAAAGAAGTTACTGATGTTATCTACCTTGATTCTTCCCGTGCGTTTGATACAGTACCATTTACCAAATTGATTTCTAAATGCTCTCATTACGGTATTAATGGTAATCTCCTTAACTGGATATCCTCCTTTATAACTGACAGACATTTCTCAGTCCGTTTTGGTGATTGTATTTCTGACTCGTTCCCCGTACTGTCCGGTGTACCTCAAGGCTCCGTACTAGGACCAATTCTGTTCACACTATACATTTCGGATATCACTCACATTCTCTCCCCATTTCCCGATGTACGTATTCAAGCATATGCCGATGATATCAAACTGTATATTTCATACCCACTTGAATCCTCTCAATCTAAAACTGCCCAACTTCAATGTGCTCTTGATGCTATTTACTCTTGGACTATTATTAACCAGCTCTCTCTCTCTGAATCTAAGTGTACCCATCTTCACATAGGATCGACCCCTCCTTTTTATACCATAAACAATGTAATTCTCAAAAGTAATTCCCCACAACATGATCTTGGTATTCAAGTTGTCCCTTCCCTTCTCAAAAATGTCTCCATTGTTGACCGTGCTAACAGAGCTAAGACTGCTCTCCATATTATGCTCCGAGCTGTCTCAGTTAACTCCCCTGAAATTCTTATTAAATGTTATCGCACTTATGTCCTTCCTCACCTTGATTTTGCTTGTCCTTTCTGGAATCCTTATACTAAGAAGGATAGTCAGACAATAGAGAAGGTCCAAGAACAATTTACTCGAATTCTATTCTATCGGTGTTTTCCTTTTCCATCATATCCTCTTTCTCTTCCTTCCTTTCCAAAACGTCTGTCTACTCTTGGTCTTCAAGCGCTTTCAGAGAGGAGAGTCATTTTTAGCCTAGTTTTCGCCCGTAGGATTATGAATGGCGACACAGTTCTAGATCGCAACAGATTCTTTACTTTTAAACCCCTTAGAGATAGATCGAACACATTTGGAATTCATATTGAGGCAACTAAATCCACACCTCGTTTTCCTTGTTTTTCCAGAAGAGTAGCTAGGATACTTAGTGAACTACCTTCAGATATTCATCGTTCTTCAAGTATTGCTGTCTTTAAGAATAGATTACTCAAATTAGACTTATCTAAGTTAGCACTTTATCGTTAGTTATTCACTTCCCCCTTCTCTTCCCTCTCCCTACCCACATATTCTCTTTTCACCCCCACGCACACATCTCTACTCCCTCCCCACTTCTCCCCCGTTAGAGATCTACGGATGCTGGTTCTCGGAGCAGAGTCTACCTGGTCTACCCGAGTGCCTCCTCCTCGGTTCCCTCCTCATATACTGACCAGACGAAGACAGATGAGACCAGCTGACTAGATCTTCGATTTTCTTTCTCTCTTTCTCTTCTTTTGTGTGTACCCCTTCTCTCCCTTTACTCTTTCACTTTTAACCCTCGGTATGAGGAGAATCTAATTATTGTGTAACACCATACATTATATACTGTATCACATCTCGTTGCGCATTCGAGCGTAGATAAAATATATATATATATATATTCCATAACGATCGAAAGCGGTCGATTAACGAAAAAAGATCTTCGAAATCAAATTACAAAGTCGAAACTTGATGTGTGTCTGCAACATATCGCAATTTTACAAACGATGTTGGGAACCCGAGCTTAATAACTTGTGTTTCAGACTGACTATGAAATGCAAATATTTTCAATTGTGATAGAATTTGAGAATTTTTTTTCTCAGAACCGTTTCAAATATCGAAGCTTATTTTCCCTGCTTTCCTCGTCGAGAGAAAATCTGGAATCTTGCCAGGACAAATTTGATTACATTTCGCTTTCTCACTTCTCCCCGACGAAAGGAATATTGTGAAACGAGAGCACTGAAAGGGGAGTTTTGATGTAGCGTAGCACATACTGGTAACAATAGAGCAACTGCCTAGTTGCTATCTCGCATAAAGTCGTGCTCACACATGAAACCTCGACTAGTGATTTTCTGTCAATTTACCTTAGTTCGGCGGTTCTAAAATCCACGAACACCCGGGAGGTGCTTGTTTCAAGCAGTTCATTTCTTAATAGGATTAAGCTCGAAATCAATTGGTACTGCCTTCGCTTTCTAAATTTATGATCAATCTGAAGCCTCTGCGTTCTCCTATTTTCTACCTCTCTGAGCCACTGCATAAAAGAGATACAGTGGGATACGATGGTTTGTCGTATACCTGGAATACGGAAGAAGGATGAAAAATATCCATGCAGTCCATGGTAGTAATAGATCATATTTCTTCCAGTCGTCATTTCGACTTCTGTTGAATGATGGATGGATAGAAGGAGTTCACTAGAACTGAAGCTAAGGTGAGAATACACTAAGAAATTAGTTTCTTTGCGGACATTGTGTGATTGAAAGGATCTCTGTTAACCAACAATCGAATAGAATAAATTCTAGAACATTGTAATTGAATACCGAAACGACAATTATACAAGAAATTTAAAAATTACATTTCTATCAAGAAACGTTGATAGATACTGTCGTGTTAAACAGAGGAAGTCTGAGAACCGAGATACCTCCGTACAACGAAAAAATAAAAATTTGTCACTTGGGGTTCTTTTTCACGTAGATCACGAAAATCGTGAGGACAGGAGGTAAGCGAGGGCGGAAGTTGATATCGCCATACGATCGTAGCGATATTTTGTTGACGACAAAATCAGGAATATTTAATTGGATTATCTCCCTCCCCTTCATTCTTCTTCACTTTCGAACGCGAGACCGGTCATTCGGCGCGCGCAGCGAAATGACCGGCGAGTGCCGTCGGCGCGCGAAGCGCGACGACGCCGCGAGCCACCCCTGGCCGTTGGCGGTAGCCAACGGCTAGTTACATTAATCTTATGCATCCACGTAATATTTTTCAAATGGAAATTTTAAAACTCATTCATTCATTTGGAAAACTAGTGTAGTTCGAATAATTCTAGCTGACGCAACCAACCTCATTGCATCAGCTGTTCTCCGGTTTTACAGCCTCGGGAGATTCTCGTCTCAAGCAGGACATATCTTATCTGGTCTTTCCACTCAATTCAATTGATACTGGTCACGTAAGTTTTTATAATTCATAACCCACTCTACAGATCAATGTCTCCCTCCTCTCAATCCTTTCTACACTCCTGTCATTGGAACAAGCGGATGATGTGGAGAGAATGCGTCAGCCACTGTGTCTAATAATAATAATTTATCTACGCCCGAGGAGCGACGATAACGTGAACACATTAATGAACGATTACGGATGGGAGGGGGGACTCTCCTGAGTCATTGAGGGTGAGAAAGGTATACGACTATCGGATTCTAAGAGGGAGGGGTACGATGATATTTCGCATATCTGGAATACCGCAGAAGGTTGAGAGACAATCGTGCAGTCCTCGGTAACAAGAAATATTTTTTCTCCACTGAAGCTGAAGTTTGTGAGAGTACACTTGAAAATTCTTTTTGTGCGGATGTTGTGCGATTCCAAGAACCTGTGTCGACCTATACGCATAGAATATTGTAACTGAGTACTGCAGCTCGAGATGCGCTAGTATTTCTTGCGATGTCGGGAAAATTACCTACGAACTGCTTATTTTCTCACTTTCTTTTTTTTCTTTTTTTCAACAAGACACAAGGAAACTATTGACCCAAGGGTCTAAATCTGGTTATTTTAAAGGGGTGCTCCGGGGAATGAATGTTAGGGAGTCCCACCACGAAAATTCTGCGCTCTCAATGGGAAACTGTAGCGAAATTACCCCGAGAAAGAAGCGAGAAATAAGAAGAGTGAGTGAAACATAAACGAACAAGTCACTACCCTGCGCTGTCAATGAACTTTGCTGGTATGTAAATAGCCTCAGAGTCGTCTGTGGAACTTCGTACAAAGTGATTTCTGATCGGGTGAGTAGCCCCTTCAATATCCGCACTATCACGATGGGTGGATGAACATTCCCCGGAGCACTCCTTTAACACGCGGGTGCGAGAAACTCACGGGTACAACCATAAAATGGGTTTTATACCACTATTATATATTTATCCCTTTTAACGTTTTGTAAAATCATACTAATTGGTTGATCTTATGGTTAATCAATGTCAACTCTCAATATGCTACCAACTTTCGTTTATTCTAAACTCGCTGCCATCCTCCTTCATTCTATAATATTCTGTCGCTGTGAATGGCGATAATGAGGCGAGAATCAGGTTATAACAGACTTCTCTCATTGAATCTGACTTTAATTTGGTTCAAAATTATGGTGGTATTTTAATTCGTTATGATGGTTAAACAAGAACAGGTAGAGTGATATACATATTCGTGGTAATCATTTCTTCCTCACGTTCTTGAAGTGGTCACTAATTCCATCGAGAGACTCAAGAGAGGCGAGGAGCGTCGAGATTTGAGCGGAGTTGAGTAATTTTTGGGCACAAAATGGGGGCATGGATCTTCGTCGCCGTTTTGTGCTAGGGTTAAATAAGTCGTGAAGCCAGAATTTGACTAGTTACAAAAACTTTCTCAACATTTTTCCTTTTTTAAATTACCTATTGCAGATGTTCTCGTCCACATATCTGACCCTATCGGATCCGTCGATTTCTCCGTACTGCCGTACTTGTTGATTACCGTATCTTCACCACCTGCCGTACCCTCGCCGATCAATGAGTTTAATAGGGTTGTGATGTGTCTGGCTGGAGGAACGGGAATTACGCCGATGTTGGGACTGACCAAGGAGAGAGGATGGAAAATGTACGGTTAATTGTTGATTGATTTATGGATGTTTGCGCGCCCTGGTTTTTACTGTTGCAGGAACGGGGTATAATGGCTGAGATACCTGCGTGTCAATTCCCCTGAAGATGTCGATTCAAAAACCCGAAACTCATCATTCCAGGTATCGTCTCATCGCATACAACAAAACTGAAGAGGACATGCCTAGAGGAGGATGGATGCTGGAGGGAATGGTGAGCGGAGAAAAATGAGAGTACTGCAGGAGCTGGATTTCGAGGAAAAAACTTATACAATGCACATGCCCTTAGTTTCCAAATTTAATACACGCGTGGAATAATCCAATCCCATCAAAGTCCGCGGTCACCTCCGTTTCGTTATTCATATTCATCATCATATTTATCCTGACGTCAGGCACAATGGTCCTGCAGGAGGGTGACTTCAGTGTGGAGGGAATGGGGATCTTAGGTCTCAGAGCGTCGTTAGGTCAAGGGATGGGATCTTCTTTGGCTTCTCTGGTCAACTGTAGGGACGATCGTGAAGGATCTCCGTTGAGCGTCGAAGTAGATCATCCTGCCGCCGAACACCTGACTTGTGCCGGTTAGGAACTCACAACGCAGACAGCGGGGCTTTCTTGACGGTAGATCACTCGAGACGATGGGAATCCGTCCGTGCTCCTCCTCTTGAAGTGTACCAAGTAGGCGATACTCTCCGGGTTGCCCAAGCTGACGGGAGAGGATTCCCCAAACTAGGTCGGAAAAGAGCGGGGTCAGGGACGATCGCCCATCACGAGCGCTAGAATGGAGAATGGAGAATGGAGAATGGAGAATGGAGAATGGAGAATGGAGAATGGAGAATGGAGAATGGAGAATGGAGAATTCGTTATTAAAATTTACTTTTATTTCTAAACGCAGAATGGATCGAAAATCAAACTCAGCCTTTTTTGTTTGAGTTATATAAGTTGTGAAGCTAGAGTGTGACTAGTAAAAACATTGTGAGACAAATCTCGTGTGCACTTTATCGTTTATTGCAGATGATCTCGTGCATGTCTCTGACCCGATCGGATCGATCGATTTCTCCACATTACCGTACATGTCGATTACCGTATCCCCACCACCTCCCGTACCCTCGCTGATCAATGAGTTGAAGAGAGATGTGGTGTGTCTGGCTGGAGGAACGGGAATTACGCCGATGTTGGGAGTGATCAAGGAGAGAGGATGGAAGAGGTACGGCAGATTATTGATTGATTTGCGAAACCACTAATTGTGCACCGTAATGTTTCTCTGTTTCAAATAAGGAATATTACCTCAGAGATTTTCGTTATTCAATTTGAAAGTCGCTTTCCATCTGACAACGAATTTACCCATTTCAGATGTCGGTTCATCGCGTACAACAAGACTGAAGAGGATACGCCTAGAGGAGGATGGATGCCGGAGGGAATGGTGAGAGGGGAAAGGGGAGGGTACTGAAGAAGAATCATTTGGATTATGATGAATAAACTGATCAAGAATAGGTGAAAAGGTGAAACTCTTAGTTCAATCGATAATCTGCAGGATACGGTATCTTCGTCCGATAGATTGGTGCACGATCTCTCAGCTGCTGATGATTCGTGGAAAGGCGTGAAAGGAAGAATCGGAAGGGAGAATATGGGAGAACTAACGGTCAGTTATATGGAAGGATCGATCAGAATAATGCGTTGTAATAAAAAGACCTTGTTACTGACTGGAATTTCTGCTCAGAATTTTATAAAAAAATATTTCAGGGCTCCGAGATCGTCTTCGTTTGCGGTCCGGATGGATTCGTGCAGGAAGCAGCGAGGTTCCATTCTATTTTCTCGTTTTAGCGACAAATTTTGGAGTTTTTCATAGCCGGCAAAGCTGTGATTCACAATCTTTTCATAAGCCTTGATAGTTTCGGTCGACAGTGGGAGCTCGATAATTCCTCAACGTAATAACAATAATCCTTTTTCACAGGTTGCTGCAGGAGCCTGGCCATCCCACGGATCTCGTCCACGTCTTCCAGGGATGAGGAAAGAATACGGTAGTATGAGAGTCGGCACGGGACCTGACTGAATATTGATTTGCTTACGGTAGTTGCGTGCTATAGTTACATCTCTAGTAGATCTGATTAGAAAATGTTATTTTTATTCACTAAACTTTATGTTAATAGGATTTATCTGATTCGCAGTACGTGTAGACTTTTTTCGTTATTTTTCTTTGAATGTTTTATGAATAAAACCTTTCTCATGAATCAGAATCACTCGTGGGTGAATTACAACAGTATGCTCGAGACCTGCCTTGTAGGAAGATTCGAGGGAGATATGCAATGTGTGAGTGTGGACCTAATTTATTCTTAAACATTGTCCATAAATTTTACGTAAAAACACCCCTGACTTGGGATTCACAAATAGGTTAAAAGTCAAACGATCCCACATGGAGTGATTGGCCTTTCTTACTCGGTATGTCAACACAATCCCAATGTTAATATTCATTGCGAATGTTGTACTTCCTATTATAATACCCTCTCCTACCCGGCGTCCGTTCGCTATTTACCGTACTTCTTTCAGTACCCCCTCCTAGCCCTTCAACACTGGACGACGAGGATTCGAATGAGGGAGGGAAGGGAATAGTATGGGAGATGAATGAAGATGCAACACTCGACTCACATAACATCAGGATGGCGCGTTAGGGATTCTTGCTAGTGAAGTTGGTTTCGCAATCATTCATCATGTCACTTGTTTACTCTGTCTGTCTCTCACTGTTCCTACCACAGTATTAAGCTCCAGACAGGGCGCGTGTAAAACCGAAAAACGTTCCTAGATCTTCAATTTTCAATGAAACATATACGAAGTTCTCATTTGAATGCTCCGAAACAGATCAGGATCATTTGCGTTTCAGACACAATATGAAAAACAAAAGGATTTGGAGACAAAATTTTGATATGTTTCACAATTTCTTCATATTAAAACTCGATACGATATGCTAAAATTCCGTGTAAGAGCAAATTCGTCGCTTTTGAATTTGAAAACGGGCGCGAAATGAACTTTTGAGTTGCACGGGGCTTAATACCGATTTCGCAATCCATACAGAAGGAATAACGGAGCACTTTATAAATGTAGTATTATAATATTATTCAGATCCAAATCATACTCGATTGCTCAAAAAGATATTTTATTTTAGTTGATGTGAGAATGAAACAAGAGTTCGCCGGATGTTAAAAATGGACAATGTAAATCTCGGGAGATTCTTGTTTCAAGCAGTGCATATATTAGCTGGTCTCTCCGATCACTTGATAATATTCAGTTATTTGCAATTCATAATCCACTCACTCTGTAGCTTGATTTCTCCCTCCTCTCATTGCGTTCTTCTCCTGCATCTTCTCTCGGAACGAGTGGAAGTCGAGGAGAGAATGTGTCAGCCAAAGCATAAGAGAGATACGATAGGGAAATAGTAGGGTATAGTAGTCATCCTGATAGAAATCAGACATGTACTCAAGGGTAGCAAGTAATCATATTTCTCCCTCCATTTGATGGTGAGGATGATGGATGGAAGGAGTGGTGTTTATGTGGGGGAGAAAATTCGCATAGCTTTTGCACGGATGATGTATGATTCCAACAACCTTTGTCGACCTACAATCGACAGTGATAAATTGTAGAATATCGTACGTGATGGAAATTTAGGAACGAAAATCGTGCAATTTCCAAAATATGACGTTTCGTGGATTATGGTGAATTTTCATTTTTATGACTTTTGCTTTTTTGCTTTCTTTTTTTCGTATGCGTTTTCATAAAACGGATGGGATTTTACACGGAAATATGGCTAGAAATGCAATAAAATCACGTTAAAAAAACATGTAATATTGACGAAATAGCCATAACCGGGTTTTAGCACTATTTCGTCAATATTTCATGATTTTTGACGGGCTTTTATTGCATTTCTAGCCATATTTCCGTGCAAAATCCCATCCGTTTTATGAAATCGCACTTGAAAAAAGAATGAAAAAAAGCAAAACTCATAAAAATGAAAATTCACCATAATCCACGTAACGTGATATTTTTTGGAAATTGCATGGTTTTCGTTCCTAAATTTCCATCACGTACGATATTGTAACTGAGTGTTGCAGCTCGAAATGCTCTACTATTTCTTGCAACATCGGGAAAATCTTTCTATGCCCTACGAACTGGTTATTTTTTTCATTTTCTTTTTTTCATCAGCGAACAAGAGGTTAATTGACCCGAGAGTCTGAACTTGTTTATATGAATATGCGTGTGCGAGAAACTCATGGGTACAACCATAAAGTGGGATTTATGCCACAACTTTCTTTTATCCTTGTAAATCTTTGAAAATGTGTTAATGTCTAATATGTTAATGTTATGGGGAAGAAAAATAGATGTCAACTCTCGAAATCCTATCAACATTCTTTTGTTCTAAAAATTCTCTGCAGTCCTCTTTCATTCCCTTCTCTTTTGTCGCTGTGAATGGCGATGATGAGGCGAGTATGAGGTTAGAACATACTTCTCTCATTGAAATCGACATAAATTTGGTTCACAATTATGGCGGTATTTACATTTTGTATGATTGGTAAACAAGAACAGGTAGAGTAGCACATCTCGTGAACGGTTGTTTGTAATATTCTTTGACTCAAATATTATTCATTGTAATGAGGTCACTATGCCCTTTACTGCAGACTGGATTTTTCTCACACGTCAGGTGACGTCATGGATCAGGAATTAGTGACGACGAGACGTGCAGTGAGGGACAGGACAGAATGAGGTATTTATTATATTTCTTGTGACCGATATCGTGAAGTGATCATTCAAAATATATGCGCATGCATGTGATATCAGAGTGAATCGAGAATCTACAGGGATTGGGTATTTATTTTGCCAGTGTTGCCGAGCTGGTCGAGGTCGAGTCGTCGAGTCGAGGAATCGGCAATGCCGAGAAGAACACTCCGCCGCTCAACAATTTTGTACGTCGTCGAGTGTGAGTTCGATTATATTTCTGCCGATGTTCCCAAGTGAGTATTCAGAATTTCACAAATAATTCAGCAAACAAATGTTTGCATGTGAAATAACAGTGTTCCTAATTGTCGATGAAAAAAATTCAAAATTCTCTTTAGATTCTTGTTTCAAGCAGGGCATATATTAGTTTGTCTCTGCACTCAATTGATGATAACCTCACATACTTTGCAATTCATAACCCACTCAATCTGAAGCCCGATTTTTCCTCCTCACACTACGTTCTTCTCTTCTTTGCCATACCTATCTGAGCTGCTGCATCAAAGATGTACAGTAGGGGAACAATTATTTTCCGCACACTGGAATTCGGTAGAAGGATGAGATGCAATCGTGCAGTCTACGGCATCTTTCTTCCAGTCATCATTTCGGCTGCTGATGAATCAAGATGATGGAAGAAGTCCACTGTTGCAGAAAAAGGGTGAGAAAACATTAATAGGATAGTTTGTTTGCGGATATTGTGTGTTTGAATGAATCTCCGTTGAACAACAATCGAATAGGACCTAGAATATTGTAATTGAATGACGAAACACCAATTGAGCAAGAAGTTTGGAAAATGAATTTCCGTCAAGATTCTGATAGATACCGTCGTGTTCAAACATTCCGATTTCAAATTCCCTCAATAATTTCCAATATTTTCCTTACAATTAGCAATCTGCACACATTACATGGCATCATGATAGCACTTAGCTTTGCACAAATATTTCTTGTTAAAGAAATTTTTAACCGATTTAATTTTGAGATTTCGACCTAGTTCAGTAGCAGCATAAAAATATTTGGCAAAAATAGCCGAAAACTGCTGTTTTTTTGCACTCAAATGAAAACTCATCTTAGGCGAGTAAAGCTATCGAGATGGCGTTTGTTGAAGTTGCGTAGATACGTTTTCCACAATTCTACTTAGCGGTTTTGCAAAATTTGATCTAGTTCAAAAGCAGCACATGAGAAAAGCACAAAAAACAACAATAATCACCGCTTTTTCACTCTGTAATCCGAAAATGACAGGGATAAATTCTGCCATGCAAATGAGCTATTTTCCCCCCTTTTACACGCTGTGAGTCATCGGACAGGAATTCGCGACTACAAGTTGTAGTGAAGAGCCGGAGGGAATATTGGAGATGTTTATTCTTGATGAACAAGGCATGATCGCTCGAAGCCTCTCATTCTGTAGGTAATGTGAGGGTGAAGCGATACTTCAACCGGATAATCAAATGCAAGCAATAATGCGGGCAAAGAATCTTTGGCTATGTCATGTTGATAATTCGCTGCTCTAATGAATTACCTTTTTTCCAATTATTCCGCAATCACACAGTTATCATTCATACAAATCTGAAGATAGTGCTCGCCCTGTAGCGTCTGGTTTTCACTTTGAAAGTCGGAATAACAAGATGTGCATGCGATATCGTTTCATTTTTTGCAAGGATCGCCTTGGCCTACTGAGTTTTTCGTCGTACTACGATATAATCGTGATCATACGCATTTAGTCTCAAGAAAGGAGTAACACGAAAAATTAGTTGGATTGGCCGCTCTTGTGCTTATTAGAAGCCAGCAGTCCGATCATGAATCATTTGCAAAGTTTCACGGACGGCTATAAGGCTATGTACATAATCGGAAAGTTCATTGACAGCGCAGCGTTATAGCTGGTTCGGTTATGTTTCACTTGTTCTCCTCAATTTTCACCTCGTTTTTGGGGTAAATTCGATATAGTTTCCCATTGCGATCACAATATCTTCGTGGTGGTGCATTCGTATTGCTCCTAAAATATAATACGAATGCATTACTCCTAAACCAATATCCTCTATTCAGCTCTCTCATATCACGAGGCGCACGTTTTCCGAATCCTCCGTCATCACTCACTTCCATCGGCGAAGGGAGGAGAGGGAGATGAGATGGAAGAGGAGGAAAGGATGGAGAACAGATGAGTAGTCCCGTAGGGAGATTATTGATTGAATGGGACAACGAGGTTCAATTGAATGGTTTTGAATAGTTTGTACAATTATTAGTTAGAAAGGCAATTAATAATACATTGGCTTAACGCTTCGGATCGCAACATGTAGCAACCATGAAACATGAGATGGTTAGGTAAAATGCGCAAGCCTCCAACTTTATTTCTAGTTTATCGTTTGATTAATTTGATAGAATTTGAAACTTATTTAAAGGAAACTTCCAAAACAATTTCCCCAGGTGTGTGTGACGTCACTACGTACTTTGAGTACCATTCGAGAGGAGGGCTTTGGTTGATGAAAGCAGCGGGCACCGAGGCGCAACTGGGTTTCTCTAATCAGGTACTAGAGTTTCAGTCGATTTAAAGCGGAATCGCCTTTCACTGTATTTCTCCCTACTGTTAGCAAATTTTTGCATACCGAGGCGCATTTTCAGTCTAGCCCACTATTAGCCCCGGCGCGAAGCGCCGGGGCAATTTTGGCCTGGAAAGGAGAAATTCCCACAATCGGAAAGGTTCCTGAGAGGGTAGGGTATCGACATCCGTTCAAAATCAAATCCAAGTATCCAGCTTTTGGGGATCTTCTGCCGGAACATAAGAGATACTAAATCCGAAATTTCAAGTCTCTATCACAACCGGAAGTGCCTCAGGCTAACTCCACTTTTTGTCGGTTTCGCGGCGTCAACTTTTTTTGAGTTGGATCCGCAGCAGTCGCAGAGAGACGTGCTATAGCTCATTCGATAGAGCGCATACGGTTGCCTGCCTAGAGACTTTTCAGAATTGTGAAATTTCTACTGGAAAGGTGCGAAAATCCTTCAAAGTTCGAAATTTCGGCCACTTTTTCAGTCCAGCCACATTTTCTGCTATCCAAGCTCTCAATGGAAAATCCAAGTTCCTACCGACCTACTGTAGACTAATGTTGACACGGCGAATCCACTCAGCTTAATTTCGAAAAGATTGGTTTCCATTTGTAGGTGCTGACGCCTTTCAAACATTTTCCCGCGCGAATTTATCCCTCTGCCTCCTCCTCCTCTCTCCCTCCCCGCGCCTCTCTCTCAGGTCAGGTCAACGGTTTCAACACGGCGAGTCGTCTCAAGTTGTCAGCACTCTGCCTACTATGAAATAGAAACTTCAAATTAATGTAAAACTAGTACCATTTTCGAAATCATCATCATAAATTACCCATGGCTGCATGCTTTGTTGGGGTCGAACGGGCACTTTCTGTTTTGTACTATTGTACCCTCTGGGAGAGGATTGGGCAGAGGAGTAAGTTAAAAGCTTCCGACCTGATTCATAATAATCATACTAGCTGTTGGCAAACGCCAGCGGCCAGGTCTAGAAGACTGCACAGTATATTCTCGGTGGATTGGGTCGTGGCGTCAAAATGCATTCTCATTCCATTCCTTGTTAGTCGTCGCGAGCGGCCCCTCTCCCTTTTCTCTCCGATTTGGATTGGTTTCCCCTAATACCCCTCGCTTCCGCCTTCGACTCATCAAGAAAAGAGAATCCCCTTCCAAGCCGGAGTGCTCACCGTGTGATGGGTATGACCTACTAAGATGTTTGGTCCTTCAGAATCTAGACTCGATCATCTCGTTGAAAGATTGAAAGATCTGGCGGATTCGAGCAGAGAAGATTCTAGAACACGCAAGGCTTCGTTTACGACCTATAGTAAGATTCTATATATGCAATGCAATCCAACATCCTCTCGCAAGCACACCGCAAATGACCATCTTGAAATGAGAAGAACGACCTTTTCTGACCCCACATCTTGATCTGCGCCCTAAAAACGATAACAGATAAATATTGTATTGTATTGTATTGTCAAAATGCGACGAAGAATGAAGGGGAGGAGATAATTCAATTATCTCGCGAGATTTTGACCACAAGATATAGAAAAGACCCCTAGGTTTGCAGATGCTTTCCCACCTCTACCCTTTCAATCATAGTTCGATAAACGATACCATAGTCTCTTCATTTTACACACTCTCTCACCGCTCGACCGGCCTAGAGAGTGCGTGAAATGAAGAGACGAAGGCCCGAATTACGAACTCTACTTTCAATGCACTTGGTCGAAAATGCTAATAAGGTAAAGAAATCATTCGCTCCGCGCCAATAAAAGTCCCGAGATCCACCTTCCGTGGGAAGGTGGCGTATCCTGGATTTGCAAGCAAAGTCAACAGCTAAGTGAATTTTGGCAAAATCTCAATTCAATAAAAGGAGTGAGATCCTATTAATCAGAACAGTCAGTTCAATAACAGTCCCGTGATCAATAGCCAAAATTCGCGCTGTATTTTTCAGGTGTCGCTGTTGGCAGATCTTCAAAGTACGAATAAATAGAGCACGAATTTTGGATATTAATTACAGGACTGTTCTGAGTAATAGGATCTCACTCCTTTTATTGAATTGAGATTTTGCCAAAATTCACTTAGCTGTTGACTTTGCTTGCAAAGCCAGGATACGCCACCTTCCCACGGAAGGTGGATTATTCTTTATTTTAGGAGAAATCAATTTTGTGCATAACGCACCCCATTCTCTCCTTAGAGTGCCACTCTTGGGTGAATTACAACAGTATGCTCAAGGTATGTTTCGTAGGAAAGAGAGTGATACGACCAAGTGTGAGTTCGATTGGGTTTATGTTTCGGCCGATGCCCCACTAGAGTTACCTGAGTTTCAGAAATAATTCAACAACCCAAAGCTTACATGTGGAATGATGTTCCTTTGGTCGATCTTGAAGAAAAAACATCCTTATTGAGAAACCCAGATTCTATTGGGACCCTCACACAATACCCCTCCTGTTCCCTCAATACTTTTAGACGAGGATTCGATTGAGGGAGGGAAGGGAGCAGCAGGGGAGATTTATGCACTCGCTCATCCCATACTCGATCCACAAAATATCTGCTGGGAGAGTCAGAGATTGAGCGTGTATGTTTTTAGAAATTAATTTTAAAGCTATTGATAGATTTGAAATATTCTATTCATCCTCAGCAGTTCGAAAAATACTGGTGGGCACACCCACCCACATAGCTGTTACGATTTTTCAGCCCGGCGAGATTCTTGTTTCCAGAAGAACATAGCTTATTTGATTATTTTTTTTTCAAATTTTGATCCACTCAACCTCCCCTCTTCGAATAACCTTACCCTTTATCCCTACGAACTCGTATTCCACACTCATATCTAGATCCATTTCCTTTTGGAACTATCTCACCACAGACTTTGTTGTTCTCCCACATAATTCCTTCCGTTCTCTCATCTCTTCACAGCCCACTCTACCCTTTCCCAAATCCGTTATCCATAATTGGCTACATCAATGAGATCCCACCCCTTCCCTTCTATACCCTTGCTGCAAGCAAGCGCGATTCGACTACATCGACGGACCGTTTTTCGACACCATTTCACAATGACATCTTGAATTTTTCCACATTACGGAATAAATAATTGAATTGAATTGAACCTGCAGCAGGATTTCTCCCTGCTCTCACTGGTGCGATGAGGATATGCATGAGACAGGAGGAGGAGTTGAGAGGGGAGTGATCAAAGATGGGCTTTGAGGAGGGCGGAGCACAAAAACATTTTTGAATCGGTTGGAGAAAAATGATCAATGGTCGAAGATACGAAATGCGAACGAACGAGAGGTGATGTTTGAATTTGAAGAGGATATAACACACTATCTGACAGAATCGAAATAGACTTGGCACAGGCCAAAAATCGATTCCCTTCGAACTTCAGCAATAGTTAGTACTTGATGAGGGAAACCCACGAGCATCGCCAGATTTTCGATCCACATCCGCGCGCGCGGCGGCGCGGATCTTGCAAAAAACTACAGTAATCCTCGAAAATTTTTATATCGATCCAAATGACTGCGGCGGTAGGGGCGCTGCGTTCCTTGACAAATTATAAGACTTTTTTACTCTGGGGAAATTTTCGATCAGATTCCATCTAACGTCGGAAATCGATAATTCTACTTTTACTTCGGACATGAATGCAATTCTCCAGAAATTTTTCAAGAACCCCCCTAAATATTATTGTTGATTTAGCTTCTACTTGAGCCGATACATACTTCAGTACAAAGGTGCGATTTAAAATTTTCTATAAGGAAGTCAAAATAAATTATGAATGAATTGTGGTGTAATTTTTGGGTTACTGTAGGCGAGTGAAAAAGATGGACGACTTTTCCTAATTGGTGTAATATGTTCTGAAAATTGATTTTAGCCTATGTTGCACAAATTAGGAAAAGTCGTCCATCTTTTTCACTCGCCTACAGTAACCCAAAAATTACACCACAATTCATTCATAATTCATTTTGACTTCCTTATAGAAAATTTTAAATTGCGCCTTTGTACTGAAGTATGCATCGGCTCATATCATATTTTTATCCTGACGTCAGGCACAATGGTCCTGCAGGAGGGTGACTTCAGTGTGGAGGGAATGGGGATCTTCGGTCTCAGAGCGTCGTTAGGTCAAGGGATGGGATCTTCTTTGGCTTCTCTGGTCAACTGTAGGGACGATCGTGAAGGATCTCCGTTGAGCGTCGAAGTAGATCATCCTGCCGCCGAACACCTGACTTGCGCCGGTTAGGAACTCACAACGCAGACAGCGGGGCTTTCTTGACGGTAGATCACTCGAGACGATGGGAATCCGTCCGTGCTCCTCCTCTTGAAGTGTACCAAGTAGGCGATACTCTCCGGGTTGCCCAAGCTGACGGGAGAGGATTCCCCAAACTAGGTCGGAAAAGAGCGGGGTCAGGGACGACCGCCCATCACGAGCGCTAGAATGGAGAATGGAGAAAGCAGAAGCTAAATCAACAATAATATTTAGGGGAGTTCTTGAAAAATTTTTGGGGAACTGAATTCATGTCCGAAGTAAAAGTATAATTTTCGATTTCCGACGTTAGATGAAATCTGATCGACAATTTCCCCAGAGTAAAAAAGTCTTAGAATTTGTCAAGGAACGCAGCGCCCCTACCGCCGCAGTCATTTGGATCGATTTAAAAATGTTCGAGGATTACTGTAGTTTTATGCTAGATCCGCGCCGCCGCGCGCGCGGATGCGGATCGAAAATCTGGCGATGCTCATCGGTTTCACTCATCGAGTACTAACTATTGGTGAAGTTAGAAGGGAATCGATTTTTGGCCTGTGCCAAGTCATTGAAGAAATATGTTGATTTTCTGAGATAGTGTGTTATATTGTTCTGGGATTAATGCATCCACGTATTCGAACCTTTCTGGAAAGTCTGAAACACCAACCTTAATTGTGATTACACTTCACGGATTTCGCTAGAGAATGTGTACTCGAACATAGCTGGAGCTTGCTGGTATAGACTCTCGGTATATACTTTTTACGGATAGAGTTATTGGATTTTCCCTATTCATGGAGTGAGTTCGGTGATTCAAACAATGCCCTTAAGCAAAATTCGCAGATAAATATGTTCATTTGTTGGAACAAGCTTGCAAGACTAAACATCAATTATCCTGCATTTGTTGATCTACCTCCCTCCGCACTAAACGCTGAACACGCTGAGGAAAAGCTAAAGCAGTGCCATCTTCGACAAGGTGTACGGTAGATGGGAGATAGGTTGGTCTGGCGAAAGGTGGGCACTTCAATATGCGCCCTCCCACTTGGATAGAGGCGAAACAGTGTTCTTTTGAGAACACTCGAGAGAAGTGCCCGAAATGATGACTGCAGCGGGCACTGATGCTACTGGACTCTACAATTTGGTACCGGAAATAATGTGTTACACCAATTGTGTTCTGGCAACCATCGTTTCTAGGATGAATGTAATCAACATGTGAGGCGAATCGCGAGAGAATCGACCATTTGAGGGGGTGGGCGGCGGTAGGAAAAAATGTGTGCTATCCGGCAACAAATTTGCGTACAAGTACTTCAAATGATGCTCTTTCAAACTGCGTTGTCAGAATTTTAATATCGGTCGTCATCTTCGAGATTCAGAAGGCCAAACTTGGTACTAGATAGTCAAATCGGGACCACTTAAATGATCATAACTTCGTTTAAAATTGAGTTAGAACGTCGCTCTTTTTTTAGAAAGAAAGCTATCATCATGTTCTACAACCTTATCTAGACGGCATCATTCCTGGACTACAGTACTTCCATATCTTCAATTGGCCTTTGGGCTCAGAATCATTCAAAAACATCCAAAACAACATTGTAAGTGTCTACCCCCCATGTTATAGCTCGTCCATTGGCTATAAATGGTCACTTAACCGAAAATTTGAAAATCGGTATTTTGACCAATTTCAACATGGCCCAAATGAGGGATGGACCAAATGCACTAAATGGGTTTCAAATAATGTAAATACATCCCTCGAAACAGCTTAACGAAAAAGGGCTCCTGAAAAGAGGATATTTAACCTGAAGAATCCAAGGAAAGACGCAAAACTGTACCCCTGGTCTTAAAAGACCTAGAGACTCGGCTTATGGATAGAAATGTCTAAACATTTCATCTACTGAAAGTGAATCTTTATCTTTTCGTTGAAGCGTGCTACAGAGCCTGGAAGTTGGCCAGAACTGGGCTAGAATCCCCCGAGAGCGCGTGCTCTAACCGTCTGGCGCTACGCCGGCTGACCTCCCCCTCCTATTTAGCGCACCCCCGGGCGCGTTTCCAGTCGTTTTTTTCCTTCCGCCACGGGGTGGTCGATTCTCTCGCGATTCGCCTCATGTAACCTAACGAGGCTCGAACTCAACTAGCGGTGGGAAAAAAAAGTGTCTACCTTGCTGTTGGCATTTGTGCACTGCAAAAAATATGGAAACTTTATTTCCTTTTTTCAGTTCCACTCGTGAGTGAACTACATCATCATGCTCAAGGCTAGTTTCGTGGGAAGATTCGAAGGAGACGGAGTGTGAGTGTAGCTTATCACGCCAATCAGTGTCGGATTAGCAAAAAATCAGAAGCAAGTTTCCGTCAGTTTTATCATCCCTTAACATGCCTAATCACAACCACAGCTTCTGAATTGACCATCATTAATTATACGGTCGCGGCACCATGTCGATAGTTCGTGTGCCTCACTTTAATCATTAATTACTCGTTCCAACGCAATTTTAGACAAAATGTTTATCTGGGTGACCCCCACTCATTTTTCGAGCTCTATCGATCTATTCAAACTAGAGCTTGTGCAAGTGAATTTTAAGAGCGCTATGATTAAGACCGCGTTTCTCAAAAGTGTAGGTCTCAAAAGTGTAAGTTTTTTCTTTCGCAAACGTACGACCATTAATATCACTGCGAGCCTCCTAATCCTCATTCTAAAATAACGGGTCATCATTTTTACTGGCCAAGGGGACAATCTTGGACAGTTCCAGGGACAGTTCCATATCCACTTCGCTCCTCCTTTCTTTTGCTCAATTTGGTCGCCGTGAACATCAACGACGAAGCGAGAATCATGTTGGAAAAGTCTTCTCTCCTTATTGCAAGCAGAAAAATATTTTATAAAGTGGATAGGGATGGAGGGTTGTACATATTCCTTATTTTTTGTCGCACTTAAATATTTATTCGACTAATTAAATATTTATTCGACGAATTTTTGTTTAAAGATCAAGAATCCGCTTCTTCAGCCCCTCCTTTCACGAGACGCGCGTTCTCCGTATCGTACACCATTCCTCATTCCCTTAGACGAAGTGAGAATCTGGAGATGAGATGGGAGAAGGAAGGAGAGAAGGCGGAACGAAGAAAATGGTGTGAAATTTGTTTATTTGTTCTGTCGGCACTGTACCAAAGATTCGAAATATAACAATTTGGAACATTCATGCGCTTTTCAATCTGAAGAAAGTGTATGGGATATGTCTTATAAATACCCGTTACTGCCTCCTTCTCATCGTGGAGACTGACGAGTCGGCGACCCTTCGAGTTTCCACTGCATACCACGTGGATTTGGGGGTGAAGAAGGGAGATGAGCCAGAGTGATCGAGGTCTTTGATGTGGTGATATTACGAAAACGTTGACATTAACAAACAGTATTGAGTTCATTCATTCATTCATTCATTCATTCGTTTATTCCGTTAGGTGGGAGTTCAAGAAATAACGAGAGGGTATACAAGAAACGGATGTCCGTCGATTGGATCGAATCGGTTGAAGGTTGCTAGGCAGCAAGGGTAGGGGAGGGGACGGGATCAAAGATCAAGCCGAGTGGCAATAATAGACGGGGGATAAAAAGTGGGGGGTTGTGAACGGATATAACTAGAAAATACACTATGCGAAGAACTAACATATTCTATGGGAAGAGCATTCCAAATGGACATGGTTCTAGATACAAGAGTGGAACAAGAATTATTTGGTATGAAAGGTAAAGATATACGAAGTGGGTGTGCATTTCTGAGGGGGCGAGTGAGTGGCGCGCGTGTAAGTAGAGAAGAAATATCAAGAGAATAACGGCTGTGGATAATCGAATGGAGGAATAATATATCAATTATGAACCTACGGCGTTCTAAAGTCATTAGATTAAGCTCATGGAGCCGATGCTTATATGATATAGGAGGGAGGGAACAGCGTACATACATTCTGCGGGTATAGTCACGCTGAACTCTTTCAAGCTCTTTAGTCAATGCTACACTATGTATAGGATTCCAGATAATGGAGCAATATTCGAGATTTGGGAGGATGAAAGTATTATACGATTTGAGATATAACTCAATAGAATTGCTACGAAAGGATTTAAAAATTAGATTAGATTTGGTACGGGCTTTAGAAATAATTTTACTAATATGGGATGAGAAAGAAAGAGAAGGGGAGAAATGCACTCCTAGATCTTTAATGATACATTTACTTGGGTCATTGCTAGGCTCGTTTAAGATAACACCGTTAATGGTGAATAGTTTACGGGGATTATGTCGGCCATAGTGAACAATGTGACATTTAGTTTCAGAAACGCCAAGATTCCACTGCGAGGACCAGTTAGAAACAATATCTAGTGCGGATTGCAAGTCATCTGAGAACAGAGGGGCTTCAGCGAACAACTTGAGGTCGTCTGCATACACAGAATAATAAATGGAGGCCGGGAATTTTACATAGATATCATTGATAAATATGATGAAGAGGAGAGGCCCGAGACAAGATCCCTGTGGCACGCCAGATATGACCGGGGATGGTGGGGAAAATGAAGTGTCAATAAATACGGATTGCGTACGACCAGGGAGATATGAATGGAACCATGATACAATGTGATTAGAGATGCCTAACTCGGACAATTTATGTAACAATAATCTATGATCAATAGAATCAAAAGCTTTTCTGAAATCTATGTAAATTGTGTCAAAAGGAGAGCCATGCTTAGAGATGCGGAGATAATGTGCATAAGTCTCAGCAAGATTAGTGGAAGTTGATCTACAATTTCTGAAACCAGATTGGTGAGGGTCAAATAAGTTGTTCTGGTCAAGAAACGCCGTAATTTTACCTATGATAATCTTCTCAAAAACTTTACACACAGATGAAGTAAGTGAAATAGGACGAAAATCTGTTATAGAGTTACTAGATTTTTTTGGAATAGGTTTAACTAAAGCTTGACGCCATTGAAATGGCACTTGGGAGGTAAGCAGAGACTTGTTAAAAATAGTAAGGAGAGGAGATACAACAGATAATCTACACCTCGAAAGAACTATACTGGGAATAGTGTCGGGAGTAACATTCACTTTGGGGGCAAGCTTACTAAGTGCACAGATAACATCCACGTAAGAAATTGAAGGGAGATCGAAAATGAAAGAAGGGGAAGGGAGAGGGAGTGGGGACGATTGGGGAGGGCTAAAGACAGAAGAAAAGAATTTTTCAAAAGCTACACACTTCTGGTCATTAGATGTCAGTACGGAACCATCAGAATCAACGATTCCAGAAGGAGTGGTCTTGGGAGTACTCA
Organism: Pristionchus mayeri; assembly: GCA_036245805.1. Lineage (NCBI taxonomy): Eukaryota > Metazoa > Nematoda > Chromadorea > Rhabditida > Neodiplogasteridae > Pristionchus > Pristionchus mayeri. The sequence continues at coordinate 42,254,099 of BTRK01000005.1, forward strand.
ATTTCTCCTTGCAATAATTATAGAAAAGCTTAGGATTGGAGGACATAACAATACGATTTTCAAGGGAGCAATGAAATCTATTTAGGGCAGAATTAAAACGCTGGGTCATAATAGCACATGCACGACTGTTTGGAGCAACTCTAGTTAATGTCTTACATTTCCCGTAAATAATTTTTAAAGTTCGTGGATATCTAGAGAAAGGGGAAGGTTTAGAGAGAGGAACAAATGTGTCTAAAACGTTATTTAGAAAGGCAACAAAATATGTATAAGATTGGTGGGTATCACGATTGCTCAAAGCGTGGGTCCAGTCATGAAAGTGTATACAGTCATTAATCGAGATCCAATCAGCTAATCTATAGTTACGGGATGGAGCACAAACATTCTGAGGAGGACGGGGAATGCGAAGGTCAAATGTCACACTGAGATGGTCACTAAGTGCAGTGGCAGGAGACACATTACATATAATATTCTCATTACAAAATAATAGATCTAAATAGCTATTGAGCCTACTAGGGAAAGAGACAAACTGATTAAAGTGATGGTCTGACACGAAATCTAGTAGGTCATTTTGGTTTGGAGAAGAAAGAGAGGGCCAATCAACATTAGGAAAATTGAAATCACCAATTAAAATACAAGGAAAATCAACCGAAATATGAGTTTCTAAATTCAAAAGAAGTTGAATAAGAGAGTCATTAGGGGCGGAAGGAGATCTATAAATAGTAAAAAATCTAATTTTCCTATAAGGGAGAGACGGGGAGTAATCTAAATGAATATCAACTACACACGACTCGACAAGTGGTGAAGAAAAGGTAGAAATAAGTATGGGATTCAAAGAATTATGAACTAGACACGCGACGCCACCACCCCTACCGTAATCAGCAGAAGTAACGCGATCGCATCGAAAAGGCAAAAAATCAGGAAAACCGCCAACAAGGAGAGAGTCGCTATCACTATTATCTAACCAAGTCTCAGATATGCAAATGATGCGGTACTCATGAGAAGCGATCAAGAATGAAAGCTGAGGGGATTTACATCGAATGGAACGAGCATTAGCATAGAATACGGAGACAGGAGAGTTTCTAGAGTGACGTGTACTTAATATCGATCGATTGTGTGTTGACCTAACGAGGGAATGACTAGAGAGTGAGGGGAGGGGAGACAAGAGTGGAAGTATGGTACCCTTGCTGCCACTGTCCTATCCTCTCCTCGTTGTCACGTGGTCAGTGCGGGAAGGCGCGATTGCAGCCGGTTCGGGAGTCGAGGGAATGGAGGCAGCAGAGGGAGCAGAAGAGGGAGTTCCGGAGTGTCCTGGATAAGGGAGATCGGCAGAAGAGGTCTTACTAGTGCGAGAGAGTCCGTAACGGGGAGGGAGCGGGCGAGGGGTACGGTAATTGATCAGAGTGAAGTCGCGCACTCCGCACACAATCATGCGAGCTTCAAGATTGCGTCGCATGGCCTCAGCGCGCGCTTCCTTCTCCAAGGACAGCTGAGTGGGAGTCAGGTCCTTCCTGATAAAGGCAAGAGAGTCCTTGAAGGGAGAGGGACGGCCTGGCTTTCCACGAATTCCAGAGAGGAGGGCATCACGAGTAGTCTTGTCCGGGCAGCTTATCTTGAGAGGGCGAGTACCGGGAGGACGATCAGGAGGATGGCGGTGATGAGAAATCTTCTTCTCATCCCACGCCTTCTTCACCGCATCACTGCCCGAGTACTGGACGAGGTCAGCGATGAGCTTCTCGTCGGCAGCTGCTCCCTCCTTCAGGTTCTCCTTGTGTCCAATGACGACTGCCCTTGTTTCTTTATCCTCGTACTCCGCCCTGTCAGAGATTACACGAGAGCACGACTCGTACACAACGCGTGCCACGTCGAGAGTGGGGGCGAGTGAGGTGGGGGCAGGGGGAGGATTGGCGAGAGAGAGGGTCTGGAGAAGGGCGCGTACATCAGAGAGCATGGCCATGACAGCGTCTACTTTGCAAGAAAGCGCGTCCACGCTTTCCTGGGAGGCGACTCGCACCGAATTGGGTTTGGCGGCAGCAGGGAGAGGGGCCTTGAGAGGGGTCCTGGTTCCCGACATCGCGCAGGGGAGAAAGCGTTGAAAAGTGTCCCACCTGGTCGAGTGGGATTAGACCACCTCCGTCGGCTTCCCACGTGCCGACTAGCGAAGACCAGGTAGATCAGCGACGGCGAGAAAGGGGAGGAAGTCGAGGCGAGAGGAGAGGGAAGGCAATTTCCCTAATCCGGGAGCGAGGGGGGAGACGACCGCTCGCGACGGAGACAAAGACTAGACTGAGTTGAATTAAAAAATAAAAATTTTCACTCATTTGAGGTTTCGCGCAATTTGGTTCCTAATGATTTGGTCCTGCAGAACCTCTATTCAGCTTTCATCGCTACAATATTTTATTATCACAAGAATATATTATTCGATAGTTTCAAGATAGCAGAAAAGTTTGTGTCTCACCATTATCGTTTATATGTTACTCGTTATTCGACCACACTCTATGCTGGTAGTGTCCTCAATAATATTATTATATGGTTAAATTAACAAGCAACTCTTACTACATCACTTATTGGCTTGGTCGAGTCAGGGGATAGCTTCCTTTTGAGGAGATCGACTCGAACAAGGTACACCGAATTTCAATATTTTGTATGTGATGACCATGATTCAAAAATTTCAGAAAATATTAATTTTCTAGGAGTGGAAAAGGGTATGCTCCAGCGTTTCTTTATGTTACAAAGCCCCAAGGTAGTGTATGTAAAAGCACTTAAGACCAATCCAGCATAATTGATTGTCGAGGCAATAACAGCAATCCATTGAGTAACGTTATTTCTCGAATGCTGGAATTTAATGGTCTGTAAACCTTGCTAAATTAAAGCAACCATTAGATCCTACATACATTTAGAGAGAACTGCCAACGGGCTTTTCAATTCACCATGTAAGATGATACAATGATTTTTTCTGTCCGAATAGGAGCGTGGTAAACAAATGTCCATGTCACTCAAAAAATTTCACATTTAACGAAACCTGCTTTTTTTCGCAAACCCTCAGAGCAGGATTCGATTCGAAGTAGCGGATATATTTTACAAATAGTCCCTAAATATATACTATCCGGTTAGATCGACCCGATTAAAGTGAAGCCTTTTAAGCAATTTCAAACTTCATGGCCAAAACTTTTGTTCCAACCTAATATCTCGACCATATACTCCCGTTCCTCTCACTGCTGAGATGAGGCAATGGATGGGAGAGGAGAAGGAGGTGAGAAAGTTGTGTGGGGGGTGGGGGGTTGGCCACTATCTATGATATACTCAGGCGATTAGATTTAAACGTCGTAAGGGAAGAGGGAAATTGAAGTTGAGGACCAGTAGTTAACAGCTAAAAAGAGTAGTAGTGATTATTACGAAGAGAGGCATTCATCCATCGTCCTGTCCAAGTGCTCGTAATTACTATACTGTTGGTGAAACTCAAATGTTATATGAATTTGCATCGTATATCTGTGCTCACTTATGATTTACTGTTGAATATCCACATCGTAGGCGGCATCGAAGGAGTCTTCCGGAAGATTGCTCGCTTTTCTTATGAAGATCTACGATGATGGATTGGTCACTCCTGCCCTAGAGAGACTCAAGAAAGGTGAGGGCAGCAATGTTTTCTTATTGCTGGTGTTGAGCGATAACAATATATTTGTTATAGGTCGAGAGGGCATTAGCATAATTTTTGAGTAATAGGAATGTTCCAAGATTCGCGGACATTTTGGATTTGTGTCATTTCATGAGCAAAATTTCGACTTTCTGAATTATGATATTTTTAGACAAAAGAGCTTTCAACGATCGTTCTCAGCGTTTTCTGCCACGATTAAATAAGTTGTGAAGCCAGTGTGTGACTGGTCAAAAAATTGTAGAACACAACTTTACATTCTATTGCCCATTTCAGATGATCTCGTGCACATTTCTGACCCGATCGGATCGATCGATTTCTCCACCCTACCGTACTTGTCGATTACCGTACCCTCGCCGGTCAATGAGTTGAAGAGAGATGTGATTTGTCTGGCTGGAGGAACGGGAATTACGCCGATGTTGGGAGTGATCAAGAAGAGAGGATGGAAGAGGTATGCTGGATTTATTGATTGAAGAAAATCCCAATTTCGAACCCTGTTATTTCGGCACTTCTGCAGAATACCGGACCAATTCAAGGTTGTGAGATACGTACCCCTTGGACATTACTCATCTAAGGGAGGAATCCATCCTAAGATGGGCTGCGAACACCTGTTTTACCCTAATACTATCTGTAACACGAATGCCAAATTATATGGAAAACACTATGAATTAACACTTTGCTAATGGTCTGGTCTTCTGCAGAAGTGTCGTTATTTTTATCTTTCAGATATGGAATATTACCTCAGAAATAGATTTTATTCAATTACACTGGTCAATCAAATATCGAATTTACCCAATTCAGGTGTCGTCTCATCGCATACAACAAAACTGAAGAGGACACACCCAGGGGAGGATGGATGCCGGAGGGAATGGTGAGATAACAGGAGGATACTGTAGGAACACAAGTTGGATTTTTAAAAACAAATCGATAAATAATAGTTGGTAGTGATGAAACGTCCTTTGTTCAATCGATAACTTTCAGGATATGGTATCTTCGTCCGATCGATTGGTGCACGTTCTCTCAGCTGCTGATAATTCGTGGAAAGGAGTGAAAGGAAGAATCGGAAGGGAGAATATGGGAGAAATAACGGTCAGTTTTATGGAAGGATCGATCAGAATAATGCGTTGCACTAAAAAGGCATTGTGAGTAGAATTTCTGCTCAGAATTTTATTAAAATATTCACATTGCAGAGCTCCGAGATCGTCTTCGTTTGCGGATGGATTCGTGCAGGAAGCAGCGAGGTTTTAATATTTTCTCGTTGTAGCGAAAACAATTTTGATAACTGGTAAAGCTCTGCTTCACTCTGTTTTCATAAGCCCTGATCGTTTCGGTCGACAGTACCATTTCAATTATTCCTTCAACATAATATCAATAATCCTAATTATGATTATCGGAGGCAGCTGCAGGAGTCTGGCCATCCCACGGATCTCGTCCACGTCTTCCAGGGATGAGGTAGTCGGAGAGTCGGCATTACGGTAGTCGGAGAGTCGGCACGGGACCCGACTGAATATTGATTTGCTTACGGTAGTTGCGTGCTATTGTTACATCTCTAATAGATCTGATTAGAAAATGTTATTTTTATTCACTGAACTTTACGTTAATAGAATTTATCAGATTCGCAGTACGTGTAGCTTTTTTCGTTATCTTTCTTTGAATGTTTTATGAATAAAGCCTATTTTTCATGAATCAGTTCCACTCGTGGGTGAATTACAACAGTATGCTCAAGGCCTGTTTTGTAGGAAGATTCGAGGGAGATATGAAAAGTGTGAGTGTGGATCTAATATATTCTTAAATATTCTCGTAAAAAACACCCCAGACTTGGGATTCACAAATAGGTTAAAAACCAAACGATCATACATGGAGCAATTGACATTTCGTACTCTGCAACCGAAACTATCTTATTCGGGATGTCAACACTATCCCCAATGCTAATATTCAGTGCGAATGCTGTACTTCCTATTATAATACCCTCTCCTACCCAGCGTCCGTTCGGTATTTACCGTACTTCTTTTACTACCCCATCCTGATCCCTCAACACTGGACGACGAGGATTCGAATGAGGGAGGGAAGGGAACAGTATGGGATATGAATGAAGTCACAACATTCGGCTCACACGATATCAGGATGGTCCGTTAAGGATTCTTGCTAAGGATTAAGTTGTTTTCGCAATCATTCATGATATCACTTTTTTACTCTGTCTGTCTCTCACTCATCCGACCGATTTCGCAATACAGAAAGACGGAGTTACATAGTGCTTAATAAATGTACTATTATAATGTTAATCGGACTCAAATCATTCTCAATTGCTAAAAAGTATGTCCTTTTAGTTGATGTGAGAATAAAGCTATTCGCCGGATGTGAAAAATGGCTTATATAAATCTCGGGAGATTCTTGTTTCAAGCATTATATATATTAGCTGGTCTCTCCGATCACTTGATAGTTGTCATATACTTGTTTCTAATTCACAATCCGCTCAATCTGCAGCTTGATTTCTCTCGCTCCTCTCATTGTGTTCTTCTCCTGTATCTTCTCTCGGAAGTGTACTATGAGGAGAGGATCTGTCAGCCATTGCATAAGAGAGATATGATAGGGAAATGCTGGAGTATAGTAGTTATTCGGGAAGCAATCATACATGCAACCCGGTAGCAAGTAATCATCTTCCTAACTCCATCTACTGATCAATATTATGGATGAAAGGAGTGGCGTTTACGTGGGGGGTGAGAATTCGCGTAGCTTTTGCACGGATGGTGTGTGATTCCAACAACCAACAATCGACTGGGATAAAATATGAGGCCGGTTACCGAAGAGTCGGCAAACAGTGTGTGGAGGCTGGCACACCAAAATTTCGAAAAAATGGGGAATGAGGTTTTCGAGGGTGCTGATCATCGTGGTGTACTTCATTTTGCACCAATCCGACCGGTGCAGCCGAGCTGCAAGCATGTCGGATTTTGTTTTTCCTCAATAACTCAAAAAATACATGACCGATTTACTTGAAATTTGTGCAGGTTGTAAATATGGTCAATCATATTTCTAAGAAATTTTAAGAGCAAAAATATTTTATGCAAATTAGGCAAAAACCTATTTCTCGAATACAAGGGAGAAGCGGAAGCTGAATTTGAGATAGAAAGATACGCGTTAACGAGAGAATCATTTTTCGAATGGTATGTGTAAGGTTTCTGATTATCGTATTTTTGTTATGACGCATTTTCTGCGTGATTCTACTGCCGAAATAGTGAGAGTCGAGGAATTGAAATGAGTTTCATGTAAAATGCGATAGAATGACGTTGATTGGACAAACGTGCCAAAGACAAACGTGCCGATCGACTGAGCCCTTTGTTCTCTCCTTTTCTGAAGTGAAACTCAATTCAATTCCTAGATTCTTGCGATTTCGGCTGAAGACTCAAACAGAAAATACGTCATAACAAAAATACGATAATCAGAAACCTCACACATACATTGGAGAAATGATACTCTCGTTAAGGCGCATCTTTCTCTCCCAAATTCAGCTTCCGCTTCTTCCTTATATTCGAGAAAAAGATTTTGCCTAATTTGCATAACATATTTTTTGTTCTTAAAATTTCTTCGTAATATGCATGACCAGATTTACCACCTGTACAAATTTCAAGTAAATCGGTCATGTAGTTTTTGAGTTATTGAGCTAACGCAAATTCCGACCTGCTTGCAGCCCGGCTGCGCCGGTCGGTTTGGTACAAAATGAAGTAGATCACGATGATCAGCACCCTCGAAAACCTCTTTCCCCAATTTTTCGAAATTTTGGTGTGCCAGCCCCTATTTGACTTTTCGGCAACCGGCCTCATATAGAATATTGTAACTGAGTTGTTGCTGCTCGCGATGCGCTTGTATTTCTTGCGACGTCGGGAAACCCTTCGATGGATTATGAACTGGTTATGTGTTGTTTTCTTTTTTATAACTAGAAGAACAGTACTATTGACCCGAAGGGGAAAATCTGCTTATTTGAATATACGGGAACGAGAATCTCACAGGTTCAACCATAAAGTGGGTTGTATGCTGACGTCCTTCTTCACTCCCTCTTCTTCAGTCGCTCGGAAATTCGATAATTAGGCCAGAATCCAGTTGGAACAGCCTTCTCTGATTGAACTTGACATACATTTGGTTCACAATTATGGCGGTATTTACATTTTGCATGATTGGTAAACAAGAACAGGTAGAGTAGCACATCTCGCGAACGGTTGATTGAAATATTCTTTGGTTCAAATCGAATTCATTGTAATGAGGTCACTATGCCCTTTACTTCAGACTGGATTTCTCTCACAAGTCAGGTCACGTCATGGACCAGTAATTAGTGACGACGAGATGAGCAGTGAGGGATCGACCAGGGCAGAATATTGGGTATTTATTATATTTCTTTTGACCGTCCGAAATTGTGAAGTCATCATTCAAAATGTATGAGCATGTACAGTCGCGCCGGAAAGTCACCGTACACTTTTTGAATTTGTTGTATCTTTTTGCCCAGGAAACGCATCATTCTGGCACTCAGGTATGATGTGCCAAATCCATCGGCGATTACGATCATGGTATTATGGTATGACGTCATCGCATAGTTATTGCATAGTGATGACGCAATCAATCTGCACTTTTTCAAAACGGCATTATTCTTACATAGATTTTTTCCTGCTTGCCATACTTTCTATGATTGGAGATATGACCGAGGCCTACCCAGAATAAATTTTTGAAGGTGCTGCTCGGTCGCACATTTGCTGCAGCGAAGCTGCAAAAACAGGATCTGAAATTCGGAACTCGGCTTCTAGAGTGGCTAGAGACCCGTCCAAAGCATCAGAATGATCGCCAATATGAGTACATATGATCCTGAGAATATGAATACGATATCTCATAATTTGCCCTCAGGGCATGAAAAAATCACTTTTTTTCATGACCATTTTTTCGACATCCAAAACTTTACGGAAAAGTTTAGTAAAAATCTGATTTTTATCTGGTAATGTTCAAAATTTATCGAAGAACTGAATTCCAACTTTTTAGAGCGTTTGGATATCTTTCCGGCCCGCGGCGTGCGTTTTTCGGAGGTATACTAGGGTCGGGAAACACCTGATTTACCCCTATGGGCGAGAGAGTGCAGACGACGAGAGTGCGTAAACAGGGTGATTTCTGACCCTAGTATACCTAGGGACCACAAGCTCCGCCCACTTCCTTCTGACATGATCCCCCCTCGAAAGCAAGATAGAACAATCACAGCGTTCATTCTTAACCAAATGACTTGATCAAAAAAGAATTCAAAAGCTCTCCCCGTGTGCTTTCGATATTTCACTATTCAAAAAACAGTTTTTGCACATGTCGTGTTGAAAAATCGAACTTTGTAAAGCGATTCATATTTTTTTCCCAAATTTTTGCTATGCGTGAGCAGTAAAATTACTATACAAGGTTTGAATAGTGAAATTATGATAGCCAGCAACCATTCAAACAAGTTGGTGAAAAGAAATCGAAAAAATATTGATTTCCCTGTCTGTGATTCTAAGTAAACTAGTCGGTGCCTGTGCTAAAAGATCGCCGTCTTCCTCTCTCCCTCTCCTCCCTCTCCTCTCGCCTGTTTCTGACCCGGCGTTGGTAGAGAGCGCGCGCTCTAAAGAAGAGTGCGCCGCTTCGCTCTCCCGCCTTACCTCACAGGGGTAAGGCGCAACCGGGAAAGGGCGGAGCCCTGCTCAAATTTTTGGCGTTTTGGCTAGGGAAGGGTAGGAATAGGCTCCGTCCCTCTCTCCCTCGTCTCGTTTTCCTACCGCTTTCCGTTGACACATTTCTCGTACTTTATGAGGTTTAGTGTGATTCTGAGAAAAGATATCGACAAACTCCCAAAAGCATTATCTTATTTGGATCCCAGCGAGCAGTTTGAGCATAGTTAGGGCGGCATACCTTCATTTCGGCTGTACCCCTTGTGGTCCCTAAGTATACCTCCGAAAAACGCACGCCGCGGGCTGGAAAGATATCCAAACGCTCTAAAAAGTTGGAATTCCGTTCTTCAATACATTTTGAACATTACCAGATAAAAATCAGATTTTTACTAAACTTTTTCGTAAAGTTATGGATGTCCAAAAAATGGTCATGCAAAAAAAGTGGTTTTTTCATGCCCTGAGGGCAAATTATGAGATATCGTATTCATATTCTCAGGATCATATGTACTCATGATGGCGATCATTTTGATGTTTTGAACGGGTTTCTAGCTACTCTAGAAGCCGAGTTCCGGATTTCAGATCCTGTTTTTGCAGCTTCGCTGCAGCAAATGTGCGAGCAGCACCTTCAAAAATTTATTCTGGGTAGGCCTCGGTCATATCTCCAATCATAGAAAGTATGGCGAGCAGGAAAAAATCTATGTAAGAATAATGCCGCTTTGAAAAAGTGAAGATTAATTGCGTCATCTCTACGCAATAACTATGCGATGACGTCATACCATAATACCATGATCATAGTCTTCGATGGGTTTGGTACATCATACCTGAGTGCCAGAATGATGTATTTCCTGGGCAAAAAGATACAACAAATTCAAAAAGTGAACTGTGACTTTCCGGCGCGACTGTAGGTGATATGAAAGTGAATAAGCAATCTATCGGTATTAGGTAACTAGAAAGTAATTGATTTTTCCAGTGTTGCCGACAAGAACACTCTGGCGCTCAATAATTTTGTACGCAGTCGAGTGTGAGTGCGATTCGATATTTATGAGTATTCCGAGTTTCACAAATAATTCAACAGCCGATTAATCATTGCTTAGCCAAACTTGTGAAATAATAGTTTATATTATTGGCGATGAAAAAAAATTACAAAATATCGGGCGATTCTTGTTTCAAGCAGGGCATGTATTAGTTTGTCTCTGCCCTCAATCGATTTTAGCCACATTTATTTTTGCAATTCAAAACCCACTCAATCTGCAGCCGGGTTTTCCGTCTTCTCACTGCGCTCTCCTCTACTCTACCGCACCTCTCTGAGCCACTGCATCAAAGATCTACGGTAGGGATACGATGGTTTTTCGCATTCTGGATTTCGGTAGAAGGATGAGCTACAATCGTGAAATGTGTCTTCGTTTCGCCTGCTGGTGAATGAAGATGGAAGAAACAATGACAAGCGCAGGTTATGATAGCTGAAAGAGAGTTGTGAATATTTTTTGTACGTCACACGGTCAAAACAGCATCGCATCCGATCATTTGCAGTACTTTAGAGGTCCTGAAACTCCAATCTCAATTGTGAATCGCGCTTCACGGAATTCGCTATGTTGACATTATCGCTATGTTGAGATATATTTATTTTTACGAAGCGCATGGGAAAGTGATTGTTGTATCACACAGGTATCGCGAGTCAGTGGAGGTGCGTGGGAACAATTTCCAACTTTTATTTTTTGTTTGGCTTCATATTATGGTAGGAACATACACTAGCGCCAACGTCTCGAAAAATCTAGGTCATAGGTTCCAGAGCCGGCTTTTAGGAAAATTCCGGTTTTGCATCCGGCTCTACTATATTTCAGCTCCCATATGAGCTACAAAGATGGGAGTGGGCTCAAAATGAGCGCAAAAATATAAAAAGAAAGTTTTATGTTTTGACCTAAGCGATTGGACAACATTCGGAAAAGATATTTTTTGAAAACCATCTTTTAGACAAGATTAAAATCTACATCAATTTTGTGAGATACCTTTCCCTGAAATTTTATTGCAAAATATACAAGCTGAAGTGCATAGGTATAAAATAAAATTAAAAATTTGAAAATCGAAGAGGGTCGTTTTTTGGAATATCGGCCCAAATCTCCGACCGTGTGAATGTCGATGTGAAAATTGTTAATTCCTGAACAGCTATATATGAAATCGGAATGACTAATGTAGATTAAGTTGTTTCATACACGATAAAGTAAGATTACGCTGTGAAACTATATGTTTCACTCATTCTGAAAAATCGATTTTTTACAACTCGATTTTGGCTAAATTTGGAAGCGGAAAACTGAACAATTGTAATTCCACCCCATTGACAACCAACAAAAATATAAAGTAATGACTACCATGAATAAGAAACTGTGTAAGTGAGGGTCTAGGGATATGTGGAGCTCTTGCCATATTCACTCGAATATGCTAACTCAGTGAGGTCAACATAGGTGTAAATTGCACTTTGGCTTTATTTTTGATAAATTTGGATAATTTCAAGTGTCAAAATTCTTTATTAGTGAATCTTTGGCAAACGTGTACAATAAAATCATAACAGTACTTAAAATAGAAAAATTGAAAATGTAAGCTCACACCTTTTTCACATTTTTGAATATCGAGCTATTTGCCCTTTTCAACGGTGTATGATTGCGTGAACATACTCACATAGATTTTTGACACTTGAAATTATGCAAATTTCTCAAAAATAAAGCCAAAGTGCAATGTACAGCAATGTTGACCTCACTGAGTTAGCATAATCGAGTTAATATGGCAAGAACTCCGCATATCCCTAGACTCTCACTTACACAGGTTCTTATTCATGGTGGTCACTACTTTATATTTTTGTTGGTTGTCAATGGAGTGGAATTACAATTGTTCAGTTTTCCGCTTCCAAATTTAACCAAAATCGAGTTGTAAAAAATCGATTTTTCAGAATGAGTGAAACTTAGAGTTTCACAGCGTAATCTTACTTTATCGTGTATGAAACAACTTAATCTACATTAGTCATTCCGATTTCATACTATCCTGCGGGACGGGGTGAGGGATAACGATATCGCAATCATCATCAATCATCAACATTATTCTTATATAATAAAGTAAAACATAGCTCAAAAAATCAAAATTTCAAATAATTGGAACCACAAACACGCAGCTTTCGAAACGGATTCGATGGATACCTTTACAGCTTCATGACTCCTTTGGCGAGCTAAGATATACGCTAAGCACAGGGTGTCAGAGAGATCGAGTTCCTTTGTTCGTCACGGCGCTCGAGCAATCTCATTTTCGTCCATTGGTTAGAGTGGAGTGGTGAGACTATGAAAAAGATGCTTTATAATATCGGTGAAACACATGTCATAACATTGTAGAAAATATCAAATATGTAAATTTAAATAGATATATCTCTTATGTTACGAGTAAAGAGTCATGTCCACCGTTCTCAACCATGCCGAACTTTTTTTTAATTTTTTGAGTGGAGTTTGCGTAATTCTAAATTACCCACTAAAAATCGAACTCCTCAGAGGGGAATAACGGGAGACGCCACTTGTGGGGTGTTTTCTGAATCCTCATGAGTAGCTCTACAATTGCAACAGACAGATTTCTGATGTTGTTTTTAGTATTCGAAAAACGGCCGTGAACGTGTTACAAAAAATGCATTTTTCATGATAACTCGAATACTAAAACAATATCAAAAATCTGCCTGTTGCAATTGTAGAGCTACTTATGAGGATTCAGAAAACACCCCACAAGTGGGGTCTCCCGTTATTCCCCTCTGAGGAGTTCGATTTTTAGTGGGTAAATTTTTTTAGAATTACGCAAACTATACTCAAAAAATTCAAAAAAAGTTCGACATTGTTGAGAACGGTGGACATGACTCTTTACTCGTAACATAAGAGATATATGTATTTAAATTTACATATTTGATATTTTCTGCAATGTTATGACATGTGTTTCACCGATATTATAAAGCATCTTTTTCATAGTCTCACCACTCCACTCTAACAAATGGGCGAAAATGAGATTGCTCGAGCGCCGCGACGAACAAAGGAACTCGATCTCTCTGACACGCTGTGCTAAGGATTCAAGTGATTTATTTGAATCCGAGTCATTTTGAATCTCACATCACGCGATTCAAAATGAATCTGAGTCAAATGAACCCAAGATTCGATAAGAGTCAAATTGCCAACCCTAGGGAGATGGATGGGAGAGGAGGAAGAGTTGAGGAGGGATCGATATAGATCGAGGCGTCCGGTGACTCGGAGCACTCTATGTAGAGGTTCTGAAACTCAAACCTCTATTGTGAAGTACGATTCAGGTAAGTGATGGTGCATTCGACTCTCACTGGATTTTTCGTTGAGTGTATTCTATGATAAGTCGCGCCCATGCACTCCCACATGGCATATTTATGTTGTATTATAGTCAGTGCTGCCCACGCCGCCGGCGACCTCGCAACCATGAACCCCTGGTCATGGATTTTTTTGCAGGTGGCGCGGAAACTTCAGTCGTGCAACTCAGACAACAACTGAAGATTACAAAGCTATACATTTGGGGCCAACATGCACAAGCTATACACCACACATATTGTCTCAGGCAGAACAACAAACATGTGAACTGACTAGCTAAAACATGAATGGATAACTAGTGCGGCAAAAAGTGTCGTTAATTGGTAAAAATGTCCGAAAGTGCACATTGCCGTTTCACTGGTTTGGTAAAAACAGTTCTTGCCGCACAACCACATTGTGAACGGGGCAGCCATCAAACGAAAAGAAAAAATCATTGCATTTCAATATTCCATGTCACGTTTCTATAATAACTACAGTAATACAAATAAGTCGACTTACTGTTATTCAGCCTCCTCTTCTCGCTTTCGCTTCCACTCGTGCTCAGTTTTCCGTGAATGACGTCAGTCGATATGAGCCGATCGACGTCCGAACCTCCTGAAACGAAGAACCAATCGATAATCAGATACCGTAATCTTGGCTACCGTACCTTGTTGATACGATGAAGAATGACTCCAGAGATGCTTGGTTGTTCTGTTTTTTGTTGAAATGAGGCATACAAGGAACCATTGACAGTAAGATTGCAACTGAGATAATACCGAAACTTCGAAACGAGAAACGGTGCGGTTGGTGTGAACAAATATTAACGCTTTCCCCCCATTGAAGCTTATTCATTGCAACTTATTTCATTAATGCCGTGGAAAAAGTCGAGGAGGAATTCCTCCTCGGGTGGAAAAAGTCGAGGAGGAGAAAAAGGAGAACTTTCAAATTTTGAATTCGCGCTTTTTTATATGTTTCGCTATATCTTGTTTCCCCGTGGAACAATCGACTTGAAACTTCAGATTTGGGTTTCTTAGGGTCAGGAATACCCCCAGAACAATTTTTATGCATATAGTTTCAAGGAGAAGCGAATTACTGAAAATGGCGCGAATTCAAATTTAGAAAGTTCTCCTTTCTCCTCCTCCGACTTTTTCCATCCGATTTTTTTCCTCTTCTCCTTCCTCCCTCCACTTTTTCCGCAGCATAAACTCAATTAGCCCCCCCCCCCGTGTGCAATTGAATTATTCTCATCTTCATCTTCTTGCTACTTTAATTCATACCCATCCTGCGGTAGGTCAAACCGTCGGCCTACCCTAATTCCACAGTACATCTCAGACAGTCTATGTGAATCGGCCCAAATAAGTGTGCAAACGAAAATAATCAACGATAAAATTCGCCCAATTCAAACACTATTATCAACCGATGACCAGCAATTTCAAATGAAGAAGTTGAGACATTGTTGTGTATTTGGTCGATATAATGAATCAAATACTTTCATAGGGCACCAACTCGAAACATACAAAAAAACTCGATTCAGATTCGAATAGGAATTAAATCCACGTTAAAACTGTAATCAGGGAAAAGAGGAAGGGGTGGAATGCTTCAAAGTGTGTGACAAAGAATATTAGAAAGATATGTGTAAAGAGATTATCCGAGATTTTGTGGCTAAATTAGGCTAAGATTAGCAAAGGGTACCAAATCAATACTGGGGTTACGGTACGCACCAATGGGAGTAGGGTACGGTATCCTAAGTGGAGGGACTCGGACTGGGCGTGGTATCGATTTGGAGATGCAGCAGCTGGTCTGTCGATGTCTCCATTAGCAGCACAGAACTGCTGTCGGCTGCGAATATCGATTGATTTCCCCTCATTCAGGGACCCTAATCAATCGATATTCTTCTCACCTCGCTCCGTCTCACTGCCACTCTCACAAGGCGTCGGCTCGATGTTCAGCAGTCTGAAATCGATCGATGGACTACCGTATTCCAATGATACCGTGCACAATGCGGCCCAGATTGAGGTCCAATACGTCAGCTTCCATAGTCTTACGCATACCATTTCCGTAGTACCATTCCTTTGTCTACACTACTCAAAAAATCGATTCTAGACTACTGTAATGCTACCGTACCTGCAGATGAATGAGTCGAGTTGGGTGAAGGAGAGGCAGTCGTGCAGTGTCTCCAGAGAACGAAGAGGCGGCCAGAAACGACGAATCTCTGCGAAGAAACAGCGATCAACGATCAAATTATTATCTTTACTTTGGGATATTGAAAGCAAGTTTTTTTTTACATAGGAATTCTATCGATACCGCAGAGTGAAGTTTTTACGAAGTATAGAGAACAAGTGAAGCATACTTTCACCAGAGTAGGTTGAAAAATTGTTTAGTATGAACAGGACAAAATGACTAAGAAATTCATCCAATCATCAATGATCACAACAAAAACTCTTAGAGATTAAAGATCACCCACCTCCGACGGAAATCTCCTCATCCACTTTGTACGTCTGGAGACGGGGAGCGGATGAACTTCTTGCGATCACCGCCGTTGAGAGAACGGCCGGACCTCAAAGACCAGAGAACAGAGATCAAACTATAAAAATGAGGAGAGGTCAAAGTACGGTAGCAATAGTAGTCTCATGAACAGAAATCGGAAAAAAGAACGATGCACAGTCTCTTTATTCTATAGAAGCTATCGCAACATAACAGGGGATATGAAGAGACCGATACTCGAATTTCGAACTATACTCACTATATCCTTTCCACATTTGCTCGCCCCGACGGGGAGTGAGCGAGAGAGTATGCGAGACTACAAAGGTACACAGATCAGACAACAACTGATGAGCACAAAGCTATACATTAGGGACTAACATTAACAAGCTATACACCACAAATATGGTCTAAGATAGAACGAGAAATATGCGAGAGGAGAGCCGAAGCAAAGACATGAAACTTGTGCGGAAAAAAATTTCGTTTTCTGTTAAAATTTCCAAAAGTGCGAAAGTGTCCTTTTCAGTTTCATCGATTCTAGATAAGCAGTCATTTCCGTTCAAGTTCAGTAGCATGAAGTTTTTTTGTTGAACAAGGGATAATACAATTCATTACATCTCACAACACGTCACATTCGCATTATAATTAATAATACGCAACTACAGTCATTAAGTAAGTAGCTACTTACTGTTACTCAGTCTCCTCTTCTCGCTTTCGCTTCCACACGTGCTCAGTTTGCCTCGAATGACGTCAGTCGATATGAGCCGATCGACATCTGAACCTCCTGCAACGAAGCACCAATCGATAATCAAATACCGTAATTTACAAGAGCCCGTCTACAGTACTCCTAATATAAACCGTAATCAAACATTCAAAATCTGCTGTGTTTTCGAGTGAGTGGGTGAGCACAAGCACTCTGTCTAGTCTAGTCAAACGTGGTTTGGAACTAAGGTAAACGCTCACGAAGTGTAAACAAACTAGTTGGTGTCGGACATCTATCGTACTCAAAGATAAAAGATCACTCACCTGTAAGCAGATTCACCGTGTGGTGCTTGAATCTATAGGGGAAGCGGGATCGTCTGGCTGAAAATGGACGGACTACTGTAGAGACTACGGTAGCTTCTGCGAGTGAAGTAAGCTTGCTGCTACACAGAGATACAAGATCAGTGAACATTGATCGTGTCTTAAACCCCGCCCAAAGCGAGAAGCATTATCACCGGATGATCGGCACAAAAACAGTTGTCAGTATGGGCTAATCAAAAGCGCTTCACACGCGCGGCGACGTTTTGTAAACGTCGCCTCGCTTGTTTGGTTGTGTTTAGTGCGCACGCACGCCTACCGTACCGAGGGGTTGCGGGCGCTCTATTCCCGCATCCCATGCGTCCAACGCTGGAATACCGAGTGTACTCGCCACAAATACACAGCTACCGTAACTTTCGTATCCAGTTCGGTTAAGCGCATTGGTAAATTCTTACTAAGCTCACAAACTTGAAATTCAAACCTTCACTGTTCAGGTGGCGATCATCCCGATGTCCTACCGTACTTCCTACCGTACCACTGGTTACCGTAATCCAACTCACATCCACTATCCCTCCTGTGGTCTCCCAGCGTGCCTCCTACCGTATCCTTCTTCTCCTCCTCCTCCTGTATCACATGTTGCTGCTTCTTCTTCTGTTCCTCCATCGCTTTTTTCGTCTCCTCGAGCAGGTCGTGCACCCACTTCCCGCGGCCCGAACCCACCGTAGCCTAGAGAGAGGAGGCGACGTTTAGTAAATCACACCCTACCGTAACCCTCGGTAGGCAGTGCACAAAACATGCCTGGTGATCCTCGCCTCCGGCGTCGCTGCAAGGGCTTTCCGCTGCTGGTACAGCAGCTGCGACTGCAGCAGCCTTGGGGCTGGCTGCAGCAGCTGCAGCAGCTTGCTGCTTCGGCGGGGCGACCAACAGCGGCTGCAGTAGAGAGACTGCAGCCGAGCTACTGTGCTTCTTCAGCTCTCCTCGGGGCGCATCTCCCTCCTCCGAGGCCTTCTCATTGCCTCCGGCGCGCGTCCTCTCCGATTCTCTAACGCCGCTGATATTAGTGGAACGGAAAACTGATGAATTCAAAATGCATGCTGTTAGAGAGTTAGTAAGGCACGCGTCCCCGTTTCTGATACCGTACTTCCTTCATCGACTGTCAGGCAAAATCGATAGTCTTACCGTATGGCTTGTTGTGCACCTCGTCAAGAACCACGAGATTGACGCTGAGATGATCGTTGAGCTCCTCGTCCGACTCGTGGTGCGACCCGACTACGGTAGAGGACGACGTTCCCCCAGTCGCACCAAGTCCACCACTGCTGCCTCCTCCGCCAGAGGGAGAGGTCGAGAGAGGACCAGAGGAGAGTGAGGAGGAACCTGCAGAGGTAGGAAGTTGGTTTTTTTTCGGACTAGCTGACCAAAAGGCTTTGAAATGAATTGATCCAGTTGACCTCATAGTCTTGTTGAAACACAAAACGAACATCGACGTGAGGCTAATATTAAATTATTGAGGTACAATATTAATACCTCTGATCGTTTCCTATCATTTTACTTTTCTCAATAGATTGTAAACATTTTTAGAAGTAGATGTACAAACCATCGAACAAAAGCTGTGATCCATACTTTACACTGACTTTGAAACACATAACTATCTTGGTATTTTTGTAACATCATCACGGGACGCTTCAGGAAAATTGATGGTGGATATTTTCCGTATCTGAGATACCTAGTTACGGCCTCATCAATCTACCCTCTTCGTCGTCGCTAATATGGTTAACGGTCTCTTTGCTGTGCACGGGGGGGGGGGGGCTTAATAGTACAGAAACGCGTAAAGTGAGAAATGTCAGAACTCTTGCAGAGCGCCGCAACGAGTAATTGCGAATTTTCTACACAAAAATATACTTTTATCCAATTTTCAAACTTACTATTGACAGGAGCTGCGAGGGGAGTGATAATGGTGGATGGAGTGGTGGTGGAGGAGACGGAGAGACAGTCGGTTGATGACGTCATGAGAGAGGAAACCGCAGAGGAAAGACGAATGGGAGGAGAGAGGGAACCGGACTCGCGCTCCTGCAAAATGGGCCAGTTACGAAACATTGACTATGAGGGACTGTGTTTCACGAAGGGTTGAATAACTTGTGACGGGCAGGGAGTTTAGTACGGGAGCGTTAACGTGTGCAAGAAATAAAACAATCTAAATCATACTGTCACGGCTCGTTAGGACAATGAAGGCACAGACTTGAAAGACACGCGTCACATGGCTTTTTCCAGCGCTCTCGATTTATTCGAACCACCAACATTTATTATATTTTTCAGTTGTTGGAGTTGCGTCGTTGCTTGCATCCGATTTTTCAAATTCTCATGAGATTCTTGTTTCAAGCAGGACATATCTTAGCTGGTCTCAGAGCTCAAGTGATGTGGATCTGATCGCTTGTTATACTCCATAGCCCACTCAATCTGCAGTTTGAGTACTCCTCCTCTTCTACCCCCACTCGTTGGAAATGTGAATATCTCCACCATAACAGCGGAGCTAAGGCATAGAAATGCAGCCGGAATCCGCGGAATGATGCAACATTGGCACCTGAATTGTTTGTTCGTTATTATTAGCAATATATGTTCTTTATTTGGCGATGCGAGATCGTCTTCGTGTGCGGACCCGATGATTTCGGTAGGAAACAGGAAGTTTTCAATCCTTTTCTCGAATTTAGAGACATGTTTTCAAATTAATTATATTTTTTGCTATCGCAGAAGTCTGGCCATCGCACGGATCTCATCAGATTAATGCAGATTATAGTAGCCCGAAAGTCGGCACTCGAGTGAATGTCTCAAAATTAGAGATTTTGAGAACGGTCGCGCAGCAGAAGTGGTAGGATATTCTCTCTCTCGCCTGAGGTCTGATTGGCTTCTGATTGGTTGATGCATGGTTTCTCAGCTGCGGATGATTCGTAGAAAGAAGAGGGAGGAAGAATGGGGAGGGATGATATTGGAGAACTAACGGTTAGTCAGAAACAATTACATACAGAAAGGTTTTTGAAACACTTCTTTGGTCACCGGTAAAGCTGTGCTTCACACCATTTTCATAGCCCTGAATCACCTAGATTGACAGTTTGTTGATGTGTTTGAGTTGTAATAATAAATTTCACAAGGTTGGAGTATGTCGGGTGCATGAAAATGAATTATCAATACGCTTATTGTTGGCTATTTGATTGGACCCAAGAATTATTTAACTGATTCAGCATCGCATATATTGTGCTCAGGAAGCGGACAGTGAGCAGGAACATTTATTCTCCTTTTATTCAATACTCCTGGTTACAATGGAAGATGAAACATCATTTAATGCAAATTGCAGATCACATTTGATCATTGATCTCGTTCTTCCTTGAAGAATGTGCCGGTAGCGAGGTGCGAATGAAGGTAGCTCTGCAGAAGAGGAAGGGACTGCTGGACTGAATACACAAGAGCGATGGAAAGGTGAGTTGGGATGTGTTGAAATTATTGACCGATCGGTAAAAAATAATTATTGTTGAGACGATGTCGATATTTCTGATGGTTTTTTTTACTCTCGAATAGCATTAGTTCGCAAACTTCCATTTATGATATGGTAAGATAATGCAGCAGGGCTTACTCAGATGAATCATTTTGAATACTCACACACAAGAAATATAAATTTATCGATCCTGTCACCGGCTCAATATGCTCAATGTTTGATCTCTCCCAGAATCTCTCATCTGCCAGATCCCTGAAAGTGACCATGTGCTGAAGAAGCACAACAAACAGAGCGACTGATATATGGTCTATAGAATATTGATTGATCATGGCAACAAGATTTACTTGAGTTGTGAATAGTATGAACAATTATTATTTCCAAAAAATATCGACGGCTTATTGGCTTAAGAGAAATTATCTTAGTGAATGAACATATTTGTGAAGAGGCTTGGCAAAGTTGGAAAATGGAATTCGCCCTAAATGGGTATATGAGTAGTACTCAGTGAGCATAGCTCGTGCATGGCATATTTAGTGCTCTAGGTGCCTTACTGAGAAGTACGCGGCATGTTAGTCGAAAAACGTCAATTTTCGAAATTTGTCATTTCGCAATCGATCGGAGCGAGTCATACCTCACAAAATTCGAAAAATTCATATGATTACAAATACCAAGTTTCTTCCTTATCGGTTCTCAATTCTTAAAATAGATTTTTTTTGTAATTAATTTATTATTACTCTATCACCGGGGTGGTTTGGGAGCGTTTTTATTTTTGATTCTTGTAGTAGTAGCTGTCCACTATTTACTGGGAGAAACTAAGGGAAATTAAAAATAGAGTTTTCGCGAAATTCATGTTGAAGCACTGAATAAAGATATCGAATAAAGTCAGTTTGTAATAAGTCCCTGGCCTACCGTAACCAAAAACAGAACTAGATGACAGGTGTTCAAGAGAAATCGAGAAATTGCGGTAATTATTTAACGTCAGCGCTCTCGCGCGCGCGGATGCGCATCGAAATTTTATTGATTCTGGTGGAGTTCTCTCATCGAGTAATGCATGTAGGATAACTCTAGAACACCTGCCCTCCAGTTTTGTTTTGGGTTACGGTAGGTAGGTCCTTATTACAAACTGACTTTATTCAACTTTTCAGTTCTTCACCACGAATTTTGTGAAAACTCTATTTTTAATTTCCCTTAGTTTCTCCCAGTAAATAGTGGACAGCTACTACTACAAGAATCAAAAATAAAAACGCTCCCAAACCACCCCGGTGATAGAGTAATAATAATAAAAAATAACAAAAAAAATTCGATTTTTCGAATTTTTTTAAAGAATTGAGAACCGATAAGGAATAAACTTGGTACATATAATCATATGAATATTTCGAATTTTGTGAGGTATGACTCGCTCCGATCGATTGCGAAATGAGAAATTTCGAAAATTGACGTTTTTCGACTAACATGCCGCGTACTTCTTAGCAAGGCACCTAGAGCACTAAACATGCCATGCACGAGCTATACTCACTGAGTACTACTCATATACCCATTTAGGGCGAATTCCATTTTTCCAACTTTGCCAAGCACATGTTCACTCACTCAGATCTCCCTTAACGCTTCGCATCTACTCATGAGCCAATCGGAGATATGAAATGGTTAGGTAAAATGTACTAGCCCAAATTTTAATTTTTAGTTTATTTTTGATAATTTTAGTATTGTTGTCCTTACAGTCGCGCCAGAAAGTGAGTAGACGATTTTTATTTTTGATATAACTTTTGTTGTAGCTGATTTCGCAATTTGGATGTTGTGGTTCTATGTACCAAATCCATCGAGGAATACGATGCATGCATTGCGTCATCAATTGCATCATCGCTGATTGCGTAGTGATGACGCAATCAAAGTGTACTTTTTCAAAACGGCATTATTCTTACATAGATTTTTTCCTACTCGCCAAACTTTCTGAGGTTGAAGATATGGCTGAGAACTACCCAGAAAACAATTTTTGAACGACCGCACATTTGCTCCAGCCTTGCTGCAAAAACAGGGTCGCCAATTCAGGACTCGGCTTCTAGATGAGCTAGGCACTCGTCCAAAGCATCAAAATGATCGCCATCATGAGTGCACATGATCCTGAGAATGAGAAAGCTATATCTCGAAATTTGCCCAAGGGCATGAAAAAATCACTTTTTTGCATGACCATTATTTGGACATTCATAACTTTACGGAAAATTTATATAAAAATCTGATTTTTGCTTAGGCATGTTCATGATGTATTATAGATACGATTCCCAACTTTTTTGAGCGATTGGATTCCTTTCCTGCCCGCGGCGTTCGTTTTTCTGAGGTATACTAGGGCCGGGAAACACCTTGTTTATGCCTGTACTCTCTCGCTCATAGGGGTAAACAGTGTGTTTCTCGACACCAGTATACCTCAGAAAAACGAACGCCGCGGGCAGGAAAGGAATCCAATCGCTCTAAAAAGTTGGGAATCATATCTATAAAACATCATGAACATGCATAAGCAAAAATCAGATTTTTATATAAATTTTCCGTAAAGTTATGAATGTCCAAATAATGGTCATGCAAAAAAGTGATTTTTTCATGCCCTGAGGGCAATTTTCGAGATATAGCTTTCTCATTCTCAGGATCATGTGCACTCATGATGGCGATCATTTTGATGCTTTGGACGAGTGCCTAGCTCATCTAGAAGCCGAGTTCTGAATTTGCGACCCTGTTTTTGCAGCAAGGCTGCAGCAAATGTGCGGTCGCGCAGCAACTTCAAAAAAATTTTCTGGGTAGTTCTCAGCCATATCTTCAACCTCAGAAAGTTTGGCGAGTAGGAAAAAATCTATGTAAGAATAATGCCGTTTTGAAAAAGTACACTTTGATTGCATCATCACTACGCAATCAGCGATGATGCAATTGATGACGCAATGCACGCATCGTATTCCTCGATGGATTTGGTATATAGTGCCACAACATCCAAATTGCGAAATCAGCTACAACAAAAGTTATATCACAAATAAAAATCATCTACTCACTTTCTGGCGCGACTGTATGTTAATATATATATATATTTTATCTACGCTCGGCGGCGCAACGAAAGACGAATAATTACTTATGTGTTATGATACAAGAGAGTTGACTCTCCTCACACTGAGGTCGAATACGATAGGAAGGGGGGAATGAGGGGGAAGGAGGTGCAATCGTAAAATGCGAAGATCCAATCGGCTGGTCTCATCTGTCTTCGTCTGTTCTGATGGGGAGTTTTATTGAGGAGGAGGCACTCGAGGTAGACCAGGTAGACTCTGCTCCGAGATCCAGCGTCAGGGGATCTCTAAAGGGGGGAGGGGGTGAGAATGAAGGAATGTGGTAAGGTAGTGGAAGGAGGGAATACTATTGGAAAATATATTTCCGAAAATCAAATTCTAGAGTTATCAATCTCTTCTTGAAGACAGGGATGCTGGGGGATGACAATACATGGGTGGGGAGAGCGTTTAAAATCCTAGCAACTCTACGAGAAAAACAATGATATCGAGGTGTGGATTTGGTTTTCTCAATATAGATTCCAAAGTTGTTGGTCCTTTCTCTTAGGGGAGCAAACTGGAAAAATTTACTTCTATCGAGTATGGTGTCTCCATACATGATCCTACGGGCCAGGACTAGATCATAAGTGACTCTCCTCTCAAACAGCGCTTGAAGACCGAGGAAGGACAGACGTTGAGAGTAGGAGGGAAGACCAAGAGGATATGATGGAGATGGAAAGCATCTATAGTATAGAATACGAGTGAATTTCTCTTGTATTTTCTCAAGCTTCTGACTCTGTTTCTTGATATGAGGGTTCCAGAAGGGGCAAGCGAATTCAATGTGAGGGAGAACATATGTTTTAAAGCATTTGATAAGGATAGTGGGATCATTAACGGATACAGCACGAAGCATAATATGCATGACAGTGGTGGCTTTTTTTACACGATCATCAATACTGGCAGAGTTATTTAGGGTGGGCAGTACTTGGACGCCGAGATCGCGTTGTTGAGGGACTTGCTCGAGGATAACATTATTAATGAGATAATGAGGAGCAAGAGAAGAACCTATGTGGAGATGTGTGCATTTAGATTCGGAGAGAGATAATTGATTGGATACAGTCCATGAATAGATAGCATCTAGGGCATACTGTAATTGGGCAGTGCGAGAGGCTTTATTTTTAATAGAATAGGAAACATAAATCTTAATGTCATCTGCATATGCTTTCACAAACACATCGGGGAAGGGAGCAATGACATATGTAATATCAGATATATAAAGAGAGAATAGAATAGGCCCTAGTACAGATCCTTGTGGTACGCCGGAGAGAACAGGGAAGGACTTAGATACGGTAGTACCTAACCTTACGGAGAAGTGCCTATCCGTTACAAAATCAGAGATCCAATTTAGAAGGTTACCATTAATACCATAATGCAAGCATTTAGAGAGAAGTTTAGGGAAAGGGACGGCGTATGCAAAACGCAATAGTTGATGACACATAATTTGCACTTACAGTCGCGCCGGAAAGTCACCGTACACTTTTCGAATTTGTTGTATCTTTTTGCCCAGGAAATGCATCATTCTGGCACTCAGGTATGATGTACCAAATCCATCGGAGATTATAAACATGGTATTATGGTATGACGTCATCGCATAGTTATTGCGTAGCGATGACGCAATCAATCTGCACTTTTTCAAAACGGCATTATTCTTACATAGATTTTTTCCTGTTCGCCATACTTTCTATGATTGGAGATATGACCGAGGCCTACCCAGAATACATTTTTGAAGGTGCTGCACGGTCGCACATTTGCTGCAGCGAAGCTGCAAAAACAGGATCTGAAATTCGGAACTCGGCTTCTAGAGTAGCTAGAGACCCGTTCAAAGCATCAAAATGATCGCCATCATGAGTACAAATTATCCTAAGAATATGAATACGATATCTCATAATTTGCCCTCAGGGCATGAACAAATCACTTTTTTGCATGACCATTTTTGGACATCCATAACTTTACGGAAAAGTTTAGTAAAAACCTGATTTTTATCTGGTAATGTTCAAAATGTATTGAAGAACTGAATTCCAACTTTTTAGAGCGATTGGAAATCTTTGCAGCCCGCGGCGTGCGTTTTTCGGAGGTATACTAGGGTCGGGAAACACCCTGTTTACGCACTCTCCTCGTCTGCACTCTCTCGCCCATAGGGGTAAACAAGGTGTTTCCCGACCCTAGTATACCTCCGAAAAACGCACGCCGCGGGCTGCAAAGATTTCCAATCGCTCTAAAAAGTTGGAATTCAGTTCTTCAATACATTTTGAACATTACCAGATAAAAATCAGATTTTTACTAAACTTTTCCGTAAAGCTATGGATGTCCAAAAAATGGTCATGCAAAAAAGTCATTTGTTCATGCCCTGAGGGCAAATTATGAGATATCGTATTCATATTCTCAGGATCATATGTACTGATATTGGCGATCATTTTGATGCTTTGAACAGGTCTCTAGCTACTCTAGAAGCCGAGTTCCGAATTTCAGATCCTGTTTTTGCAGCTTCGCTGCAGCAAATGTGCGACCGTGCAGCACCTTCAAAAATGTATTCTGGGTAGGCCTCGGTCATATCTCCAATCATAGAAAGTATGGCGAACAGGAAAAAATCTATGTAAGAATAATGCCGTTTTGAAAAAGTGCAGATTGATTGCGTCATCGCTACGCAATAACTATGCGATGACGTCATACCATAATACCATGTTTATAATCTCCGATGGATTTGGTACATCATACCTGAGTGCCAGAATGATGCATTTCCTGGGCAAAAAGATACAACAAATTCGAAAAGTGTACGGTGACTTTCCGGCGCGACTGTAAGTGCAAATTATGTGTCATCAACTATTGCGTTTTGCATACGCCGTCCCTTTCCCTAAACTTCTCTCTAAATGCTTGCATTATGGTATTAATGGTAACCTTCTAAATTGGATCTCTGATTTTGTAACGGATAGGCACTTCTCCGTAAGGTTAGGTACTACCGTATCTAAGTCCTTCCCTGTTCTCTCCGGCGTACCACAAGGATCTGTACTAGGGCCTATTCTATTCTCTCTTTATATATCTGATATTACATATGTCATTGCTCCCTTCCCCGATGTGTTTGTGAAAGCATATGCAGATGACATTAAGATTTATGTTTCCTATTCTATTAAAAATAAAGCCTCTCGCACTGCCCAATTACAGTATGCCCTAGATGCTATCTATTCATGGACTGTATCCAATCAATTATCTCTCTCCGAATCTAAATGCACACATCTCCACATAGGTTCTTCTCTTGCTCCTCATTATCTCATTAATAATGTTATCCTCGAGCAAGTCCCTCAACAACGCGATCTCGGCGTCCAAGTACTGCCCACCCTAAATAACTCTGCCAGTATTGATGATCGTGTAAAAAAAGCCACCACTGTCATGCATATTATGCTTCGTGCTGTATCCGTTAATGATCCCACTATCCTTATCAAATGCTTTAAAACATATGTTCTCCCTCACATTGAATTCGCTTGCCCCTTCTGGAACCCTCATATCAAGAAACAGAGTCAGAAGCTTGAGAAAATACAAGAGAAATTCACTCGTATTCTATACTATAGATGCTTTCCATCTCCATCATATCCTCTTGGTCTTCCCTCCTACTCTCAACGTCTGTCCTTCCTCGGTCTTCAAGCGCTGTTTGAGAGGAGAGTCACTTATGATCTAGTCCTGGCCCGTAGGATCATGTATGGAGACACCATACTCGATAGAAGTAAATTTTTCCAGTTTGCTCCCCTAAGAGAAAGGACCAACAACTTTGGAATCTATATTGAGAAAACCAAATCCACACCTCGATATCATTGTTTTTCTCGTAGAGTTGCTAGGATTTTAAACGCTCTCCCCACCCATGTATTGTCATCCCCCAGCATCCCTGTCTTCAAGAAGAGATTGATAACTCTAGAATTTGATTTTCGGAAATATATTTTCCAATAGTATTCCATCCTTCCACTACCTTACCACATTCCTTCATTCTCACCCCCTCCCCCCTTTAGAGATCCCCTGACGCTGGATCTCGGAGCAGAGTCTACCTGGTCTACCTCGAGTGCCTCCTCCTCAATAAAACTCCCCATCAGAACAGACGAAGACAGATGAGACCAGCCGATTGGATCTTCGCATTTTACGATTGCACCTCCTTCCCCCTCATTCCCCCCTTCCTATCGTATTCGACCTCAGTGTGAGGAGAGTCAACTCTCTTGTATCATAACACATAAGTAATTATTCGTCTTTCGTTGCGCCGCCGAGCGTAGATAAAATATATATATATATTAACATACAGTCGCGCCAGAAAGTGAGTAGATGATTTTTATTTGTGATATAACTTTTGTTGTAGCTGATTTCGCAATTTGGATGTTGTGGCACTATATACCAAATCCATCGAGGAATACGATGCGTGCATTGCGTCATCAATTGCATCATCGCTGATTGCGTAGTGATGATGCAATCAAAGTGTACTTTTTCAAAACGGCATTATTCTTACATAGATTTTTTCCTACTCGCCAAACTTTCTGAGGTTGAAGATATGGCTGAGAACTACCCAGAAAATTTTTTTGAAGTTGCTGCGCGACCGCACATTTGCTGCAGCCTTGCTGCAAAAACAGGGTCGCAAATTCAGAACTCGGCTTCTAGATGAGCTAGGCACTCGTCCAAAGCATCAAAATGATCGCCATCATGAGTGCACATGATCCTGAGAATGAGAAAGCTATATCTCGAAAATTGCCCTCAGGGCATGAAAAAATCACTTTTTTGCATGACCATTATTTGGACATTCATAACTTTACGGAAAATTTATATAAAAATCTGATTTTTGCTTATGCATGTTCATGATGTTTTATAGATATGATTCCCAACTTTTTAGAGCGATTGGATTCCTTTCCTGCCCGCGGCGTTCGTTTTTCTGAGGTATACTGGTGTCGAGAAACACACTGTTTACCCCTATGAGCGAGAGAGTACAGGCATAAACAAGGTGTTTCCCGGCCCTAGTATACCTCAGAAAAACGAACGCCGCGGGCAGGAAAGGAATCCAATCGCTCAAAAAAGTTGGGAATCGTATCTATAATACATCATGAACATGCCTAAGCAAAAATCAGATTTTTATATAAATTTTCCGTAAAGTTATGAATGTCCAAATAATGGTCATGCAAAAAAGTGATTTTTTCATGCCCTTGGGTAAATTTCGAGATATAGCTTTCTCATTCTCAGGATCATGTGCACTCATGATGGCGATCATTTTGATGCTTTGGACGAGTGCCTAGCTCATCTAGAAGCCGAGTTCTGAATTGGCGACCCTGTTTTTGCAGCAAGGCTGGAGCAAATGTGCGGTCGTTCAAAAATTGTTTTCTGGGTAGTTCTCAGCCATATCTTCAACCTCAGAAAGTTTGGCGAGTAGGAAAAAATCTATGTAAGAATAATGCCGTTTTGAAAAAGTACACTTTGATTGCGTCATCACTACGCAATCAGCGATGATGCAATTGATGACGCAATGCATGCATCGTATTCCTCGATGGATTTGGTACATAGAACCACAACATCCAAATTGCGAAATCAGCTACAACAAAAGTAATATCAAAAATAAAAATCGTCTACTCACTTTCTGGCGCGACTGTAAGGACAACAATACTAAAATTATCAAAAATAAACTAAAAATTAAAATTTGGGCTAGTACATTTTACCTAACCATTTCATATCTCCGATTGGCTCATGAGTAGATGCGAAGCGTTAAGGGAGATCTGAGTGAGTGAACATGTGCTTGGCAAAGTTGGAAAAATGGAATTCGCCCTAAATGGGTATATGAGTAGTACTCAGTGAGTATAGCTCGTGCATGGCATGTTTAGTGCTCTAGGTGCCTTGCTAAGAAGTACGCGGCATGTTAGTCGAAAAACGTCAATTTTCGAAATTTCTCATTTCGCAATCGATCGGAGCGAGTCATACCTCACAAAATTCGAAATATTCATATGATTATATGTACCAAGTTTATTCCTTATCGGTTCTCAATTCTTTAAAAAAATTCGAAAAATCGAATTTTTTTTGTTATTTTTTATTATTATTACTCTATCACCGGGGTGGTTTGGGAGCGTTTTTATTTTTGATTCTTGTAGTAGTAGCTGTCCACTATTTACTGGGAGAAACTAAGGGAAATTAAAAATAGAGTTTTCACAAAATTCGTGGTGAAGAACTGAAAAGTTGAATAAAGTCAGTTTGTAATAAGGACCTACCTACCGTAACCCAAAACAAAACTGGAGGGCAGGTGTTCTAGAGTTATCCTACATGCATTACTCGATGAGAGAACTCCACCAGAATCAATAAAATTTCGATGCGCATCCGCGCGCGCGAGAGCGCTGACGTTAAATAATTACCGCAATTTCTCGATTTCTCTTGAACACCTGTCATCTAGTTCTGTTTTTGGTTACGGTAGGCCAGGGACTTATTACAAACTGACTTTATTCGATATCTTTATTCAGTGCTTCAACATGAATTTCGCGAAAACTCTATTTTTAATTTCCCTTAGTTTCTCCCAGTAAATAGTGGACAGCTACTACTACAAGAATCAAAAATAAAAACGCTCCCAAACCACCCCGGTGATAGAGTAATAATAAATTAATTACAAAAAAAATCTATTTTAAGAATTGAGAACCGATAAGGAAGAAACTTGGTATTTGTAATCATATGAATTTTTCGAATTTTGTGAGGTATGACTCGCTCCGATCGATTGCGAAATGACAAATTTCGAAAATTGACGTTTTTCGACTAACATGCCGCGTACTTCTCAGTAAGGCACCTAGAGCACTAAATATGCCATGCACGAGCTATGCTCACTGAGTACTACTCATATACCCATTTAGGGCGAATTCCATTTTCCAACTTTGCCAAGCCTCTTCACAAATATGTTCATTCACTAAGATAATTTCTCTTAAGCCAATAAGCCGTCGATATTTTTTGGAAATAATAATTGTTCATACTATTCACAACTCAAGTAAATCTTGTTGCCATGATCAATCAATATTCTATAGACCATATATCAGTCGCTCTGTTTGTTGTGCTTCTTCAGCACATGGTCACTTTCAGGGATCTGGCAGATGAGAGATTCTGGGAGAGATCAAACATTGAGCATATTGAGCCGGTGACAGGATCGATAAATTTATATTTCTTGTGTGTGAGTATTCAAAATGATTCATCTGAGTAAGCCCTGCTGCATTATCTTACCATATCATAAATGGAAGTTTGCGAACTAATGCTAAGAATGTGCCGGTAGCGAGGTGCGAATGAAGGTAGCTCTGCAGAAGAGGAAGGGACTGCTGGACTGAATACACAAGAGCGATGGAAAGGTGAGTTGGGATGTGTTGAAATTATTGACCGATCGGTAAAAAATAATTATTGTTGAGACGATGTCGATATTTCTGATGGTTTTTTTTACTCTCGAATTGGAAAATGGAATTCGCCCTAAATGGGTATATGAGTAGTACTCAGTGAGCATAGCTCGTGCATGGCATATTTAGTGCTCTAGGTGCCTTACTGAGAAGTACGCGGCATGTTAGTCGAAAAACGTCAATTTTCGAAATTTGTCATTTCGCAATCGATCGGAGCGAGTCATACCTCACAAAATTCGAAAAATTCATATGATTACAAATACCAAGTTTCTTCCTTATCGGTTCTCAATTCTTAAAATAGATTTTTTTTGTAATTAATTTATTATTACTCTATCACCGGGGTGGTTTGGGAGCGTTTTTATTTTTGATTCTTGTAGTTCTAGACTCCTCACGGCTCGACGTACGATCGATTCTGAGTAAATATTGGAATAGGGAATCCCAATGACTAAAACCGTATTAATTATATCCGTAGAGCACCAGTAAGCACCAGCTATGTTCGAGAACAATCTTTTTTGAAATACGTGAAACGCAATCCAAATTGAGGTTGGTGTTTCAGACCTTCAAGAAAGCTGCGATTAAGTGGATGCATTAATACTCGAGAAATCATTTCTTCAAAATCAAACATCACTTCTCGTTTGTTCGCACTTCGTCTTCGACAATGATCATTTTTCTCCAACCCATTCAAAAATGTTTTTGTGCTCCGCCCTCCCCAAAGCCCATCTTTGATCACTCCCCTCTCTCCTCCTCCTCTCCCATCGATGCAGTGAGAACAGGGAGAAATCGAGCTGCAGATTGAGTGGATTATAAATTAGGAAATGCATCATGCAAACATTAATTGAGTGTCGAGACCTTCTAAGATATGTCCTGGGTGAGACATGAATCTTACGAGACTTTGTGAAATCTAGAACAGTTGATGCAATGTGGGGATGTAGCGGATAGTCATTTCCGAACAACCGAGGATGAAAAATTATATTCAAAATTCATCAATAACATCAAAAACGTCCATCTCTAAAATGATACACTCCTATCAATGACTACTTCCCCCATCTGATATTGTGAGAGTAGAGTGTTGAGTCGAGTGCAGTGAATTTCTGCACCGACGGATTCTCTTGAATCACAGACACATGGAGCAACTTTCAATTTGCCATGCTTCCCTATAAACATATCAACAAACTTCCCATGCATTCGTTATGTTCCCCTCCTCTCTTCTCTCTCTCTCTTTCCTCTTCCATTTCATCACCCTCTTCTCCTTTCGTCGATGAGAGTGAGGGATGATGAAAGATACGGAAAAAAACGCGCCTCGTGATACGAGAGTGCTGAAGAGGGGATTTTGATCTTTAAGACTTAATCCATATTTCTAAACCAATATTAAAAAGCTTTTTCTTTCACCACCTCCTATGCAATCAAAATTAAACAGAGAAAAATATCAAGATGAGAAGCAGATCTTAGGTTGCATAGTCATATTGTAAGGTCAGCACGATACAAAAATCCAATAGGACTCCCTTTACATGGGTGAAATAAAACAACATTGGATAGCTGAAAGGTTGACTTTCAAATTAAAATCCAGGCGCAATAGGGAGACCACAAGCTTCCGATTTGTATTAACATACAATGTCATTATGGAATAATTTAGGAAAAAAGTAATTATTTCGATTAGATCAGCGAATTATCTACAGGAAAACAAGATGATCAAGATGAAAGCGCATGAATTATGTTTGCACCTTACTTTTAGCTTTCGCTTCACTCTAACATATCCTGGAGGCGCATATATTTCTGAACGATGAATCTTCCAATGAGCACAGCCCAATTTTCAATCCAATCAATATATCTTCGAAAGAAATATCTTTTTTGACTCTCTTCATTATACATTCTCTCACCGATCTGACCGGAGAGAAATACGACAGAATGAAGAGAGTATTTCTTACGTAGCCATCCCTAATCAATACCGCTACTACCGAAACAAATCTCACAATCCTACCGCAATCATGTTCCAATAAAGCATCCCTTCTCCTATATGAGGCTGGTTGCCTAAGAATGGAGCATTCGGCAGTGAAATCGTGAAAACTGGTGCAAAGAGGTTCTCAAGGCTGATCATCATGGTCCACTTCTTTCTGTACCAATACGACCGGTGCAGCCAGGCTGCAGGTCAGTTCTGCCTCGTTATTTTTACAAATTTCTTCATAACTCAAGAAGTTATTAAGTTGATTCAAAAGTTTCTCCCTATTTTATTTTTAAAATTATATTTTTTAAAATATTTTTTTAAAATATAATTTTAAAAATAAAATAGGGAGAAACTTTTGAATCAACTTAATAACTTCTTGAGTTATGAAGAAATTTGTAAAAATAACGAGGCAGAACTGACCTGCAGCCTGGCTGCACCGGTCGTATTGGTACAGAAAGAAGTGGACCATGATGATCAGCCTTGAGAACCTCTTTGCACCAGTTTTCACGATTTCACTGCCGAATGCTCCATTCTTAGGCAACCAGCCTCATATAGGAGAAGGGATGCTTTATTGGAACATGATTGCGGTAGGATTGTGAGATTTGTTTCGGTAGTAGCGGTATTGATTAGGGATGGCTACGTAAGAAATACTCTCTTCATTCTGTCGTATTTCTCTCCGGTCAGATCGGTGAGAGAATGTATAATGAAGAGAGTCAAAAAAGATATTTCTTTCGAAGATATATTGATTGGATTGAAAATTGGGCTGTGCTCATTGGAAGATTCATCGTTCAGAAATATATGCGCCTCCAGGATATGTTAGAGTGAAGCGAAAGCTAAAAGTAAGGTGCAAACATAATTCATGCGCTTTCATCTTGATCATCTTGTTTTCCTGTAGATAATTCGCTGATCTAATCGAAATAATTACTTTTTTCCTAAATTATTCCATAATGACATTGTATGTTAATACAAATCGGAAGCTTGTGGTCTCCCTATTGCGCCTGGATTTTAATTTGAAAGTCAACCTTTCAGCTATCCAATGTTGTTTTATTTCACCCATGTAAAGGGAGTCCTATTGGATTTTTGTATCGTGCTGACCTTACAATATGACTATGCAACCTAAGATCTGCTTCTCATCTTGATATTTTTCTCTGTTTAATTTTGATTGCATAGGAGGTGGTGAAAGAAAAAGCTTTTTAATATTGGTTTAGAAATATGGATTAAGTCTTAAAGATCAAAATCCCCTCTTCAGCACTCTCGTATCACGAGGCGCGTTTTTTTCCGTATCTTTCATCATCCCTCACTCTCATCGACGAAAGGAGAAGAGGGTGATGAAATGGAAGAGGAAAGAGAGAGAGAGAAGAGAGGAGGGGAACATAACGAATGCATGGGAAGTTTGTTGATATGTTTATAGGGAAGCATGGCAAATTGAAAGTTGCTCCATGTGTCTGTGATTCAAGAGAATCCGTCGGTGCAGAAATTCACTGCACTCGACTCAACACTCTACTCTCACAATATCAGATGGGGGAAGTAGTCATTGATAGGAGTGTATCATTTTAGAGATGGACGTTTTTGATGTTATTGATGAATTTTGAATATAATTTTTCATCCTCGGTTGTTCGGAAATGACTATCCGCTACATCCCCACATTGCATCAACTGTTCTAGATTTCACAAAGTCTCGTAAGATTCATGTCTCACCCAGGACATATCTTAGAAAGTCTCGACACTCAATTAATGTTTGCATGATGCATTTCCTAATTTATAATCCACTCAATCTGCAGCTCGATTTCTCCCTGTTCTCACTGCATCGATGGGAGAGGAGGAGGAGAGAGGGGAGTGATCAAAGATGGGCTTTGGGGAGGGCGGAGCACAAAAACATTTTTGAATGGGTTGGAGAAAAATGATCATTGTCGAAGACGAAGTGCGAACAAACGAGAAGTGATGTTTGATTTTGAAGAAATGATTTCTCGAGTATTAATGCATCCACTTAATCGCAGCTTTCTTGAAGGTCTGAAACACCAACCTCAATTTGGAATGCGTTTCACGTATTTCAAAAAAGATTGTTCTCGAACATAGCTGGTGCTTACTGGTGCTCTACGGATATAATTAATACGGTTTTAGTCATTGGGATTCCCTATTCCAATATTTACTCAGAATCGATCGTACGTCGAGCCGTGAGGAGTCTAGAAGGGCGAGAGTTGAACGGGAGAATAACATCAATGGGAAGGCGTGGCAAGGATGCTAGCTTAGCTTTATTAAAAGTTATTCGTTATTGATCATATAGTTTTTAGTGAAATATCGGCGTACCTAGAATCCGAGAGTACTGGTTTAGAAACATTTACTGGCCATGTGAAACCGAAATGGAACCTGTCCTCTGATCATTTATTCGTTTGGCTGAAAATTATATTCGGGATGGAAGTGTTATTTGTTTGCCAACTAGTTGTCTGATTAATCCTAAAACCTTTTTGCGATAATTTGACATTTAATCTCACACCTTCCAGGGGGATTGACTTACGAATTGTTTTTTTTTTTACTTTTCGTCATAACTAGTGGGCAACTACGCCTCTTTTAAAGTTAGGTTTTGGCGGAATGTTACGAAAGTATTCCCCAATTGATTACAAGAATGCCGGCAAAATCATGGTTCTCACGTCCCGTCCGTCCCATCGCTAGAGGTAACGGAAGCGGGGATGGTTTCGATGTTTTGCTTCCGTCCTCCGACTAAAGCATGAATCTGACCCAGCGTCTGACCCATGGCCACAGGTTACCGTTGCACTCGGTTACGGTAATAGTACGGTATCGATGATTTCCATTCATCCTCCGATGAAATCATGAATCTGACACACCATCTGACCCAACGCCAACTCTGGTTACGGTTGCGCACAGACGGAAATAGCGACACCTATTTTTGGTCGTAATTTTTTTTCTTATGGAAATTTCGGGAATCTTTTTAGTGTAATGACCTTGTATTTCGATTGCACAGAAACAATCAAAATCTCATTCGAAACGAAAGCCCCAGTTGAAAAAGCGAGCCGATAGTATATTTTGGCTTTTACGAATATGCGTGTGCACGGAACTTCGGGTGAAACCCGAAAGTGTGTTGATCGAATTGTCGATAGTG
This sequence comes from Pristionchus mayeri, assembly GCA_036245805.1. NCBI lineage: Eukaryota > Metazoa > Nematoda > Chromadorea > Rhabditida > Neodiplogasteridae > Pristionchus > Pristionchus mayeri. The sequence goes on from BTRK01000005.1 coordinate 42,290,221, forward strand.
TTACAATTATCGCTATCCATCATTCGCTCAATTCATTCCCGTCCTCCTTCACTCCATCCTCTTATTCACTGTGAACGTCGACGACGAGGCAAGAATCGTTTTCATTTTTTTCCTCTTTTTTTCTGACAATAGTTTTTCTATCCTATCACAAGGCGCGTTTTTTTCTTATCCTCAGTCATCTCTCACATTCATCGACCATCTGGAGATGAGATCAAAGAAGAGGGAGAGGAAGGAGTAACAAATTTATTGGTGTGAATATTTATCACAAGGTGTGCAAGCGTTATTGACATCGCTTATGACGGATATTCAAGAGAACTAGCTAGCGCACAAATATTCCATGTTCAAGAAGTCACTATTCGGTATCTCGTATCTAAATTTTGTAGTACTGAGGACTTACAAAATGCATTGCACCTTGGTGATTCATTGTTTTTACGAATTTATTATCTATCTGAATCACTTTTGCATTGATCTCATCATGGCTTCCATTGAGATATTCCAGAACAATCATCATAAGAGAGACTGTTTGACTCAGTGAACATATGCTTGGCAAAGTGCGAAAAATCGAAATTGCCCAAAACTTGCATACGTGTAGTACTCGACGAAGCCTGCTCACCCACCACTTATTTAGAGTTCTAAAACATTCCCAACGAAGTGCGCCAAACATTAGAGGTGCTACCGTAATCCCACGATTTTTATTATTTCGTCATCGATTAGAACAGCACATATTCTAAAACATCCGACGCTGACTGCCCATTATACCACACAAGTTTCATTTCGATGTGATTCAAACAAAATGAAAAAAATCGAAAAGTCGATAAAAATTTTAAATTTTAAATTTTAGTTCGTTCAGATGGGTGGGAATGAACCATTTTTATTTTAGCGTTGCATAGATCACCCATGACACATTCTAAAATAAAAATATGGAAAAAATTATAAGGTCGGTTTTTGAGATATTGACGAAAAAAGACTAAATCTTAGAATAAAGCCAGTTTATGATAAGCTCGATAGCTTACCGTACCCCATTCCGGATGTAGTACTCGATGGGGGTAATCGATTAACATTATCAGAATTTCGATATTCCTTCGCGCGCACGGAAGCAAAGGTTTTTAAAAGCTACCGTAATCCATGTGGAATTACGGTAGCTTTTAAAAACCTGCTCTCCAAAGATCAAGGATCAAAGATCAAGGTCATCGAGGGAAATCGCATGGGAAAGGGGCGGGGCGAAAAGGGGCGGGGCTTCCCCGAAAGGGGCGGAGCTAAAAGATCAAAGGGGCCGACCTGTCAATCAAAATGTGTTCTCACATCGGCTATATCTACTGATAATCAATCCATAACTGAGCCTTGACAAAATATGCCCCCATCGAAACAAGAATCTGCCGAGTTTATCAGAAATTTCCGAAGGTCAGATGAAACCAAAATAAACAACTAGTTGAGTTACTGCTTCATCAAAAATACCTGATATTGTGTGAGACGAGTGTTGAATGGGCGAGTGCATTCATCTCCCCTGCTGCTCCCTTCCCATCCTCATTCGAATCCTCGTCGTCCAGCGTTGAGGGACCAGGAGGGGTTCTGTAAGAGGGAGCTGCAGATTGAGTGGATTATGAAATAGTAAAATCGATGTGGTCATTATCAATTGCGCACAGAGACCAGCAAATATAAGTCCTTCTTGAAACGTGAATCTCCCGAGATTTATATTGTCCATTTTTAACATCCGGGGAACTCTCGCTTCATTTTCACATCAACTAAAATAAAATATTTTTTGAGCAATCGAGTATGATTTGGGTATGAATAAAGGAGGAGTAAACTCAAAATTCATTTTTGAAGCTATCATGCGCACTTCCTAGAGCTCCACAACGATAAGAAGCTCCGAAATTTTCACATTGATATCTCCATTCCTACCAGAGTTATAGCTAGTTGGCTGGGAGCCAGATCAGGGAAAGCTCAGGGAAGGGGGAGATAGCACGCGACTTCAAGAGAGTGCATCCCTAGGTGAAACATATTCCAACCGGGTGCGCGTTAGCATTTACTCCTCCTTTAAGATGCTTTGCCACGCCAAACCACAACCAATAATTTTTATCTCAATGACAATCCTTACATTATCTCATTACATATATTAGTCGAAAAGATCAAAGGCAACTTTGGCTTACCTCCCTATCTCACTCTCAATTGCTCGTGGTGTCCAATGGTTACTCGAAGGCTCGCTGACTCGTCAGTCTCCACGATGAGGAGGAGAGAGCACCGGGGCAGTAGCAGACGCGATTACAAATATAATGATCATTCATAATTGTGGGAATGAAATCCTAAATCCGTACGAAATTGAAAAGATTTATGAGAAACTATCTGAGTGAGTGAACATATTTGTGAAGACCCTTGGCAAAGTGAAAAAATCGAATTCTTTGGGAGTGCTACCGTAATCCCACGATTTTTATTATTTCGTCATCGATTAGAACGGCACATATTCTAAAACATCCGACGCTACCTGCCCATTATACCACACAAGTTGCATTGCGATCTGATTCAAACCCATAAAAAAAAATCGAAAAGTCGAAAAAAATTTAAATTGTAAATTTTTGTTCGTTCAGATGGGTGGGAATGAACCATTTTTATTTTAGCGTTGCATGGATCACCCATGACACATTCTAAAATAAAAATATGGAAAAAATAAAAAGGTCGGTTTTTGAGATATTGACGAAAAAAGACTAAATCTTAGAATAAAGCCAGTTTGTGATAAGCTCGATAGCTTACCGTACCCCATTCTGGATGTAGTACTCGATGGGGGTAATCGATTAGCACTAGTAGAATTTCGATATTCTTTCGCGCTCGCGGGAGAGCAGGTTTTTAAAAGCTACCGTAATCCCACGATTTTTATTATTTCGTCATCGATTAGAACGGCACATATTCTAAAACATCCGACGCTACCTGCCCATTATACCACACAAGTTGCATTGCGATCTGATTCAAACCCATAAAAAAAAATCGAAAAGTCGAAAAAAATTTAAATTGTAAATTTTTGTTCGTTCAGATGGGTGGGAATGAACCATTTTTATTTTAGCGTTGCATGGATCACCCATGACACATTCTAAAATAAAAATATGGAAAAAATAAAAAGGTCGGTTTTTGAGATATTGACGAAAAAAGACTAAATCTTAGAATAAAGCCAGTTTGTGATAAGCTCGATAGCTTACCGTACCCCATTCTGGATGTAGTACTCGATGGGGGTAATCGATTAGCACTAGTAGAATTTCGATATTCTTTCGCGCTCGCGGGAGAGCAGGTTTTTAAAAGCTACCGTAATTCCACATGGATTACGGTAGCTTTTAAAAACCTTTGCTTCCGTGCGCGCGAAGGAATATCGAAATTCTACTAGTGCTAATCGATTACCCCCATCGAGTACTACATCCAGAATGGGGTACGGTAAGCTATCGAGCTTATCACAAACTGGCTTTATTCTAAGATTTAGTCTTTTTTCGTCAATATCTCAAAAACCGACCTTTTTATTTTTTCCATATTTTTATTTTAGAATGTGTCATGGGTGATCCATGCAACGCTAAAATAAAAATGGTTCATTCCCACCCATCTGAACGAACAAAAATTTACAATTTAAATTTTTTTCGACTTTTCGATTTTTTTTTATGGGTTTGAATCAGATCGCAATGCAACTTGTGTGGTATAATGGGCAGGTAGCGTCGGATGTTTTAGAATATGTGCCGTTCTAATCGATGACGAAATAATAAAAATCGTGGGATTACGGTAGCTTTTAAAAACCTGCTCTCCCGCGAGCGCGAAAGAATATCGAAATTCTACTAGTGCTAATCGATTACCCCCATCGAGTACTACATCCAGAATGGGGTACGGTAAGCTATCGAGCTTATCACAAACTGGCTTTATTCTAAGATTTAGTCTTTTTTCGTCAATATCTCAAAAACCGACCTTTTTATTTTTTCCATATTTTTATTTTAGAATGTGTCATGGGTGATCCATGCAACGCTAAAATAAAAATGGTTCATTCCCACCCATCTGAACGAACAAAAATTTACAATTTAAATTTTTTTCGACTTTTCGATTTTTTTTATGGGTTTGAATCAGATCGCAATGCAACTTGTGTGGTATAATGGGCAGGTAGCGTCGGATGTTTTAGAATATGTGCCGTTCTAATCGATGACGAAATAATAAAAATCGTGGGATTACGGTAGCACTCCCAAAGAATTCGATTTTTTCACTTTGCCAAGGGTCTTCACAAATATGTTCACTCACTCAGATAGTTTCTCATAAATCTTTTCAATTTCGTACGGATTTAGGATTTCATTCCCACAATTATGAATGATCATTATATTTGTAATCGCGTCTGCTACTGCCCCGGTGCTCTCTCCTCCTCATCGTGGAGACTGACGAGTCAGCGAGCCTTCGAGTAACCATTGGACACCACGAGCAATTGAGAGTGAGATAGGGAGGTAAGCCAAAGTTGCCTTTGATCTTTTCGACTAATATATGTAATGAGATAATGTAAGGATTGTCATTGAGATAAAAATTATTGGTTGTGGTTTGGCGTGGCAAAGCATCTTAAAGGAGGAGTAAATGCTAACGCGCACCCGGTTGGAATATGTTTCACCTAGGGATGCACTCTCTTGAAGTCGCGTGCTATCTCCCCCTTCCCTGAGCTTTCCCTGATTTGGCTCCCAGCCAACTAGCTATAACTCTGGTAGGAATGGAGATATCAATGTGAAAATTTCGGAGCTTCTTATCGTTGTGGAACTCTAGGAAGTGCGCATGATAGCTTCAAAAATGAATTTTGAGTTTACTCCTCCTTTATTCATACCCAAATCATACTCGATTGCTCAAAAAATATTTTATTTTAGTTGATGTGAAAATGAAGCGAGAGTTCCCCGGATGTTAAAAATGGACAATATAAATCTCGGGAGATTCACGTTTCAAGAAGGACTTATATTTGCTGGTCTCTGTGCGCAATTGATAATGACCACATCGATTTTACTATTTCATAATCCACTCAATCTGCAGCTCCCTCTTACAGAACCCCTCCTGGTCCCTCAACGCTGGACGACGAGGATTCGAATGAGGATGGGAAGGGAGCAGCAGGGGAGATGAATGCACTCGCCCATTCAACACTCGTCTCACACAATATCAGGTATTTTTGATGAAGCAGTAACTCAACTAGTTGTTTATTTTGGTTTCATCTGACCTTCGGAAATTTCTGATAAACTCGGCAGATTCTTGTTTCGATGGGGGCATATTTTGTCAAGGCTCAGTTATGGATTGATTATCAGTAGATATAGCCGATGTGAGAACACATTTTGATTGACAGGTCGACCCCTTTGATCTTTTAGCTCCGCCCCTTTCGGGGAAGCCCCGCCCCTTTTCGCCCCGCCCCTTTCCCATGCGATTTCCCTCGATGACCTTGATCTTTGATCCTTGATCTTTGGTCTTTCCTCCAGATTATCGATTTTCTCTCCGGTAGGTCAAACTACACGATTATCGATTTTTCACGCGGTTGACCACTCCACGTCATCAGGATTCAGATGACGTCATCACTACGTCATCAGGATTCAGATTGCGAAATATCAGATGACGTCATCGTCGATCAACGAAGATGACGTCATCTGGATTCAGATGACGAAATCACCGATGACGTCATCAGACTGCCTCAGATGGCAGGTCTGATGACGTCATCGCCAAATGGGTAGGGAGGGAGAGGACAACCGCGGTAAATAGGTGAAAATAGAGAGAAAATAGAGACACACCCGCACGCGGCGAGCGCTCGGTGTTAGACTGAGCTCTCCTCTCCCTCGCGGTCCCTTAGCCCCGCCCACCCTCTCACTTTTACACACTCTCTCGCTTTCACTCTGCTTGTCTGCACCCTCTCACTTTTACACACTCTCTCACTGGCACTCTGCGTCTCTGTGCCCTCTCATTTTTGCACACTCTCTCGCTGTCACTCTGTCTCTCTGTGTCTTCTCGTTTTGCACACTCTCTCGCTGGTAGTTCTCTCCTCCGCCCAGGCTGCCTCCTCCCAGCGAATTTGAATTTGAATTTCTCCCACATGAGCCTCTCACCTACAGTATACCACACCGTGCGTTTTCGCGGTAGGAGCCCGATTTGAATTTGAATTTTGGCGGGAATACAGTGTATGTCGCAAGTGGACCTACAGTACCTTGTACCGCACGTTTTCGCGGTAGGAGTCCGATTTGAATTTCATTTTCGCGTGACTACCGTACACATCCTGATTTTCACGTGGGACGTCTACTGTAGTCAGTGGAGTCCACTCAAATTTGAACTTGAAGGACGAGCTCTCCCTCCCTCTCTCTCTCCTGCTCGATTTGAATTGAAGGCCGTCTCCCCTCTCACTCTCTGTGCCCTCTCTGGTCGATACAGTCTCTCTCTCACCAGCTACCCTCCTCCCGCTCTGACTGCCTCCTCTCGCCGAATTCGAATTTGAATTGGAAGTCACTTCAACTCGAGTTTATTAACACAATTGTAACACTATAACTGAGCAAACACGAAAGACAATCACCAGCCTTCACCTCCTTCAGTATCAGCTCCCAGCTCGGGATAAGACTTGTTAAGGTCCTTATCATGCTGATTCTTGAGGGATATGTTAAAGAAGACGTTCTGACTACATCGACGATTAGTGTAGATACATGAGGTGCACATCGGGAGGACCAGACAGGGCAGACCGTTGTGGGTGACTTTAGGGAGGTAGCTTTCCGCCGCCTTATTACAAGAGTCACACATGTAGAGTACGAGGGTGCGTGTGAGTCTGGAGAGATACTGTTGAGTGAACTTCGTGTTGACTGAGTCAGAGTTCGGTTCGCTGTATTGGTACTTCTTCAACTGTAACAGAGAAAATGAAGAAGAGATGATGAACAAACGACGTACCGGGTTAGAAGTGTCATAAGTGATCTCGGGTTGAGGTTCACTTTCCGCTTTGTTCTTCAACTCCTCATCCTTCTTCTTCTTAGGGTCTACCGTAGTAGCCTCATTTCCAGACGTCTTTCCCTTGGTCTCGACTTTAGGTAGTGGGTTCACGGTGTTACTGGACATTTCCCGACCGATCTATAGTAGAGAATGAGTGAGAGAGGTAGAGAGAGAACGCGCGCACAAGTCAAGGAAAACGAATCAAAGTGAAATGAAACCGTGAAAACACGGTTTATATACTGCCAGAAAAGGGGCGGAGCTTAGTTTTTCAGTCACATTCTCTCATTATCCCATTATCACTATTTTCATCTGACTGTCTGGTCTCTCTAATCTCTCGTTTGTGCGAACTTCTCTCACCAGGTCATTCGTACGTTGAACCTTCGTGCTGACATGTCGTTCTCTAACAACTCTCAGTCGTCAACCGTTGATGCAGCTACTCAGACTCTTACCCGAGCTGATTTTGGTAACTTCAAAGTAAACAAGGTCGTCTCAACTGAAGGGAAGTCGTTCTTCCGTGTGGAACCTACTCGTTCTAAGACAGGCCTGGTGAGCTTGCGCTAACAACTCCCTATGCAATAACTTGTTCAGACTCGTAAGCAGTGGAGTGCTGGTCTTCGTTGTATCACCGTGTTGACCTGTGCTGATTGTTGGAAGAGGTTCCGCGAAGATGAGTCAAGACTTACAGTGTCGGGCGGTCGCCAGTCAATCACTATTCAGATATGTGAGCAGTGTATCACTCACAATCGCAATCTCCGTTTTAACTAAGCGATAAAGCATCCAGTATCACTGTCTTTCCTTGTACAGTACACTCGTGTCATGAACACATTCCAACTAGATCAGATATTCTGCTCTGACAGACACACTTCAAAATTCTATGTAGGTACTTTTCCGTGTGACCAACTCCCGAACCCTTCATCACTTCCACGATCATTCGCTCTCTGTGTCAGCACAGCTACTAGTTCGTCCCGTTCTGGAGGGAAACACTGGCAATCAATATTTATCCGTAATGGGAAGTGTTTCTTCTTCGACAGTTTCGGAGAGCCTCCAAGAGGGAGAATAGCAGTCTTCTGTAGACACTTTAAGCCTACATACTATAACAAGGTTGCGCATCAAAAACCTTCAGCGATCACTTGTGGTGCTTGCCGTTTACCACATTTACATGCAGAGTAGAGGTAGAAGTTTCAGAGCGGTAGTGAACGACTTTATTCGGATCAATAATGATGATGAGGCAGTTAGCATGAGGTTGAGGCGCACAATTTCAGTTTAGTCTGATGCGTAAGGTTTCCAAGAACCGGTCGTTTCTTTTGCGTCTCTGCAATAATCCTAAATTAATCTCTCAAGCTAGTATCGCAGAACTCAGCTGTGTAGTTGAAATACTTCACAACATCTCACATATTCCGTTCACCGGAAAAGAGAAGAAAGTTATCTGCAAGCATCTCCCCATTATCAAGGAAATTTCACAGTGTTCACGAGAGCGAAAGGCGCGTGAACGTTTGGTATAGTACGGAGGAGGTTTCCTCGGAGCGATCATTCCTGCAGCACTCGCACTTCTCGCTCTGTATCAGAAATGAATAAGTTCAAGCTGGTTCCCTACTTGGTACTATCCAAAGAAGATGCTCAGTTAGAAGAAATGCAAGATGAGCTTGCGAGTCTACTGCAAGACAATACGATTGATCCCGTAACGAAGAGAGCACTTCTCGAAGACCTTCTGAATAAGATTGCACGATTCAAAGAGGACCACTCCCTTTCATATGTGATACGTTTGAAAGGATCGACAGCTGAAGTTCACACGGATAGTAAGCTTCAGGATGTGGTCAAACGGAAAGAGCACGGTATGAATCTCAACCATGTTTATCTCGACAAAAACCCTTTACAGAAGTGCAAGAGGTAAACGAGGTTGAAGACAAAGACCTTCTTGAGGAGAACTCCGTAGATGTGGACGAAGAGAAACAAGATGAACCTTCTTCATCGAACAGAAATGATGATGATGATGATTTCGAAACATACTACTCACCGAGAACATTGAAGAGGTTGACGAATGAAGGAAAGGATAGCACGAAAACAACTGGAAAAGGAACTGTCAAGAAACGGGGTAGTAGGGAAGTACCTACTACAGATAAGATATCTCCGTCAATGACAAGACGAGGAAAACCGTTTGCTAACCCTGCTTTGTCTGGAAACAAACCATTACAGAAAACACAGAATTGGGATTACTTCGTGGTTAAATAGTTTTTCGTTCATTTTTAGTGTTCTAGTTCACAATGAAACGTGTCCGTGTTAATAAACTTTATTCAAACTTAAATGAACCAACTGCAATCACTTCTGCACAGAGTATTGCCAGAAAATCTGGTCTGCCCGTATTAGAAGTAGGCAAAGTACTCGAGGGAGAACCTAGTTACACACTGTACAGGCGGTATCTAAAGAAGTATCCGCGTCGTCGCACAGTAGGCTTAGGTCCTGGCCAGACGGTTCAGGCGGACCTCGCAGACTTTCAGAGTTATCGACGTGATAATGATGGTAACGGTTACTGTCTGCTTGCAGTGGACTGTTACTCACGTTATTTCTTTGCCATACCTGTGAAATCTAAATCATCTGCTGACATGTCTCAGTCTGTACAGCTTCTTCTTGGTCAGATTGAGAAAAGGTTTGGGCACTACTGCTCTCGTTTTGTGACAGATCAGGGAAAGGAGTTTTATAATAAGGAAGTGTCAAGACTCCTCAGAGACAAGTGTATCTCTCACTACAGTCCCAACTCCGAGATAAAGGCGGCAATGGCGGAACGGGGAATTCAAACGTTCAAATGTCGTCTCTACAAGTACCTACACTTTAAAAACACTCATCGATGGATCGACGTTGTGGACCCCATAATTCGAGGAATCAACAAGACTCGGAACCGGATGATAGGTATGGCACCGGTACATGTTCGAGACGGCGATATCGAGGAAGATATTACAAATGTGAAGGGGAAGAAGAGAGTTCCTGTCGAAGTGGGAGACAAGGTTCGACTCAGTAAGTCGAGGAAGACGTTCGACAAAGGGTACCTCCCTAGTTGGACTGAAGAAATCTTTATCGTCAGTGTTGTCAAAGCACACACGAACCCTCCATGCGTGAAGGTGAAAGACATGAACGGAGAAGAGGTGCAGGGAACGTTCTATCTTCAAGAGATTCAGAAGGTGGTAGATTCTGGAATCTACAAAGTAGAGGAGGTGCTTCAGAAGAAGAAGATTAGAGGGAAAGAATTCATACTTGTTCGTTGGCAAGGATATCCCCCTTCGTTCGATTCATGGATCCCTGCTTCAAACTTTGTAACATTGTAACATTTTTTATCGTACATGGATAAATTAATATACATGAGGGATGCGATCCTTATCGATAACCATATTACTGATCATCTCTCCTAGTACAATTCCATAGAGACCCGTGTCGGGAGTGTCTTTGTTGAACGTTAGTCTAATCGTGGTCTCTCCAACACGTTGAAGGGCAAACTGATCTGCCTCAGCACCGCTAGTGTCGAAGGCGTAAATACAACAATGTGATTCGAACTTTTCAGGACTCAGTCCATTTGAGTTACCAGTTCCCGCTACTCCTAATACCTCTTGCAACGCGAGATAGGCTTTCGCGTAAAGCCCCTTTGAGTAGTCCAAAGAGTAGTCATGAAAGGGGATCACTTCTCCACCTGCTTCAAATCGCACGTTTTGGAGATCAAAGTGTTTGAAAATGAAAGGGTTACTGTAATTCCCGTTGAAAGCGTTAGCATCTACGAGGGTAAAGAACACCCGACGAGGGATGTTATTGCTAAAGATCTTAAACGGAGGGAACTCCTTAATACCTCCTGGAATGTAGAAACTTCTTACGTTGGTCCCCAAAGAACTGTAAGTTACAGATCCTCGTTGCCTGAGAATGTTGTCAAAGGCCACTGCTGTTGCGTCGTGGACGTGAAGTTCGTGCAGCATCAGTGTCATCTGGGTGATCTTCACCTTGTACTTCTTGTCACCTAGCCTTCGATCCACCATGAACTCGTCGGTAGAAGGGAAACAGAGGATACGGAGATCCACATAGGGCATGAGTGCCTTACTCTGTGTGGCAGGTTCGAACCACAGAGGTGTAATAGCTTCCATTTGCTTAGACTTCCCGCTAGCCTTGGCACGTTTCTTGTACTCGCTATCAGTAGCAGAACTCGGAGACGATTCGGGAATGAACCCTGCGAGGCGAAGGAAGGTGTCCTTGTACTCTCCACTGTATGAGAGGAGGGTTCCCAGGAACGAACGGTACGGAAAGTTATCGTTGTCGTACACGAGTACTCCGTTTATGAACACCTGGATCTGTCTAAACAGCGAACAGCCAAACAGATTTACAGGTGCATAAACATGAGCTGCATCATCAGCGGGGATATCTGATCCATCTTCGGCGACAATCTTGTAACGTGTGACGATGTGACTTCGTTGCAGGTCGATGAATGCTTTTGAGTTTTGAATGCGGAACTCGTACGGACGAATTTCGGGTCCAGAAGTGAGACTTACTTCCGTAAATCGCGAAGTCTCGACACCACATAGAGTACTGTTCGAAGCAAACAAATCAAGACTGGGGTGTAGGACCGGATGGCTCTTCTCAATCTCGCTCTTAAACATGATACGACTGCTCTGTATGAACGCACAGACATAGAATGAATTAAATATTTATCGACCATGTGTTTGTACAGAGTGACATACAACCAAACTTTCGAGCACGTGAAGTGATCCTCCTCGAGAACCTACTAGAGGTAGATCAAGATCCGGTGTGTATCCAAGACGTTGTCTGGCGTGTTGGTAGACGGTGGTGTTGTGATGATCGGCGATAATAAGGGCTGCATGAGTTGACAAGGAAGGAGTGACATCATAGATGTACTGCTTTAGAGGGTTCCCGTTCACTGCGATGCGAAGGTGAGGAAGAACAACAGCGAGTAACTGAATACGCTCCCATCGGTTGAGGTATGTCCAGTAAGGATGGTTCTCTTTAAGGAAGTCCAGAAGAGGAATGGTAGGCGCGGGAAGAATAGACATCAATGAGGGGAGGTGATCACTTCGAAGTTCGGAAACCGCAGCACGGACGAGTGCACGACTACTGAATGAACGCCCGACGTACTACGGGGCGACCCTTCCCTCTCCCTCGTGATCGACTTTTTGCAGGTGTGACACCGGATTGTACGAACCCTATGACATTTCCAGAACCGTGTTGCATCCTTCTCTTTTTAACAGGCACCTTGCCGACTCCCGTCAGATCTCTAACAGTACTCCGTGCGTTCGACTTCATGCTGTCTTTGAGGCTGGATCCTTCACTGATATCTTTCACAACATTAGCACCTGCAGTTGCGAGGCTTTGTCCTACAGGACTGGAGAGAAAGGAAGGAATGAGTCGGAACAGGGAACGAAGTATTCCTCCTATTCCAGCACCGAATTGTGGTCGAACTCCTGTGAAATGGGCTATTTTTCCTGAGCCTGACTGAGATCCGTTGAACAGAACACTCCAGTTCTCCTTTGTTGAATCGTACAGAGGACGTATCATAACGACCGCTCACAGTAAAACAATATGAATGAATGATCTGGTCTCGAGAATAACTGAACCTAAAAACTAAACAGGCTAAGGTTAGCACGAACGCTCAGTTGTATACTGCTCCTTGAAGAAGGATGGCCGACTTTTATATTACTCTGCCTTCGAATGTGTACGGTGCGGATAACCGCACTTCTGGTCGCGCCGGTAGGCGCGACCGTCGATGTGAAGAAGGAACGAGCCGAATCGCTTCGTCGTGCAGAAGAAGCGAATCAAGTGCGACCGATCATTTTGCTGGCCGACTCGGAAATACCTGCTGATGCAGTCGCACCCGTCTCACAATCGTTTAGGGAACACATTAGCTTTCAATATGTGGAAAGTGCTGGTAGGGTACTGGTGAATCTTAACCACTATGTTTCAAAAGTAGAGTTTACTGACGATGTTGCCCACATGTGTGGACTTGCATCGCCTACCCTACATGATAGCTGTATTGGAACACAATTCCCTGATGTTAGCAACGAAAAGAGTTTGTTGTTCGTGTACAGTGACATTTGCACCTTCTCCGTCTGTGGTTCACAGAAAACGAATCTTCTCCGTGTCATTCCTTGGGTGAACGGACAGAGTGATACCATATCTCAGAGTTTCGCCCAGGTACACTACGTGAACGTACGTTCCGAGTACACCGACTCGATCAGAGTGCAGATTTTGGATTCGCTTGGGCGAGAAGTCTCTATTCAGGGGTATATCTGTGTTGTACTTCATCTACGTAAGGAAGAATAAACAGTTCATTTGATATCATGTCTTCTATCGAGAGTGGTCCGTTCAAGTTTATCACCCCGTTCAACTGCATAGTCATCGGGTCGTCGCAGTCGGGCAAGACTACTTTTGTCCATCGTCTCTTGCGTAATCTCCGGTTGTTTGATAGACCTGTCGGCGAAATCCTATGGTTCCATGGGATCGCAGCAGTTAACCTCCCGCAAGATTCACACATCCGTACATTCTCCGGACTTCCCGACATCGAGACCTTGCAACACTTGAGTAAAGCAGGAGACGTGCATAAGATCGTGGTCATTGACAACCTGCTCACGGAAGCACTGGGTAATAAGGAGTTGCTGACCAAGTTGTGGACAAAGGTCTCACACCACTTCAACATGTCCATGATCCTTCTATCTCAATCCCTCTTCGAAATTCCTAGAATCGTCAGGAACAACTGCCATTACATGATTCTGTTCAAGGCACTAGCAGACCGTCTCAATGTTGTCAACTTGGGTAAGCAACTGTTCCCCGGGCAACTTCAGTACTTCATGACGAGTTTCAACGATGCTACAGAGAGGAATTTTGGCTACATCATTATCACCTCACACCCACGAGAGCAACAACGACACTTTAGACTGTGTACAGATGTGTTCGGCATACCCAAGTTGTATCTCCCGAAAACTTGATAAATCATTTATCGTAACAGTTAAATGTACAAGAATCTCTTGCTTGCGAGTTCAGCAATAAGGGCATCCCTCTCGGCTCTAGCCTGTTCGACCTCGTAGAGGTACGAGTATACGAGTGCTGTGATCTCCATCTGAAGTGCCCTCTGCACCTCTCCATTGTAGTGTTGAACTTTCGCCTTTGCCTGGTCAATCTTGTCCTCGAGTTCATGTAACTCCTGAAGTGATGGGCTTAGAGAGGCTAGAGACGACACACTTACCGAGTACTCAAACACTGCTCTCATAAGGTGGTTCGACGAACCGCTCTGCTTCAGTCGGTTGTACAAGTCGGGGCGACATTCTTTTAGGAGATTCTCGTACTTTACGAAGTCTTGAGACATTTACGGATGGGATGAACACGATGAGTGCAAGTACACAGACTAACGGCAAGTAGGGAAGTGAGAACTCCTCCCCTTTATGCTCCGCCTCCCTCCTCTCCCTTTCGGTGACCTTCAAGGCAGTGAACGGTGTGAACGAGTACCCGGTACCGATAGAGTGCCCGTCCAGAAAGAGTAGTCCGTCACTGTTCCGGAGAACGATCGTACCGTTCGCGACGACCATCTCCGAACAGTTTCGAGTGAAGTTCCGCCTCACACAACCCTGGAATGAACATAATGAATCAGACAGGGACACCCACCATAATTGGTTGGATATGTGGTCGAACGTGAAACATGTGACATCATGAGCGAGAACAATGTCAGAACTTGGACTTCTGATAAGTCTATGATACAGAGTACGATTGCTGTCATAGTACAACTCATCACGTGAGATCACTTCAACATGTTTCCAAGAGGGCTCGGTTAGGTGTACTGTGTTATCGTTCAAAAGGTTAACACTTGTGTTTGTCACCTCGAACTCTAACACTTCGCCGGAAGACCTCAGCAATCGTTCATGATGTGTCAGAGAGCTTTTCAGGAACAATTTATAGTTGATACAATTGATAAGTAGAAAGGAAAATACAAGCATGACAAGCACGTAGCAAGACACTTACAACGAATGACAACTATCCATCGAACCCATAAGGAACTGTACGTACTTCCTCACTTTCCCCTCGAATAGCGTCTTTGACTAACCAGGGTCTGTACTTCTTAGTCTGCATCACCGTTACAATACCTCCGTTTTTACGCTTAAGCTCAGTCCTAGATAGGGGAATAAAGGAGGGGGCATCCTTCTCCTTGAGTACCATCGCTCTAATGTTATTGTGAGATAGAAGATGGGCTGCTTGGGCGTCCTTGGTGAACCCTCGAAGGGCTTGCTTGAGACCGACTTCTCCAGTATTCCGGTTCTCCAGAAGCATGGAGTAGTTCTTCGCTGGAATCTCAGGCATAATCCTGCTTAGTTATAGCCCGATACTACTTGGATTTCAAGTACTTACAGCCGGCAAACACTGCCTCATTAATTCTCCATCCTTCCTTCAGCTCATCACTCAGATCTCCAAGCTCGTCCGTTAAGAGGTCTCCGAGAGGGTTGGGGAAGTTCTCGTCTACCATGAATACGATAGAGTCCTGAAGTAGGGTTTAATACTATCATTCTCTGTTATCTTACCGTGTCACAATACGCGGCTCCTTCTCCTGCATTCTTGATGATCATAGAGCATTAACCTGGCGTACAAAGTGACATATACGGCGTGGTGAACTGCCGAAAACCTAAAAGTGAGTAGGTAACAATATTTATCGTTGGAGTTGTGACCTGTTCGCTCGAATTGTCTCCTTCCTGGGCTTGTGGTTAACGAGAAGGAAACCATGCTTGGCGTCGGCGACATTCACATCCGTGATCTCTCGAGTAGGATCGAGGCAGAGTTCCAAGTACCGATCATTCATCATATACTCTCTTTGAGAGTGTGAAACCCGCTCTGCCAGTTTCCTTAACATATATATAAAGTGATCCTTGTGATAACTGTTAAACTAACCCCCATGCAGAGTTGCAACACAGCTTCGCGACTGTTCTTCTACTTGCAGAGGGCTGGATCTCGTCTGGTGTGATGGTGAAGCCCAACTTCTGACCAATTCTACGGCAGTAGTCAGCTCTCTCTTCGTCAGTGTTAACGTTTGATGGGAAAGGACTAGCTGCGAACTGTAAACGAACTTTCATCTCCCAAATCAGATGTATGAGACTCACCTTCATCTTCATCATCTTCCTGAAATATCCTCTGTACACCTCCCCACTCCAGCGAGACCAATGCCATGTCTCATAAATCCTGAAAATTGACTTTTGCAAACTTGAGACTCTCGAACTAACTTCATCACTCTGTACCCCTCCTCCAGGGCTCGTTCCACCTCCACAGTCGAGTACGTGCCTACCCATGATCTCTCCATCTCATCTTCGTGAGTGCACACTTGTTGTTGCTCGTTAGCACAGGTGAAACAGAGAGGGAAGAAGAGGCCACTGTCTACGTGAACAGGGAGTACAGCAGTTGAGAGGTTACGAGGAGGAAGAATCCTTAGTTTGATGAGACCTCGGTACGGAAGCTTGGTTCCAGTGATAGGTTCGAAACCTGCAGTCTTCACCTCTGGAATTTCCGCATCTCCTCATTGTCCTTTAACATTGCCTGTATTTTACACTCCCAAACCGGTTCCACGTCCGGGAAGACAGTTCGAAGTCGATCCATCCTCTTGTTTGTTCGGAGAAGAAGTTCTTCGGCAGTCTCCCCTCCAACAAGTTTGGTCCTTCCCGGATAACAAGTCGGACATCCATGATAGAAGCAATTCAGAATCTGGGTTATCTTCGTCTTTCCATCATGGTCGTCAAAACAGTCAACAGCATGCCTACGGGATTTGATCTGGAATATCTTCAAGGTGTTACTTCAACCTTTACTCTCGTCCTACACTGACTTTCTCTCCGTTTGGACTGTAAGTATGACGGAGTGGTCTACCAAGTGTGTTCTCCAACCACTTCACATACTTGATTTTGAGAGGAGACTGCTTCTTCGAGCCGAATCCTTCTGAAATGAATTTGAAAATGATACCGAGGACTCTTTTGACAATTACCTTCAGGAAGATAAGGTATATCCTTATGATTGATGTACTCAGTCCTTAACTGCCACTGACAATACGAGGCTAGTGTGTTGCTGACAGTGAACGGGCACCACCCCGTCTCCTCCATCATTATCTCACGGTACCGGAGACAGGCAAGTTGAAGAATCTTCACATCCTGTCCTGAACGAAGATGTGATTTGTAGTTTTTTTTTCCTTGTGAAAACTTACTGCAATATTTCAGGATCTCTTCATCCTGATTCCATGGTTTTCCTTCCATCGTAGAGTACCACTTGTTGAACTCACTCTGAGCACTCAACTTCATATACTTGTATCCGAAGTAGTGTTTGGGTGGGAT
Source organism: Pristionchus mayeri (assembly GCA_036245805.1). Classification (NCBI taxonomy): domain Eukaryota; kingdom Metazoa; phylum Nematoda; class Chromadorea; order Rhabditida; family Neodiplogasteridae; genus Pristionchus; species Pristionchus mayeri. Next base: position 42,307,485 of record BTRK01000005.1, read on the forward strand.
TGAATCCCAAATTCTCCCCCAATTCTTCTTCATGCTAGCGAGATGCGGGAAATTCCCTGAATAAGACAGATAACAATAGCTATAGGTTGCTGATAACCTTTGGATTCGCATGGTAGGTCGAAGGCCTTCGTGAACTCTCCAAGTGCCATGGGTATAATGCAGTACGAGTCCTGAGACGGAGACTCTATACACCTGGTCGAAGTACAATGAACCAACTTTGAAAGATATTGCGGCTCTCCCTTTCGCTTTGATTTCCACTTTGATGAGAGTCGACCCTTTATTCAACACCTTCGGAACAAATCCCATTCGGATAAACTCCTGCATCACCAGATGGGTGTCGAACCGTCCTCCGTTGTGAGAGTAAATCATTCTGATATCAGGCAATCATGGGGTTAACATCGTGAAAAATACCTTCCAATCATTGTGGGGTCGTTAATGACATAGTTGCAGAACGCTCTCACAACCTAGAATAAAGCAGAGTACATCACTTCTACGTCAGAAAGATCACCTTATCATCAGGATCGTCGGGAGACGAGTAGTTGAAAATCACTTCACGGTCTTTGCAAAGGGTACAGTCAGCAGTATCAGGGAGGTCGACACACTTGTAACACACCTGAAAGTGAACGTAAGCATTCAGACGTCTCTCCCTTCAACACCTTTCTCAAGACGATGGTGCTGCACATGTGTCCGTTGTAGTACTGCATCTCACCATCTTCATCCTCATAACCTTGTACTGTCTCAATGTCGAAAAAGGCCATTTTGAAGGATTCCTGCTTCTTCTGCATCCTCAATCGTTGAGTCTCCGTAAATTCCGGCCAGTTACACTCGTGGACGTCCGAGGTGTACTCTTGGCACAGATTACAGTATACAGTTTTACCGCACACGTGTTCACCCGTCGTTGTCCGGTAGATTACATCGCAACTGAACGGTTCAAATGATGGTTTTTCTAAACCAACTTTGTAGTACTCACTCTTTGCAGACTTTTAACGCCTCACAACGACTTTTGTATCGGACAGCCCTCTTGAACTTATGCACATTTCTGTGATGATCTCTTTCAAATCTCAATGGAAATACTCGTATACCTTGCTGGTGAAGTGGAATCCGCAGTCATCACAATCAATATCCTCACTTCCTTCACATTTTCCCGACATATTTAGGGAGGTACAGTTGGAGCATACATAATCACATCTATTAATATTTTCTCATACACCTTCAGCTCATTTCTACAGTCTTACTTGTGATAATTTTTCGATCCTGACGGATGCAGGCACCCTTTACAAAAATGTTTGGAGTTGTAGAGAGAAGTACACTCGTCGATGACATCCCACTTTTGACCATCGGTCATTAGTATGATAGTCTTAGGTTCGACAGTATCACCGATCCACTCCTCGTAACACATTTTAGATGCCGCGAACTGCCATTAAGTTTCATCATGGCCTAAGTAGGTTACTTACGTAACGAAACACTGCCAGACGGTAAGCACCTTTGAACCCGGTACTGGGCATAGGGTAGAGTGTCGATGGTGATATATTGAGGTAAGTCACCGAAAGTATTGAGACTGAACATTTCAACATTCTTGGTTGAGTGTTGGGAACTTTGAGCGACTGCAATAATATCGATCAGTAGGTAAATAATTACTGTACACCTACATTTGTCATGAGTTTGCATAAGTCCTTGTACTCCTTCCTCTTAATAGGATCTTCAATTAGATGACTGTCATGCAATCCCATCCCAGGTACTTCATCACGGATCTCTTCCCTACGTGAGAGCAATGTGCCAATGTAGATGGACCTCGCGAGCGCAATGTTATTCTAAGAAGGTAGATGTTACTTTTCGCAAACTCCACATACAAATCATACCTGCACTATGCGAGGGAATCCACTCACACCTTCGAAAGTATTAGCACGACGTTTCTTCCCATCTCGTGCCACGTCAGACATCCTCGAGTAGATTAGACCAGAAGGTAGACAACTCGTTCAGATACTTTTTCACTTCCAGGGCGCTCCTTAAATAGGGGTTCTTCAAGGTTAGCCTTCTTTCGCCGTCTCGCTTCTGCACTGTTTGTATACTATCTATTCCCCATCTTTTTCTCTTTGCACTCTCTAGGTGAGAGACGGAATGGGAGGAGGATTGTGCGCGGTAGGAACAACTGTTCAGTTCACACTCGCACGTTCGTGGTAGATTGACGGTCTTCTTCCAGTTCCACCTCTGGATTTACACTTTCATCATGGATGCGCACGACCTCATACCGCATCTAGAAGAACGCTTTCTCTCCCTATCGGTTACACATCAAACAGGTACACATCAGTCATAGTTCAAAACGTTATTCTTCAGATGACTTCCAACTACGGGGACTATGGACTCGCCCAGTGGGCACGACAGCCCAAGAGATTCAAGCCGTTTTCAAGTTGAACGAAGGACGTCACTCTTCCTTCGTTGACGCTGTAAACGCCGCAACGGCTTACCTGCTCCAACTAGTTAACGGTCCTACAAGAAGGACATGCCTAAGAATTGAGCACCCTGATTTGAGATTCCAAGATAATGCTTTCTTCATTCACTTCGATATTCTGAGGGATGACATTGGAGCTCTCCTGCGTAGATACTTATACTGCTTCCAACAGTCTGGAAGCCCTATTATACTAGAAGATGCTCTGTCGGTAACTGTAGTCGCCTTCCGTTGAACTACGTTAGCTCATCCAACTAAGATTCCCATCTATTTTCACAACCAATAAATATCTTCATTCTCAAGATACCTATTGCGCGTATGTGTTAAGGGGAACACGGTAACTGACCTCCAATTCAAATTCGAATTCGGCGAGAGGAGGCAGTCAGAGCGGGAGGAGGGTAGCTGGTGAGAGAGAGACTGTATCGACCAGAGAGGGCACAGAGAGTGAGAGGGGAGACGGCCTTCAATTCAAATCGAGCAGGAGAGAGAGAGGGAGGGAGAGCTCGTCCTTCAAGTTCAAATTTGAGTGGACTCCACTGACTACAGTAGACGTCCCACGTGAAAATCAGGATGTGTACGGTAGTCACGCGAAAATAAAATTCAAATCGGACTCCTACCGCGAAAACGTGCGGTACAAGGTACTGTAGGTCCACTTGCGACATACACTGTATTCCCGCCAAAATTCAAATTCAAATCGGGCTCCTACCGCGAAAACGCACGGTGTGGTATACTGTAGGTGAGAGGCTCATGTGGGAGAAATTCAAATTCAAATTCGCCGGGAGGAGGCAGCCTGGGCGGAGGAGAGAACTACCAGCGAGAGAGTGTGCAAAACGAGAGGACACAGAGAGACAGAGTGACAGCGAGAGAGTGTGCAAAAATGAGAGGGCACAGAGACGCAGAGTGACAGTGAGAGAGTGTGTAAAAGTGAGAGGGTGCAGACAAGCAGAGTGAAAGCGAGAGAGTGTGTAAAAGTGAGAGGGTGGGCGGGGCTAAGGGACCGCGAGGGAGAGGAGAGCTCAGTCTAACACCGAGCGCTCGCCGCGTGCGGGTGTGTCTCTATTTTCTCTCTATTTTCACCTATTTACCGCGGTTGTCCTCTCCCTCCCTACCCATCCTGGCGATGACGTCATCAGACCTGCCATCTGAGGCAGTCTGATGACGTCATCGGTGATTTCGTCATCTGAATCCAGATGACGTCATCTTCGTTGATCGCCGATGACGTCATCTGATATTTCGCAATCTGAATCCTGATGACGTAGTGATGACGTCATCTGAATCCTGATGACGTGGAGTGGACAACCGCGTGAAAAATCGATAATCGTGTAGTTTGACCTACCGGAGAGAAAATCGATAATCTGGAGGAACGACCAAAGATCAAGGATCAAAGATCAAGGTCATCGAGGGAAATCGCATGGGAAAGGGAGCGGGGCGAAAAGGGGCGGGGCTTCCCCGAAAGGGGCGGAGCTAAAAGATCAAAGGGGCCGACCTGTCAATCAAAATGTGTTCTCACATCGGCTATATCTACTATTATCGATGTATCTCTCAGCGACTAAAACAACCAAATTTGCAGCGCCATTACTCCCTCCTCTCACTCGGTTCTCCTCTCCTGTCCTTCTCATTGGAACAAGCGAACGATGAGGATAGAATGCATCAGCCACAGCATAGGAGAGGTACGGTAGGGTACTTAGGAGAGGTACGGTAGGGTAGTTAGATTGATCATTGATACGATAGTGATGATTCAATTCAGGGTACTTTATCAAGCTTAATGATATTATTGGATGAAAAATAATTGCGCAGTGTAGTTTACGGTAGCAATCCTCCCTTCTTGCAGACTTCTCTCCGATTGCTGGTGAAGATGATGGATGGAAGGAGTCCACTGGAGTTGAAATGGGGTGAGCACACAATTTCCCGAACATTCTGTTGTCAGAATACCGTTGTCAACTAGTAACAAAGCGAAAAGAGGGAATTTTAAAATATTTTCCCTGCGCTCTGAAGCGGTAAATGTATGTGTTGGTTTGCGTTAATATTTGTTTTATTTATTTTTTTAATCAGAGAAAACGATCCTTCAACGGAACCACACAGTTCAATCTGTTTATATGAAAATGCGGGTGCGAGAAACCGGCGGGTGCACGAGTGCACGCAGAGACATTACAATTACTGTCCATAATTGAGTATTAGTACACTTCCTCCACAGTATTAAGCCCCGTGCAAAAGCAAAAGCTCATTTCGCGCTCCTTTTCAAATTCAAAAAGCAGCGAATTTGCTCTTGCACGGAATTTTAGCTTACTGTATCGAGTTTTAATATGAACCAAGTTTGAAACCTAGAACAATTGGGTCTGTAAAACCGTTTCCATTTCATAGTGTTTGTGAAACACAAATGATCCTAATATGTTTCGAAGCACGGAAGTGGTCGATTCATTCATGATTCATGGAAAATTAAAGTATTTGGTGTGCTTTTCGGTTTTGTCCGTTGACTGCCTGCCGCTTAATACTGTGCCTCGTCAGCATTGTCATTCCCAGCAAAATTAAGAACATCTTACCCTTAGCTATTCTTCAAACCAATGGGCACAATTATTCCGTACTCTTCCAGATCATCTGCCCTCCTCCTTCACTCCCTCCTCTTCCGTCGCTTTGAACGTCGACGATGATGCGAGAATCAGGTTAGAACTACATTCTTCCCGTTCTGTCAATTTTGATGACGTCATATTTCATAGTCACTTTGCTTTAAAATTTTGAACTTTCAAAGTTGCCATAAGTTGTGCCAATGATGTTCGGAAAAGCGATAGTAGCGGCAGGTAATTTAAAATTGTCAATTTTGATGTCTTAATCTTTGAAAGCATTTTAAAATTCTTAACAGCGGCAGAACTTTCCCTCTCTTCAGACTCGATTTTTGTCACACTTCGAGTGACGTCATCGGACAGGAATTCGTGACGACGAGATGTGCTGTGAGGGAGAGACCAGGTCAGAATCGATTGCCAAATATACTATTTAGAAATTTGAAATATTTTGTGCATACTGTAACCGTGTCTGTGTTTTGTCGGCCCTGATTGGGAAACACTTCCCGGAGTCACCCGCTTAAATTAGTGACGTCTTATGTTGATTATGATAGTGCGATCCGCGAAGCGCCAAGCAAACATCATAAGAGGGTTCGAGCGAGCTGGTATTTCATAGTCATCATTTTTCGGTGTAAATTTCACCTTCTATCGTTCCAAAATATATTCGCCTGTAGGTGATGTGAGAGTGAAACGAGAGTCCTTCAGTATAATTCAGAATTTCAAATTGTTGGACGAGTTCGTGAAAATTAAGATTTTTTTCTCCTTTTTTTACGGTTATGCACTTGCTTAGTACTACAAATTAGAAACAAACGGGGTTTTCATTTATCCTGACTATTCTTTAGAACGACATAGTAAGTCGTGCGATCTGTTCTGGCAATTTTATATTAGTCTAAAGCGTTCCTTGACTTTGTCTATGATGATCTGAATAAAATAAATAAACATTTCATCTTTAGATAGCGCAAATTCTAAATATAATATCTGGCAGTTATCACAATTTGTCAGGCAAAAGTTTAAATGTAAAATATCCGATATTCAGCCCTTGCCTATCACGAGGCGCGCGTTCTCCGGATCCTCCATCATCCCTCACTCCCATCGGCGAAGGGAGGAAAGGGAGATGAAATGGAAGTGGAGGGAGAAGGAGCAGGACGAGCGCCAATGGTGGGTATAGTAATTGAGTAGTTCAGATTCAAGAGAACCTCTTGATACGGAAATCTGCCGAGTTTATGAAATTTTTTTTGATGGTTTGCATGAATTTAGAAGTAATAATTCAAAGTAGAGGCATTGTGCCCTGGTGAGTTGTGGATATGGGACAAGTATAGCTTGCTGTAATTTCCCCGCGGGTAATTTACTGGACTAATTTTCGGAAGTCAAACAATAACATTGTTACAATATTAAAAATGCGCCACTAAAATGCATGTGATTTTTATATTAGTAAAAAGTCTGTCTATTCCTAACATTCAGTTCCTTCTCCGTTCTTCTCTCCTTCTCATCGTGGAGACTGACGAGTCGGCGACCCTTCGAGTTCCCATTGGACACCACGTGGAATTGAGAGTGAGGAAGGGAGGTGAGCCAAAGCTTTTCTGATAATTACTAACTAGCGACCTTCGGTCGCTACGTGGTTCGCGGGGTTGTGTGATAAGGATACATGTTGTCCACGACTGGTGAGAGCCTGCTTAAAACGTTGTGAAAGGCTCGTGAGGCCTCGAGCGATCCGAAAAAGTTGGAATGGGCTTCGCCCCATTCCAACTTTTTCGGATCGCCCTCGGCCTCACGAGCCTTTCACAACGCTCACGCTGCGGGGAGTGAGAGCAGGTTGGGAAGCATTTTTGTATACATTCCGCATGGAATGTCAGTCAACCACGTTTGGTGCCAGTTTTATGCATAAAAAATAATTGTAAGCGACTGGTGAGAGCCTGCTTAAAACGTTGTAAAAGGCTCGTGAGGCTTCGAGCGATCCGAAAAAGTGGGGGTTCGCCCCATTCCAACTTTTTCGCTTCGCGCTCGTTTGGTACCAGTTCTCATGAGGCCTCCCAGCAGCTTCAATCCGAAATTGTTGATAACTGAACGCTGTTTACCTAGGAAAATGAATCTCGGGGTGTTAGAGATATTAATAATGCGAGTTATTGCCGAAAAAACGAGAAATACGTAAAATTGAATAGTGATGATGTACGGCCAAAATTAAAAAAATAGAGGCCACGTGTGTTAGAATGGTGGTCCAGGTCCGGAGTCTTTCACAATATTAAGCGCCAGGCAGTCCACGGACAAAACCGAAAAGCGCACCTAATACTTTAATTTTCTATGAAACATGAATGAATCGACCACTTCCGTGCTTCGAAACAGATTAGGATAATTTGTGTTTCACAAACACTATGAAATGAAATCGGTTTTAGAGACCCAATTATTCTAGGTTTCACAATTGGTTCATAATAAAACTCGATACAGTAAGCTAAAATTCCGTGCAAGAGCAAATTCGCTGCCTTTTGAATTTGAAAAGGAGCGCGAAATGAGCTTTTGCTTTTGCACGGGGCTTAATACTGTGCTTTGTGACCACTTTGAAGCAATTTGTGGCCAAAAAACGGTTATTGCATCATGTTGCATAATGATGATGTAATTCCAAATTTTGAAAGAGCTCACTCTGCGGACTCGAATGGTCAAGGTCCGGGGTCTGGGCGACCACTTTGAAGCGATTTATGGCCAAAAAGCGATAATTGCATCATGTTGCATAATGATGATGTAATACAAAATTTTGAAAGAGCTCACTCTGGGGAGTCGAATGGTCAAGATCCGAGGTCTGGGTGATGGCTGGGAGCCGAGATATTGCATTATTGCATCATCATTACGTAATGATGATGAAATCAGTGATACAATAGAAATATCTCGTCAAGGGGAGTTGTATGGTACCTTACTTGTAGGTGTACGATGAGTTTGAATCGAGTTATGAGGAAAAAACGGGATATTGCATAGTGATGATGAAATATGACATTATGACGCAATCATAATCGATTTTAAAAGTGCCTAGCCTGGGGATCCGACTGGTCAAGGAGTTACCGTTCTAGGATGCGGTTGAGGCGAGTTATGAGGAAAAAAACGAAATATTGCGTAGTGATGATGCAATATGACGTCATGATTAGGGATGTCAGAATGAAGAGGTTGGCGCGTAATGAAGAGGCCTTTTATTGCTCTCTCATTCCCCTCTTGATTCAAGAGGGCGCGGTCGGCGAGCTCTTGAATTAAAGGAGTGCTCCGGGGAATATTCGGTCGCCCATAGTGACAACGTGGATATTGTAGAGGCCACTCGCCCGATCAGAAATCACTTTGTACGAAGTTCCACAGACGCCTCTGAGCCTATTTACATATGCGTAAAGTTCATTGAAAGCGCAGGGTAGCGTCTGGTTCGTTTCTGTTTCACTCATTCTACATACGTATCGGCTCATTCTAGGGGTAAAATAGCTACAGTTTCCCATTGCGAGCGCAGAATTTTCGTGGTGGGACTCCCTTGCATTCATTCCCCGGAGCACTCCTTTAAGAGCTGATTTCACAAATGCCGATGGAACTCGAGAACGCTTCATAATTTTAACTTGGAACTTCGGCAGTCGTATGGCAAAAACATGCGTACCATGATGGTACGCCTGGTACCCATGTGGAACCATGTTTTACCACACTGGTGCCCATGCGGAAACAGACTTCCAGACTGGTACCAACGTGGTACAATGGTGGTACCCATCTGGTATCATGTTGTACCCTTGAGGTACCCATGTTGATACCATGTTGGTACCAGACCGGCACCCATGTGGTACCATGTGGTATCCATGTGGTACCGTGGTGGTACCATGGTGGTTCCCATGTGGTACCATGGTGGTACTCATGTGGTACCCATGTTGGTACCATGTTGGTGCCATGGTGGTACCATGTTGGTTCCCATGTGGTACCATGTTGGTACCCATGTGGTACCCATGTTGGTACCATGTTGGTACCAGACTGGTACCCATGTTGGTACCAGACTGGCACCAATGTGACACTTTCCCCATGGTACCATGCTTGTACCTATTTATACCAGCAAGGTACCACATGGACACCAGCATGGGTACCACCATGGTACGTAATGCGCACCAGCATGACACCACATGGGCACCTGAATGATTCCAGTTTGGTACGAGCGACTTCATCCCCGAGCAAATCGGAATGAATTGAACTCCCCTTCAAGAGGTCTCCGATCACCCCCCTCTTGAATTAAGAATGACGCCGGTCAGGCGACAATGGAAAGTGGAAATGAAGACTCCCTTTTACCTCTTCATTCGCCATCTCTAGTCATGATGACGCAATCATTATCGATTTTGATAGAGTTCTCCGATAGGGTTTGTATGGTGAAGGACTTGACCTTCTAGGTTGAGTTTAAAGAAAGTTATGAGCAAAAAAACGAGATATTGCGTAGTGATGATGCAATATGACGTCATGATGATGCAATCATTATCTATTATAAAAGAGCTCGCCGGGGGGAGTCGTATGGTACTCTAGTTGTAGGTGTACGATGAGTTTGAAGCGAGTTATGGGCGAAAAACGGAGAGCGTGACAGACAAACAAACACACAAACAAACAAACAAACAAACACACAAACAGACGAACGGACAGACAAACATCTTGTCTTTTTTCTACATAGTAATTGATGTCTTGATTAAATGAAGGTTTGCTATCATTGGGTAGGGAAAAACAAAAACAGACATACGTGTTGTGAAAATTTAGACCCTTGGTTTTTTGGTGCTTCAAAACATCTCCATATCCTCAGTTCTATGTTGAATACAATATGCCATCTACTCCCATAGCAATAATAAATCTTCTTCAGCCTCTCTGGTCTCTCGCCCGTACACTCCCGTTCCCGTCACTGCTGAGATGAGGAGATGGATGGGAGAGGAGGAGGAGGTGAGAAGGGAACGATCAAAGATCCGTAGATGAAAGAAATGAAGGGAGTAGCACTAAACAATATGACATTTTGTAGAGTATAGAGAAAGTATCAATCATGTGCAATGGTGATCTAAAAAAGAGCGAGATGCACATAACTCGCTATGTTCTTAAAGCTGTGTCATATCGATCACAATAGTGAAATTCGATTTATGGTATTCGCTCACGATTCGTTTCAGGTTGCACCAAAGGAGTCTGCCGGCCGAGTTCTCGCCTTTTTCATCAAGATCTACGATGATGGCGTAGTTACTCCTGCCATAGAGAGACTGAAGAGGGGTGAGAAGTTTCGAGAGTCGGTTCATTGCAAAAAATCACTATAATTGGCCTTAAAGTTGCCTAGGCAACGATACAATGCACGTGCCCTTAGTTTCCAAATTTAATACACGCGTGGGATCAGTGGTCGATAAGTATGCCCAAAATGACATGATGAGCCCAGTTTTTGAAGCTCTGATCAGTGAAAAAGGAGGAACGTGCCTATTTTTAAAGTAATTCTTGTTAAAAAGAATAAAAACGTACCCATTTTCAATTTCATCGTAAAATTTTAGAAACGTGAAACCAGTTTTTTTAAAAATTTTTGTGACCTACAATTTCGACCACTGCGTTGTATAATTTAAAATTTTTTTGTAGACCATGGTCACATCTGTTTCGTTGTTAGAATACAATTATATTTTGCCTTAGTAAGTCCAGACCATCACACTCGGAGTTTTTTGACTGGGTTTTTATAAGTTGTGAAGCTGGAATGTGATTAATAAAAACATTGCGAGACAAATCTCTTTTGGACTATTGTATATTGCAGACGATCTCGTGCATATCTCGGACCCTATTGGATCGATCGATTTCTCCACACTACCGTACTTGTCGATTACCGTATCCCCACCACCTCCCGTACCCTCTCCGATCAATGAGTTGAAGAGAGATGTGGTGTGCCTGGCTGGAGGAACGGGAATCACGCCGATGTTGGGAGTGATCAAGGAGAGAGGATGGAAGAGATACGGTAGACGATTGATTGATTTTCGAAAATCCCAATTGCGCCCTGTTGTTTCTCTGTTTCGGAGAAGGAATATCACCTCAGAGAAATCCGAGATTCAATTTGAATGCCGCTTTCCAACTAATAACAAATTTATCCATTTCGGATGTCGTCTCATCGCGTACAACAAAAAGGAAGAGGACACACCTAGAGGAGGATGGATGCCTGAGGGAATGGTGAGAAGGAAAGAAGGATGGGTACTACAGAAGCATGAGCTGGATTTCGAGGAAAAAACTGATCAAGAATAGTTGATAATGATGAAACGTTCTTGGTTCAATCGATAATTTTCAGGATATGGTATCTTCGTCCGATCGATTGGTGCACGTTCTCTCAGCTGCTGATAATTCGTGGAAAGGAGTGAGAGGAAGAATCGGAAGGGAGAATATGGGAGAACTAACGGTCAGTTTTATGGAAGGATCGATCAGAATAATGTGTTCTACTAAACAGGCCTTTCACTTGAATTTCTGCTCAGAATTTTTTTAACATATTCACATTTCAGGGCTCCGAGATCGTCTTCGTTTGCGGTCCCGATGGATTCGTGCAGGAAGCAGCGAGGTTTCATTATTTTTCTCTTTTTTCCATTTTTAAAGTTTTGCCCGCCGGTGAGGTTGTGTTTCACACTGTTTTCTTATGCTTAGATCATTCCGATTCACAGTGAGGAATTGATTCGTTGGCGAAAAAATTAAAATTATCCTATTTTCGCAGGCTGCTGCAGGAGTCTGGCCATCCCACGGATCTCGTCCACGTCTTCCAGGGATGAGGAAAGATTACGGTAGTAGGAGATTCGGCACGGGACCCTACTGAATATTGATTTGCTTACGGTAGTTGCGTGCTATAGTTACATCACTAGTAGATCTGATTAGAAAAATGTTATTTTTATTCACTGAACTTTACGTTAATAAAATTTATCAGATTCGCAATACGTGTAGCTTTTTTCGTTATTTTTTTTGGATGTTATCTTAATAAAGCATATTTCTCAGGGATTGTGAAATTACGGCCACATCCATTATTGTCAGGCCAGTTGATGTTTATTACGCCTGATTTTTAATCTCTCGAATATACCTAAACGTTAGACGGCTTTAGTAGATTGAACTTCGTTCAAAATTCAATATATTGGCTGGCTTCGATCGCGCATCGAGTAATGAGCGGTGGAGAATCTTACAATCATTAATGCAAACCTGAAACAGAAAATAGTGATTTTCTGTCAATTTACCTTACCTCGGCGGTTCTGCTCTAAAATCCACGAACACCCGGGAGGTGCTTGTTTCAAGCAGTTCATTTCTAAATAGGAATAAGCTCGACATTAATCGCGTTCGCGTTTCTAAATTTATAATCAATCTGCAGCCCCTGTGTTCTCCTCTTTTCTACCTCTCTGAGCCACTGCATCGAAGAGGTACGGTAGGGATACGGTGGTTTGTATATGGAAGATGGAAGAATTATGAGAAACCTTCATGCAGTCCACGGTAGTAATTGATCATATTTCTTCGAGTCTTCTTTTCGTCTGATGGTGAATGATGGATGGAAGGAGTCCACTAGAGCTGAAGTGTGGTGGGAATACACTAACAAGTTGTTCTCTTTCAGAACCTCAAAAAAAGCGATCGTAGAAAATCTGGCGAATCATAAAAACAGAGCACCTGCTGGATGATATTATTCGGTCAGGGAAGGAAGATTATCGAGTGAATAAATCATCAATTTGATTTTGAAAAGTAAGGATAATATCTAGGACCAGGGTTCGAAAGCCTAGGGTGAACTTGGTTCAATTTTTTTTTAATACATATTATGTTATATGAGCTGTACTAGAGATACATTGGATGCATCGTCACGTCACAACTAGGGTTCCGAAATTGACTCACTCGGGGAGACCTCGAACAAAGGAGAGAGTGAGGTCTCCATTTTTAATTAGAAACATGAAACGTCTCCTTCATTTCAATATTACTTTTTCCACGTTTCCTTTTTTGAACGAGAAATGAGAGAAACGTCTCTCCATTCATCAATTTGATCGTTATTGCGAGCGGTTGAGAGAGATTTGAGGCAAAATTAGTTGAGTTTCAGCTATGATATTGAAGGGATTTTGAGTAGATTTGACTACAATTGAGAAGGGAACATCTCCCGAAAGGTCTCCCCCTCATTTTCGACCGAGAGACGTCTCCGAGTAAGACGCGAATGAGAGAGACGCGAGTTTCATTTCGCGTCTCCGAGTGGAGACGTTTCTCCTTCGGAACCCTAGTCACAACTATGAACCTGTAGTGAAACTTGTCATTGTTGGGTAAAATTTAAAAAATCTTTTGGTCAAACTGTTTATCAAGTGATCATTGAAGCTCGTCAGATGAGTGACGTCACTCCGTACCGAGTACCACCTGGGAAGAGTGCTCGAGTTGTTGAGATCACAGGGCACCGATTCCTTCGGGCTCTTCAATCAGTTACCAGAATTTATATTGGATGCCATTTTTATTGTGTCTATGATGACTGTTAGCAAAATGACTGCCAAATAAATCACAATTCCGTCAATCAGGTGCCGGATTTAGAATGTGGTGCAAAATCCGAAGATGCGAGAATGATACGACCAAGAGTGAGTTCGATTGGATTTATGTTTCGGCCGATGTCCCACTAGAGTTTTTTGAGTTTCATAAATAGTTCAACCACCCAATGGGTACATGTGGAGTCATGTACTTACGGTCGTTCTTGGAGAAAAAACAATCTTATTGAGAAACCCAAATTCTATTGGGTACCTCGTACGAAAGAGAAACCCCTCCTGGTCCATCAACTCTGTTAGACGGGGATTCGATTGAGGGAGGGAAGGGAGCAGCAGGGGAGATGTATCACAGTATTAAGCCCCGTGCAAAAGCAAAAGCTCATTTCGCGCTCCTTCTCAAATTCAAAAAGCAGAATTTGCTCTTGCACGGAATTTTAGCTTACTGTATCGAGATTTAATATGAACCAATTGTGAAACCTAGAACAATTAGGTCTCTAAAACTGTTTCTTTTTCATTGTGTTTGTGAAGCACAAATGATCCTAATCTGTTTTTAAGCACGGAAGTAGTCGATTCATTCATGTTTCATAGGCAATTACAGTATTGGGTGCGCTTTTCCGTTTTGTCCATGGACTGCCTGCCGCTTAATACTGTGGTATGCACTCGCCCCTCACACACTCGATCCACACAATATCTGGTGGGAGAGTCAGAGATTGAGAGAAGTGTACGATTTTAGAAATGAATTTTAAAGCTATTGATTGATATGAAATATTATATTTTTCATCCTCAACAGTTCGAAAAATACTGGCTGGCACACCCAGCCGCATAGCTGTTATAACACACTATCTGACAGAATCGAAATAGACTTGGCACAGGCCGAAAATTTGAATCCCTTCTGACTTCACCAATAGGTTGGCCTCGACAAGGGAAACCGACGAGCATCGACAGAATTTCGATCCGCATCCGCGCACGCGGCGGCGCGGATCTTGCAACAAACTACAGTAATCCTCGAAAATTTTTATATCGATCCCAATCACTGCGGCGGTAGGGGCGCTGCATTCCTTGACAAATTCTAAGTCTTTTTTACATCGGGGAATTTTTCGATCAGATTCTATCTAACACCGGAAATCGATAATTCCACTTTTACTTCCGACATTTTTGCAATTCCCCGAAATTTTTTCAAGAAACCTACAATTTTTTATTTGTGTTTCTGCATCTATTTTTATCGATACACAAATGAGTGTAAAGGCGCAATTTAAATCCGGCCTTAAGTTAGGTAACGAGAACAAAATGCGTCTCGAAACCGAATTATTGTGTAAAAAATACTGTAACCGCTTTTTCATAATTTTCTTAATTTCTTTTACCCATGTGATCCGCGGGGCCCATACACCGATATTAAGGCGTATTTTACTTTATTTAGATGCAATTAAGCTTATTCGGATAATGCGTCTACAGTATTCTTTACACAATAATTAGGTTTCGAGGCGCATTTTGTTCTCGTTACCTAACTTAAGGCCGGATTTAAATTGTGCCTTTATAACTAAATGTGTATCGATACAAATAGATGCATAAACACAAATAAAAAATTGTAGGTTTCTTGAAAATTTTTCGGGGAAATGCAAAAATGTCGGAAGTAAAAGTGGAATTATCGATTTCTGGCGTTAGGTGGAATCTGATCGAAAAATTCCCCGAAGTGAAAAAGTCTTAGAATTTGTCAAGGAATGCAGCGCCCCTACCGCCGCAGTCATTGGGATCGATATAAAAAATGTCGAGGATTACTGTAGTTTTTGCAAGATCCGCGCCGCCGCGTGCGCGGATGCGGATCGAAATTCTGTCGATGCTCGTCGGTTCCCCTTGTCGAGGCCGACCTATTCGTGAAGTCAGAACGAATTCCATTTTCCGCATATTTACACATATTTATTTTTTTCAAATTTATAATCAACTCAACCTCCCCTCTTCGAATAACCTTTCCCGTTATCACTCCGAAGTCGTATTCCACACTCGTATCTAGATCCATTTCCTTTTGGAATTCTCTTACCACAGATTTTGTTGTTCTCCCACATAATTCCTTCCTTTCTCTCATCTCCTCACAGCCACCTCTATCCTTTCCCAAATCCGTTATCCATAATTGGCTACATCAATGAGATCCCACCCCTTCCCTTCTATACCCTTGCTGCAAGCAAACCCGATTCGACTACATCGACGGACCTCCGTTTTTCTTGAATTTTCCCACATGAACGGAATAAATAATTGAATTGAATTAAACCTGCAGCATGATTTCTCCCTGCTCTCACTGCTGCGATGAGGATATGCATGAGAGAGGAGGAGGAGGTGAGAGGGGAGTGATCAAAGATGGGCTTTGGTGAGGGCGGAGCACAAAAACATTTTTGAAACGGCTGGAGAAAAATAATCAATGGTCGAAGATACGAAATGCGAACGAACGAGAGGTGATGATTGAATTTGAAGAGGATATTGTTCTGGGATCAATGCATCTACGTATTCGTACCTTTCTGGAAAGTCTGAAACACCAACCTTAATTGTGATTACACTTCACGGATTTCACTAGAGATTGTGTACTGGAACATAACTGGTGCTTACTGGTGCTCTCGGTATATACTTTTTACGGATTGATTTATTGGATTTTCCCTATTCATGGAATGAGTTCGGTGCTTCAAACAATGCTTTTAAACAAAATTCGCAGAGACATACGATCATTTGTTGGAACAAGCTTGCAAGTCTAAACTTCAATTATCCTGCATTTGTTGATATACAGTAGCGCCGGAAAGTATTAATACCTTTTGTAATTTTTTTATAACTTTTGCGCTGATTAATTTAGCAATTTAGATGTTGTGACACTACATACCAAATCCATCGAGGATCACGATGAGCATATTGCGCCATCACTTGCATTATCACTGATTGAGTAGTAGGGTCGGCAAAACGATAGCTACATAACGGGCCCGCTACGTCGGGTCAGAGGAGCGGGAAGGGTAGCGGGCCCGCTATCAGAGAGGGAGACGTAAAGCACCGAACTCACTCCATGAATAGGGAAAATTCAATAAATCAATCCGTAAAAAGTATATACCGAGAGCCCGCTACCTCGGAAAGAGAAAGCGGGAGGAATAGCGGGCCCGTTATTATCATACACACGAAATATTTTGAAAAAAAACGTTATCAGTGCATGCAAAAATGGAGTAATTCTAATATTTTAAACCTAGATAACATTCTTGGCAATGCTTCCGATGTTGTTCCCGATGGATTCGTGCAAGAATCAGCAAGGTTTAATTTTTCTCGTTTCATCTTCTAAATTTAAATTCTTAATTTCGACTGGTTATGGAGACTATGTTTCACACTGTTTCCATAACCATCAGCCATTTTCGTCGACAATGAGAAATATGATTTTAGGGAAAAAACAAATAACAAAAATTTTTTTTTTTATTTCGCAGGCCGCTGCAGGAGTATGCTCATCCCACGTGCACATCTTCCATGGATGAGAGATGTTATGAGAGAAGAGAGAGAAATCGATTGTTTACCTTTTCACAGCAAGTCAACTCAGAAAATAGGTTAATTTGCGTGGCAGAACGATTTTCGGATCGATCTCGCCCTCTCACTGTGTCTATTTATGCCCGTTAGATTCGGTTCATCGAAATTCATCCTCAATTTCGAAAATATTGGACAAAATATATTATCGATATTGCGAAACATACTCGAATTCCTTGATTTGGGCTCAAGTTCGATCAAATCTGAAAATCCGATCGCTATTGGCCGCTGAAATACGTTAAAACGCTATCTAATCAAACGAGCGACAAAATTAGTTCTTCTGTTTTGACTGAAACACAAAAAAAAGCAGTGAAATGACTTGGAAACGTCAGTTCAGTCCATTCTAATTAGAACTGCTCAGAGGGGAGTGAAGCTATCGGCACGCCGTTTGTGCACAAAATTGCGCAAAGACTTTTTGCACAATTCTAGATAGCGGTTTTTCCGAATTCGATCTAGTTCACTAGCAACGTATAAAAAGGCACTAAAAACCGGATAAAATCGCCGCTTTTTCTCCTCGGTGATCCGAAAATGATAAAAAAAATTTCTGAGTTGAGTCTGACTTTTTTTTCTGAGTTGGCTTTTTATTTTAGACTTTTAATGAAAACACGATTTTGAGTTTCACAAATAGTTCAACAACCCAATGATTGCTTGTGAAACGATGAGCCCCTGCCCGCCTTTACATTATTTAATCACACTCTTATAATACCCCCTCCTCGTCCCTCAAAACTGGACGACTAGGATTCAAATGACAGATGGGAGGGAGTAGCAATCGAAATGTGTGCTCACGCCCTGATAATCACTCGATTCATACAATATCAGGAGGAAGGTTGTGTAGTGTTATGACTCGGTCGTAGGCCTAATTGCTTCCGCCTACACCTCTATGTGGAATATGTCTCCCGAAGTGTGAAATTTACTATATCACGCTATATCATTTACTATATTTTTGCGATCACTGATTGCATTTTCTACGTTCACATTTTAGAAGTGTGTTTCCGACATGTTTCCGACATAGAATCGACCTCTGCATTTTTTAGGAACTCTGAAGATTCATGTTTCAAGTATAATACTAGTTGATTATATCAGTTGGGCACTAATGTCTTTTCGATTTTCGATCGAACGTGAACACATAATGCTACAGTGCGATTTCTCCCTCCTCTCTCTGCGCTCTACTCTCCTGTTTCTCTCTTTCGAATGAGATGACGATGAGGAGAGAATGCGTCGGCAAGATACGGTTTTGCACTGCAATGTCACTGGTGAATCACTAGTGGTGATAAGGGTAGGTTGCTTTTTTATACCTTTTTTAAAAACTTTTTTGAATTAGACGAGAAGCAACAGTTGCATGGAATCCTCCATTACTTCCAGTTTTCAGTTTTTTTTCGGCTAGCAAAGATAATGGATGGAAGAAGTTCACTGGAGGTGAAATGAGTAGAGAATACACCTGCTGTTTTGTGCGGATATTGTACGATTCCAACAACCTGTGCCGACCTCCAATCGACTGGGATAAATTCTAGAATATTGTAACTGAGCGTTCCGTCTCGAAACAGTATATCTTGCGAGGTCGGGAAGTCCTTCGATGGCCTATGAACTAGCTGTTATTCCTTTTTTTCTTTTTTTCATCAGTAAAACAAGAACACTATTAACCCCAGAGTGCAAATATGTTTATTTGAACATTCGGGTGCGAGAAACTGACGGGTGCAACCATAAAGTGGGTTTACGCCATAATTTTCTCTTCTCCTTGTAAAGCTTTGAAAAATGATAATAATTGGACTGTAATAGGTTCTTCAATGCCAGCTCTCGATATGCTACCAACTTTCGCTTATTCTAAACCCGCTGCCGTCGTCCTTCATTCTCTCATCTTCTGTCTCTGAGAATGGCGATGATGAGGCGAGAATCAGTTTAGAACATACATATCTCAATGAAATTGGCATTCATTTAGTTCATAATTAAGATGGTATTTACATTCTGCGTGATCGTTAAACAAGAACATGCAGAGTTATATCACATCTCGAGAACTTTGGCTTGCAATATTCATTGATTCAAATCGAATCTATTGAAATGAGGTCTCTATATCCATCCCTTCAGGCTCGATTGCTGTCTCACGTCAAGTGACGTCATCGATCAGGAATTTGTGACGACGAGATGTGCAGTGAGTGAGAGACCAGATCAGAATATTAGGAATTTATTGTGTATATTTGTCCGAAAATCTCGACCAGATCGTTAAAAATGCGTGCGCCTGTAGGTGATATGAGAGTGAAACGAGCATCTACCGTGATTAAGATATATATAATATTACAATAATTTGTTTTGTATGTGTTGTCATTACGATGAGAAGCCAGCTAATTCAACTGTCCGTGTAATATTGTTAAAAGTTATTGATGGCACTGTCCGAGTGAACTTCTGGGCACTCCTTCTATAACCTCACTGTGAAACCTAAAAGATCCTACCTTATATTCAATTTTGGCCAATATTTAAATTGTGCGGCAACTATTTGATTTGAAGTTAAAAAAACCCTCTTCTCCCATCTCACAATCAAGAGGCGCTCGTTCGTTCAACCTATCCTCCGTTATCTCTCATTCCCATCGACGAATGGAGCAGAGGGATATGATTTAGAAGAGGAGGGAGAGGGAGAAGGAAATTTTGGAACTGTCTTTCTCGAGAAATTGCCAACCGTTGTGTCTGTGATTCAAGAAAACCGGCTGATGCAGAAATCCGCCGAGTTCGTGACATCAGTTTTCGACTATTTTTTTTTCAAATTTTGACGTTGCAAAATATATTAGTTCATGATTTCCTGGTTAGCCTCAACTCTAGAGAATGCATTGCTTGGCATCTGCTTCCTTTCTATTTAATAATGTAACGTGGATCATGAGAGCAAAATTTTTGCCATTATCGTACTAATGAAAACTAACGATGAAAGATCAAAGATCAAATATCGCCCTCTTCAGCCGTCTCAAATCACGAGGAGCGCGTTTTCCGTATCCTCCGTAGTCCCCCATTTCCATCGACGAAGGAAGATTCTCGAGATGAGATGGAAGAGTGAGTTTGTGGAGGAACCACGTATTTAATGGTGAGAATTTTGATTTTTTTCCCGAGTATTACAACGACTGTCGGTATGCAATTACCAGTTAATTGAATCCGGATTCAAGAGAAGTTGTTGCTGCATACATCTGCCTAGTTTATGAGAGAGACTATCTGAGTGAGTGAACATATTTGTGAAGACCTTTGGCAAAGTAGGAAAAAGGGAATTTGCCCTAAATGTGTATACGTGTAGTACTCGGTGAGCATAGCTCAGGCGTGGCTTATTTAGTGTTCTAGATGGCGCGCTGAGAAGTGCGCGACACTTCTGTCAAAAAATGCAAATTTTCGAATTTTGACATTTCGGAATGACTGATATCTCAAAAGATGCACACTATTATGGTGAATGTATGTGCCAAGTTTCACAAGAAACCGATTTAAACTCTTGGTGAAAAATCGAACATTCGTCATATTTTGCAAAACTTCGTCAAAATAAGGTAATAGTGCTTACAGATGGTAGGGTATTAACACTTTTTATTTATGATTCGTATAAACTGAGCACTAGCTAATAGGAGAAAACAAGGGAAATTAAAAATAGACTTTGCGATAATTTTGTGAATAAGCTCGATCAACTTGAATAAAGTCAGTTCATGATGAAGCCAGTGGCCTACCGTACCCCACAACAGAATCTGAGGGACACTGTTCTAGAGTTAGCCTGCACATAGTAGTCGATGAGGGAAAACTCTCAGCATCAACATAATTTAGATATGCATCCGCGCGCGCCAGTGCGTAGATGTTGAATATATACCGTAATCTCTCGATAATCTATGCCATTATTGAAAATCAACAATGCGGTCAAGTAGCGTGCATAAACATTTATTACACATATACGTTGCCTAATACAGTGCGGTCAGATCCCTACATGAAAACGGGACTCCCCGGGAGTCCCCGGATGTCCCCCCGTGTCCCCCCGCCATTTTGCGGCTCGGGCAGAGAAAGAACTAATTCGAATTTTTGGTTTTCAGACTCAGGAGGTCCTTCCCTATCGATTGGCATATAATTCAAAAAATCATAAATTTGCGATAAATAGTAATTTAATTTTGAAAATCAAGGATAATTACTCGGAAAAGAAGAACTACGGTAGTTAATTTGCACATTCGCCGGTCCGGCTCTGAGTCCATCTAGTTAACTACCGTAGTTCTTCGTTTCCGAGTAATTATCCTTGATTTTAAACTACGAAAAATGGCGAGGGGGACACAGGGGGACATCCGGGGACTCCCGGGGAGTCCCGTTTTCATGTAGGGATCTGACCGGACTGTACTTGCAATAACCTATTGCAAATTTATCTAAATATTCGTATTTCTCTCTTCAGATCATGCCTCGTTCTTGTGTACTTCTCATCGTTGAAACTGACGAGTCGGCGACCCTTCGAGTTCCCATTCGCGATGTTTTCAAACGATTGTTGAACGGTCGTCGCTAGATATGTTTTCAAAAAAAAATCAGTTATTCAATAGTTTGAAGAGAACAGTAAGATTGATGCTGTACCATTCACATGTAACCTCTAGCTTCCATCTATTACAATTGTTTGGTTGGTGGCGATTTCAATAAAAATAAATCACATTGAAGCCTCTCTGGTATCACGCCCGTACACTCCCGTTCCTCTCACTGCTGCGATGAGGAGATGGATGGGAGAGGAGGAGGAGGTGAGAAATTAGAGGGAAGGCCTTGACCGCCTTGGTAGGCAATTGATCGATGAGATTTAAAACTCGTACTGGAATGGAAAAGGCAAGTTCAGTGGTAACAAATAAAAATATTAGTGATAATTGCAAAGAAAAAGCGCAATCTACTGTGATGGCCAAATACTCGTCATTGCTATAATACTTTCCATCGAGATATTTGTGTTTACTTATGATTTACTGTTAAATATCCACATCGTAGGCGGTATCGATTGAATCATCCTGTAGATTACTCGCAGTTCTCGTCAAGATCTAGTGATCACTCCTGCCATCGAGAGACTCAAGATAGGTGAGGAGGGATATTTCATATCCGCACGCTAGCTCGAGAATGAGCAAACAGTCGCGAGCGCTGTTATGTAGAGAAAAATATTTGTTAAAAATATTTGAAGAAAAATTCAAATATTTGTGAATAATACTCGCGCAAATTAATCGTGTGCGATAAAGATATATCTCGCGAACGCTTTCTTGTAATCATTTTCTTTGATTCAAATCGAATCCATTGTAATTGGTCTCTATATCTCCTTCAGAATCTATTTATTTTGTCACTCTAGAGGCCTTCATATATCGTCCTGACCAAGTACTAGTATTACTATAGAGTTGATGGAGTTCAAATTTTATAAGAACTTTTATCGAGATATGTATTCGCAAGCGATTTATTGTTGAATTCCCTTTTCGTAGGTGGCATCGAAGGAATTTTCGGGTCGATTGCTCGCCTTTTTCATCAAGATTAGGGATGGCAAAAATTGTCTGAACCAACCGCTTCGCCCGCGCGGCGACAGACAGGAATGAGTCCTCGAGGGAATGCTCTCTCGCCTCTCGGACAGTCGACTGTCCCAATGGAAATGACAGAGACAGTCGACTGTCCCTGTTGGATAAGTTTCAGATGCGCTATATAACGGCTGTTTTGATGGCATATTTAGCGCACATGAAACCTACTTGAAAATAATTCAAACCTGCATACAAAGAAAGACATTCATTTTAACTATGTTTCAAAGTTGAGACAGTTGACTGTCTGGGACAGTCCACTGTCCCAACTTTCGGACAGTCGACTGTCCGAGACAATCCACAGCGTGTCAAAGCGTTCATTTCCTTTGTTTGTCGCGGCGCTGGGTCGATCTTGAAACATAACATTTTTGGCCGAAATAAAGGATGATTATTTGAATCAAAGTATGTGAAAGATATAGCAATGTTTAGCAACAAAAAATAAATAATTATGTCTAATGCAATTCATCCCTCAGGATTGTGACCAAGGTGCCTCCCTATCATTTTTGGTAATTTTAATAAACTTTAAAATGTGTTACATGAATTTTTGAAATTTTCACGCATAAATCGAAAAAGTTGAGAATGCACAGCAATAGGGAACCCCACATATGCAGAACTTTTTCATATCTACGTCGAGAGCTCTACAATTTGTAGCAGCCCGATGTTTTTTAAAAAATGTTGAAATATTTTGAGAAATTCGCGATGTAAGCCTTATTTTCGAAATTTCTCAAAATATTTCAACATTTTTGAAAAAAATCGGGCTGCTACAAATTGTAGAGCTCTTCACGTAGATATGGAAAAGTTCTGCTTATGTGGGCTTCCCTATTGCTGTGCATTCTCAACTTTTTCGATTTATGCTTGAAAATTTCAAAAATTAATGTAACAAATTTTAAAGTTTATTAAAATTATCAAAAATGATAGGGAGGCACCTTGGTTACAATCCTGAGGGGTGCATTGCATTAGAAATATTTATTTATTTTTTGTTGCTAAGCATTGCTATACCTTTCGCATACTGTGTTTCAAATTTCCAACGTTCATTTCGGCCAAAATGTTATGTTTCAAGATCGACCCGGCGCCGCGACAAACAAAGTTTGGCAAGCTGTGCAATCCACTGTCCCAAAAGCTCGGACAGTCGACTGTCCCGGACAGTCCATTGGACAGTTTTTTGCCATCCCTAATCAAGATATGATGGAGTGGTCATTAAGCCATAAACTCAAGAGAGGTGAGGACCGCCATGATATAGATATATTTTGTTCAAAAAGATGCAGCTCCATCATTCTCGCCGTTTTGTGCTACGGTTATATAAGTTGTGAAACAAGTGTATGACTGGTCACAAAAATTATTCACTCATTTTTTCCCTTTGAACTCTACTACCAGTTGCAGATGATCTCGTGCACATCTCCGACCCGATCGGATCGATCGATTTCTCCTCACTACCGTACATGTCGATTACCGTATCCCCACCACCTCCCGTACCCTCTCCGATCAATGAGTTGAAGAGAGATGTGGTGTGTCTCGCTGGAGGAACGGGAATCACGCCGATGTTGGGAGTGATCAAGGAGAGAGGATGGAAGAGGTACGGTGCATTTATTGATTGATTTGCGAAACTACTGAAGCCGCACCCTAGTGTTTCCCTGTTTCAGATAAGGAATATGACTTCATAAATAGCCTTTATTCAATTTGGAAGTCGCTGTCCGTCTAATAGCGAATTTCACCATTTTAGATGTCGTATCATCGCGTACAACAAGACTGAAGAGGACACGCCTAGAGGAGGATGGATGCCAGAGGGAATGGTGAGAGGGAAAAGGGAGGGTAATGAAGAAGAATGATTTGAATTTGTGTTATAAAATGATCAAGAATAGTTGATAATAATGAAACGTTCTTGGTTCAATCGATAACTTTCAGGATATGGTATCCTCAACTGATCGATTGGTGCACGTTCTCTCAGCTGCTGATGATTCGTGGAAAGGAGTGAAAGGAAGAATCGGAAGGGAGAATATGGGAGAACTAATGGTTGGTGAAGGACATATATGTATATCTCATATATCATATATGATATTGCAGTAATGTGGACAGGACCATAAAACTTCTAAGTTGCAAATTACCAATTTTTTTACCACACCCGTCTTTCGAATCAATATACATAGTAAAAATCTACTTACTGCAGGAATAATTAGCCGCAACCTGCCTAGTTGCTGTTCGTAAGTTAATATATTATTAATAATATTTTGATATTATCAGGGCTCCGAGATCGTCTTCGTGTGCGGTCCCGATGGATTCGTGCAGGAAGCAGCGTTTCAATATTTTCTCATTTTGATTTTGATCATTTTATCTTTCGGAATTTTTATCACTAGTGAAACTGTGATGCATGCGGTTTTCATAAACATAAATAATTCATATTGATAATAGTTGGTTCGATCCCACAAAAAATAATCCTCATTTTATTCTTTGCAGGTTGCTGCAGGAGTCTGGCCATCCCACGGATCTCGTCCACGTCTTCCAGGGATGAGGAAAGATTACGGTAGTAGGAGATTCGGCACGGGACCTGACTGAATATTGATTTGCTTACGATAGTTGTGTGCTATAGTTACATCTCTAGTAGATCTGACTAGAAAATGTTATTTGTATTTACTAAACTTTACATTAATAGAATTTATCAGATTCGCAGTACGTGTATCCTTTTTTCGTTATTTTTCTTCGAATGTTTTATGAATAAAGCATATTTCTCATGAATCAGTGCCACTCGTGGGTGAATTACAACAGTATGTTCAAGGCCTGCCTGTAGGAAGATTCGAGGGAGATATGAAAAGTGTGAGCGTGGATCTAATTTATTTTTAAATATTGTACGTAAAAAACACCCCAGAATCGGTATTCACAAATAGGTTAAAAACCAAACGATCATGCATGGAGTCTCCAATGCTAATATTCAGTGTGAATGCTGTAATTCCTATAATACCCTCTCCTACCCAGCCTCTCCTTTTTTCCATCCATCTGATGGTGAGGATGATGGATGGATGGAGTGGTGTTTATATGGGGTGAGAATAAGCGTGGCTTTTGCACGGATGGTGTCTGATTCCAACAAACTTTGCCGACCTACGATCGACAGTGATAAATAGTAGAATATTGTAACTGAGTTGTTGCTGCTCGCGATGCCCTTGTCTTGCGACGTCGGGAAACCTTTCGATGGATTATGAACTGGTCATTTTTTTATCAGCGAACAAGTGGACCATTGACCCGTGAGTCTAAATCTGTTTATTTGAATATGCGGGAGCGAGAAACTCACGGGTGCAACCATAATGTGGGTTTTATGTCACAATTCTCTATTTTCCTTATACAATGATACCAATATGTTAATCTTACGGTTGATCAATGCGAACTCTCGACATCCTACCAACATTCGCTTATTCTAAACCCTCTGCCGTCTTCCTTCATTTCATTCTCTTCTGTCGCTGTGAATGTCAATGATAAGGCGAGAATCATGCTAGAATATACTTATCTCAATGAATTTGGCTCTAATTTGGTTCACAATTATGGTGGTATTTTCATTCTGGATGATTGTTTTCTCGGGGCCTACACTTCAGAAAAAAAGTTAGGGAATTATCGAATTTTTAGCCATCCGTGGACTTGTTACGTTCTCTGGTGGAGGGTCTCTTAAACAAGAACAGGGAGAGTATCACATCCCACGATCGATCGTTTGTAATATTCTTTGATTCAAATTGAATCCATTGAAATGATGTATCTCTATCCATCCCTTGTCGTGATCGGACAGGAATTCGTGACGACGATATGTGTAATGAGGGAGAGACCAGGTCAGAATGCAGTTTATTTATTATATTTGCTGTGCATCTGAAAATTTGAAGACATCATTCAAAATATATGCGCCTGTTGGCGATTTGAAAGTGACTCGTGAATCTACCGGATTGGGTAATTTAACAGTAATTAATTGTAATTAATTTAATTGCCGACAAGAAGACTCTGGAGCTCAACAATTTTTTATGCCGTCGAGTGTGAGTGCGATTCGATATTTCTGAGTATTCCGAGTTTCATAAATAATTCAACAACCCACTGATTACTTATGAAATAACATCGTATTGTCGATGAAAAACTTTACAAAATACCGGGCGATTCTTGTTTCAATCAGGGCATATATTATTTTGTCTCTGCACTCAATTGATCGTAGCCTCATATACTTTACAATTTATAACCCACTCAATCTGCAGCCCAATTTTCCCTCCTCTCACTGCGTTCTCCTCTACTCTACCGCAACTCTCTGAGCCACTGCATCAAAGAGGTACGGTAGGGATATATATGCATACGGTTTGTCGCGTACTAGAACTCGGTAGAAGGATGAGCTACAATCGTGCAATCCGCAGTTGTTCTTTCGTTCTTTCTTCCAGTCTTCGTTTCGCCTGCTGGTGAATGAAGATGGAAGAGTCATCAATGACAAGCGCAGGTTATGATAGCTGAAAGAGAGTTGTGAATAATTGTTGTACGTCACACGGTCAAAACAGCATCGCATCCGCTCACTTGCAGTACTCTAGAGGCCCTGAAACTCCAATTCCAATTGTGAATTGCGCTTCACGGAATTCGCTTTGTTGAGAATGTGTTCTCGAGAATATCTTGAGCTCGCTGCTGCTCTCTGAAATGTTCGGTTGTTGTATCGACCACGATGCTCCACATTTCGTGATTGGTTATTTGCGCAATAATATATTTTTTAAATAATTATTTAGAAAAGTGACCTGGAAAATTGCTCGAATTTTATGTCTATATTGAACTATCCTTGCAATTTTGTTTTCTAAAACATTCCATGATTTTATGGAGAAGGGAAGGAAGAGGGAGACGGAGGAGATACGACGGATTTAATGGCGAAAATATCGATTTTTTTTTAGTATAATGACTATCGAAAAGAAATTACCAGTTGATTGATGCTGGATTCAGGAGCAGCCGTTGGCGCAGAAATCTTTCTAGCTTATTAAATACTGGAGCTTTTTTAAGGCCGTTATTTAGGCCGTTGTAAGCTAGAACCGTGGTGACCCGGTGATTAACGGTTATGGAGCGTACATAGCTTGACTGAAATTGTTATTTGAACATTATGGCTGTCATTGTAAATAGCAATACAAATCATTCGCAATCCGCTCTATGATGTATACATACATATTTATTGCACATACCACGCCCCTCACGAAAGAATCGACCTGATCTTGGGAAAGGGGGCATTTTTGACCATCGGGTTTTCTATGGTTTTGAGCTTCCCTATACTCATCTAAGACCCTACTAACCGGAATAGTCTTCACGACCACTCCTTCTCGAGTTGCTGCACCGGTCGCTCACTCATCTCTTACTTTGCTAATCACCAAGAACACTTCGGAATTAAGATAGAACGCTCATTTCTCGTATCCCCAGCTAACATTCGATGCTGTAAAGACCAGTATACTTCATTAGACCATGTTTTTATTTTTGAAGGCACCACATTAAACGAGGTGTGATTTGTAAACTGCTCGAAAAAAATCTTAACTTTTTATGTGGTGGATGCAGTTTTCTGTGACGATTCGATTGAGGGGCTTATGCTCTCATATCTCGGGAGGTAAGTTAGTTCCACATGCGAAAAACATTTTCAAATTATTTGAACTTATTTTTGGATGGATTTTACTAAAATTTTCCCACATTCCGCTCTGACTGTGTTTAGTCGCACGGCTTTTCAAATAAGTTTCACGGAATGATTGGGTGAAATAATAATACATACCAGTCATTCAGTGAAACTTATTTGAAAAGGCGTGCGACTAAACACAGTCAGAGCGGAATGGGAAAATTTAATTAAAATCCAGTGCCAAAAATAAGTTCAAATTATTTGAAAATGTTTTTCGCATGTGGAACTAACTTACCTCCCGAGATATGAGAGCATAATCTCCTCAATCGAATCGGCTCGGAAAACTACATCCACCACATAAAAAGTTAACATTTTTTTCGAGCAGTTTTCAAATGACACCTCGTTGAATGTGGTGCCTTCAAAAATAAAAACATGGTCTAATGAAGTATACTGGTCTTTAGAGCATCGAATGTTCGCTGGGGATACGAGAAATGAGCGTTCTATCTTAATTCCTAAGTGTTCTAGGTGATCGGCAACGTAAGAGGTGATTGAGTCTTCATTAATATCAACTTCCATCTTCAGCCTCTCTGCAGAGATCTGGCCCGTTCTCACATTCCTCTCACTTCTGCGATTACGAGAAGGATGGGACAGGGGGAGGAGGTGTGAAATTAGTAGGAAAAATGCTTCGGTAGGTAATCTATCAGATACAGTTGGCTAGTAGATTTAAAAATCGTAAGGAGATTTTAAAAACATGAGGTTGAGGAAGACGAGTTGTTGCATTTTAACTGCTATAGGGAATATTAGTGTTTATCGGAACGAACGGTCGCCGTCTATCGTCCTGGCCAAGTACTCCTATTACTCTACATTTGATGAAACTCAAAAGTTATAACAATTTTTTATCAGATTTGCGTACTCGCATACGATATACTGTTGAATTTCCACGCCGTAGGTGGTATAGTCACCCATGCAACACTCGACTCACATAACATCAGGATGGCGCGTTAGGGATTCTTGCTAAGGAAGTTGTTTTCGCAATCATTCATGATGTCTCTTGTTTACTCTGTCTGTCTCTCACTCGATTTCGCAATCCAGACAGACGGAATTACTTAGCACTTTATAAATGTAGTATTATAATGTTAATCAGACCCATAGCACACTCGATTGCTCAAAATAATATTATCTTTAAGAAGATGCGAGAGTTCGCCGGATGTTAAAAATTGACATTTTAAAGGGGTGCTCCGGGGAATGTTCAGTCACCCATGGTGACGGATTGGATATTGTAGAGGACACTAACCCGATCAGAAATCACTTTGTCCGAAGTTCCACAGTTGACTCTTAGGCTATTTGCATACGCGCAAAGTTCACTGATAGCGCAGGGTCGTGACTGATTCTTATATTTTTCACGTGCTGTACTTCACACTCGCCTCTTTCTCGGGCTAAATTAGCTACAGTTTCCCATTGAGAGCGCATAATTTTCGCGGTGGGACTCCCTAGCATTCATTCCCCGGAGCACTCCTTTAAAGGAGGAGTAAACTCAAAATTCAATATTTGAAGCTATCACATGCACGGCCTAGAGCTCCACAACGATAAAAAGCTCCGAAATTTTCACATTGATATCTCCATTCCGAACATCGTTATAGCTATTTGGCTGGGAGCCAGATCAGGGAAAGCTCAGGGAAGGGGGGCGAGATAGCGCGCGACTTCAAGAGGGTGCGTCCCTAGGCGAACATATTCCAACCGGGCGCGCGTTTGACTTTACTCATCCTTTAAGCCAGGAGATTCTTGTTTCAAGAAGATCATATGCCAGCTGGTCACTCCGGTCACTTGATAGTAGTCACGTAGTTGCTTGTAATTCACAATCCACTCAAACTGCAGCTTGATTTCTCCCTCCTCTCATTGTGTTCTTCTCCTGTATCTTCTCTCGAAACGAGCGGACTGCATAATAGAGATACGCCAGGTAATGGTAGGGTATAGTAGACATCCGGAAAGCAATCATACATGCAGCCCACGGTAGCAAGTAAAATCCATCTGCTGATGAATATGATGGATGAAAGGAGTGGCGTCTACTTGGGGGAGAGAATTCGCGTAGCTTTGCACGGATGATGTATGATTCCAACAACCTTTGCCGAACTACAATCGACTGGGATAAATTCTAGAATATTGTAACAGAGTTGTTTCTGCTCGAGATGCTCTATTATTTCTTGAAACATCGGGAAAACCTTTCGATGCTCTAGGGACTGGTTAGTTTTTCATTTTCTTTTTTCATCAGCGAGCAAGATGTTAATTGACCCGATAGTCTGAACCTGCTTATATGAATATGCTTGTGCGAGAAACTCACAGGTGCAACCATAAAGTGGGATTTATGCCACAACTTTCTTTTCTCCTTGTAAAGCTTTGAAAAATGATACTAATGTGTTAATGATACATTAATTTGGTTCACAATTATCGCGGAATTTTAATTCTGCATGATTGTTAAACAAGAACAGGGAGAGCAGAACATCTCACGATCGACCGCTCGTAATATTCATTGATTCAAATATAATCCATTATAATGAGGGCTCTATAACCGTCCCCTCGGAATCGATTTGTCTTACACGTCAAGTGACGTCATCGGACAGGTATTCGTGACGACGAGATGTGATGCGAGGGAGAGATCAGATGGGGTAATTTTTTTATTATTTTTTTTGAACCAGATAAAAATCCAACATCACTCAAAACCAATGCGCCTGTAGGAGACGTGGGAGTGAAGCGAGGGTTCAACCGGATGATAAAAATGCCGAGCTTTTATTTGTTCAATGGAATTTTTGAGTAAACAATTTTCAACAGTCAGTTGTTATGTGCAAGTACACACCAGTCGCCAATACCATTTTCATTTTGTCCTTTGTTACTATGAGAAGCCAACTGATTCAACTGTCCGTGCAATATCGTTAAATTGTATTTATCGGATGGCACTGTCCGAGTGAACTTCTGAGCTCCTTCTATAACCTCACTGTGAAACCTAAAACATCCTACCTTATATTCAATTTTGACCAATATTTAAATTGTGCGGCAACTATTTGGTTTGAAGTAAAAAACCCCCTGTTCTTCCATCTCACAATCATGAGGCGCTCGTTCGTTCTCCCTATCCTCCGTAATCTCTCATTCCCATCGACAGAGGGATATGAGGTAGAAGAGGAGGGAGAGGGAGAAGGAACGACGAAAACGGTTGGAATTGTTTTGATTTGTTATTTTGGAACTGTCATTCTCGAGAAATTGTCAACCGTTGTGTCTGAGATTCAAGAGAACCGGCTGATGCAGAAATCCGCCGAGTTGGTGAAATCAGTTTTCGACTATTTTTTTAAAAAATCTTGACGTTGCAAAATATATTATTTCATGATGTCCTGGTTAGCCTCAACTCTAGAGAATGCATGGCTTGGCATCTGCCTCCTTTCTATTTAATAATGTAAAACGTAGATATTTTTTGTTTTGTCATTGTAACATTTTTGTAAAATTTTTGACATTGTCGTACTAAAAAACGAATGATGAAAGATCAAATATCAAATATCGCCCTCTTCAGCCGTCTCCTATCACGAGGAGCTCGTTCCGTATCCTCCGTAGTCCCTCACTTCCATCGACGAAGGAAGGTTCAGGAAATGAGATGGAAGAGTGAGTTTGTTAAAGGAACGACATATTTAATGGAATATTTTTTTTCCGAGTATTACAATGACTGTCGGTATGCAATTAGCTGTTAATTGAATCCGGATTCAAGAGAAGTTGTTCCTGCATACTTCTGCCTAGTTTATGAAATAATTTATCTTTTTGAAAATTCGTAATTAAAACTTGAGGCATTGTGCCCTGGTGATTCACTGTTATGGAGCATAAATTGCTTGACTGAAATTGTATTATCAACAGTAAGACGCAGCTTTATATTGGACTAAAAATCAATTATCAACAACGCGCTCAAGTAGCATGCATACACATTTACTACACATATACGTTGCATCATACTTGTAATTGCAATAGCCTATTTAAAATTAATCTAAATATCAGGTTGGCGAGAAAGTCTTTGTCCATGGTTTTGTTTTAACACTGCTCGTCGCAAATGCGCTTTGGCGTTTGCTCGTTCCTAGTGAATAACAGCCAGTGATAGGCCTTTATAGTAAACAACTCCCCATTCCCTTTCCTTCAGTCAAGCTCTAGTAGAGAAACGATGTATATTCCTGGTGAGACCCACTTCCGACACATTATGATATACCTCTCTCTATCCTACACCACAATGAAGGATTCGGAGAACCTACTGACGAATGTTTATCACACACATGCCCTCTCTACAACACCTTCAGGAATTGGATCCATCGCTTCGAATAAGCCGACTTTTCCCTCAAGGAATGGGAGTGGTCTTGGAGACCTCGTTAGTTACATTTTGTGACTTTGAAGAAAGCTGCCTAAACGGACCCATTTAAATGTGCCCTTAAAATGTCTAATGCACTTAGAGTCCATTATAGCGTTGCCAAGGAACTCTTGAGATCTCTTTGAAATTGGAAATTTATCGGTCGATTCATACCCTATGAACTGATCCAAGTCAGGCATAACCGTCGAGCCGATGATTCCATTACTTTTCTCATTCTCCGAGGTGGGGGTCGATGGCTGAAACGGCTCGAAACGGGGAATGAGAAGTGGGTCCTCTACGATAACAACCACATGTGAGCTCAGCGGGTTGGAGAAGGATGGGCTCCGCAGGGTGTCCCCAAACTTGACCTGCACCCCAAGAATAACATGATGCTAATGTGGTGGGGAGTGGATGGGGTGATTTACTCGGAGCTACTCCCTGAGGTCATGGTAATCACCGGGGCCAATTACGTAACACAACTACAGAATTTCAAGTTGGAAGTCGATCGCTCATAGCTAAACGACAAGAAAGTGTATAATCAGCAAAATGACCCCGTTCCCAGGTCTCCATTCAAGTCAAGCAGAAACTGGATGGATATGGATGGATGGTTCTCCCACACCCCTCGTATTCTCCTGACTAGACCCCGTCTGATTACTGGCTTTTCGAAGACCTGGCCCTTGTTCTTATATATAGAGCATTCAATTCGCGTGGAAGTCTCGAGTCTGATCTCAAGCAATTCTTTGATTCGCACCAAGGCGGGTTCTAAAGGGAGGGGGTCCATACATTGCAGGTACGTTGTGCGCATATTGTCAATAATGAGGACAAGTATATTTGAACTCATGCTTTTCCTTTCCCCAACAAATAAAGTTTTGAAAAATGGACAATGACTTTCGCGCCAACCTAATATTTCCTCTTCATACCCTTCCTCGTTCTCGTGAACTTCTCATCGTTGACACTGACGAGTCGGCGACCCTTCGAGTTCCCATTCGCGATGTTTTCAAACGATTGTTGAACGGTCGTCGCTAGATATGTTTTCAAAAAAAAAATCAGTTATTCAATAGTTTGAAGAGAACAGTAAGATTGATGCTGCACCATTCTCATGTAACCTCTAGTTTCCATCAAATACAATTTTTCGGTTATTTGCGATTTCAATAAAAATAAATCACATGGCAGCCTCTCTGGTCTCTCGCCCGTACACTCCTGTTCCTCTCACTTCTGAGATGAGGAGATGGATGGGAGAGGAGAAGGAGGTGAGAAATTAATGGGGGCTGGTTTGGGAAGGGCAGTGATCTTGGTATAGAGGCGCGATGAGATATAAAAGTCGTAAGGAGACGGAAAAGCTAGTTAAGGAAGACGATTCTCTCATGTTAATTGTGAAAGTGAGTACTAGTGATTACTACGAAGAAAAAATATAACCTTCCGTCCTGGCCAAATACTCGTAATAATTATAGAGGTGATGAAAATCAAATGTTATGTCATGTATGGAGTTGGAATGATATAGTTTTCACCATCATAGTTCGAAAATAGCTCTAGAAATATACACAACCCACAACAAGCCGTACTCGATTTATAAATTCCCGTGAGACTATATTGAAACATATCTGAATCTAAAAGAGGAAAGGCAAAAAGGACCCCGAGGCCATATTTCCCCCATGAAACATAATGGAAATAAATCCACATTCGATTTTCAAACCAATACCTTCCCCATCAATTCGAACAATGAGATTGATTCGAACTCAATTCGAACACTCCTTTGTTCGACTCTCATTGCGCATCGAAAGTAATTTGAATCCCAGAGATTGCGCAATATATTGAAATTTGTTATTCGATACGAATTGTTCGTTGTTCGTGTTCGTTTCGTCAACCCTAATCTCCAGGTCTATGACGTCAACTCGCCAACCACCCTAGAAGTGTTCCATAGTTAATGATGAACGATTGTATTGTGGGAAGATTCGAGGGAGATGCGACCAAGTGTAAATGTGATCGGATTTATATTTCGAGCGATGCGTCCACCTGAGTATTCCGGGTTTCACAGCTTGTTCAACAACCAAATTATTGTTGCTTACGAAATTATATTTTCTCCTTGTTCCGGATTCAATAACTCAATAAATTGAAAAACACAGATTCTTTTGAACACCGTATTCCCTTTTAAGTTCCCTCCTTGTCCCTAACACTGGACGACGAGGATTCGAATGAGGGAGGGAAAGAAGAAAAAGGGGAGATCAACTCACAACATATCAGGTGCGAGTTTTATTGAAAAAAAAGTGTAATTTTAGATCATTTTAGAGGGATATTTTTATAGTCATGTATGGAGTTGGAATGATATAGTTTTCACCCTCATAGTTCGAAAATAGCTCTAGAAATATACACAACCCACAACAAGCTGTACTCGATTTACAAATTCCCGTGAGACTTTTATTTCAACCAAGGCTTATCTTAGTTGGTCTATGTACTCAGTTGCTAATAGCTGCGTGGCTCTCTGTAATTAATAATATACTCAATCTGCAGATCGATTTATCCCTCCTCTCACTCCGTTCTCCTATCCTGCCCTTGTACCTATGGCCAACCTGTCCCTATGTTCAATCAGATACCGGGCTAGATTGGATTTCAAATGCCATATCGTCTTTATTGTTTCTATGCTGATTGTTATCAAAACGGCTACGTAATAAAGCGCAACTCCGTTAATGCAGACGAATTAATTGTCCACCTACTACTGGATATACTTTTCTGTTGATATCACTATTGTTTATCCTACGCTCATTTGTTATTTAGCATTCTGCATATGTGCATTACAAGATGTTTCACTCGTTTCAGACTACTCTAGAGCGTATTCCACATTATGCTCAAGTGTGCCTCGGAGTAGCATTCTAAGGAGTGGCGACGAAGTGGAAGTGCGATTCGATTTATATTTCAGCCGATGCACCGCCAGAATTTTTTGTGTTTCACAAATAATTCATCAGCACAATGATGGCTCGTGAAATGATCGAAGTCGGAATTGTTGAGAAACACAAATACATTTTTTGAGAACTCCAGGTTCTATTGATGAAGTACTCCTACTGTTCTCTTTCCCGTTCCCTCAACACTCGACGACGAGGATTGGATTGAGTGCAGGAAGAGAGCAACACGGGAAATGAATGCAATCGCCGATTCAACTCTCGACTTACTCAATATCAGATGGGAGAGTTAACTATTGGGGAGGTGCGTATCATTTCAGAAATGAATATTTTAATTGAAATATTAGATTGTTCACACTCAGCAGTTCGAAAAAAATACTAGCTGACTCACCTACCCGCATTGCATTAGCTCAATCTTACAAAATCCGTAGAGTGTTGTTTCCACCAGGGCATTTCTAATCTGCTCTCTGTTCTCAATTGATTGTCACCAAATAAATCTGCATATTGAAATGTTCATGAAGTATTGGTCTATGTTACTTAAGGGTGGCCACGATCTATTGAATGTATTTGTCGAACTACACTTAAAACATGACTATGAAACTAAGATCTGCTGCGTTAGTGTTTTGTCACACCATTTAGGCAATAATTCATACTATGCTTCACAATATTTTAAAATGCATATCTGATTTCGATCAAAAGTAAGACGTCGGCTCTTTGTTCAACAAAATCAAACTAAAATTTTGTTCGTAAGGTGCTGCAAGAGTCTAGCCATCACGATGGATCTGGTGCACTGCATCCAGGTATGTATTATTGCGACACTCGAAATAATTTTGCTTCCAGAGCACATTTTTGACATTTGGATGTGAAATCACAAGATTAATTCCCTGATCGCTTCTTCTGTTGCACATTGATCGAATACAGTAGTGTGCAATTGGAAGTATTCTCTGAAGAGCCTGTAGCACTCCTGAAAAATGCGAACCCGTTAAATGAGCACTACATCGAGTGATGAAGTATCTTCCGGTTGATGAACAAAAATAGAACCCATCTGCAGTATTTTCGGAAAAGAATTTTGACAGCGGGGGATCATTTGGAAAATACTACAGACAAATACTGTGTTGTTATCATTCGCAAAGTAATCATCCGACAGAGATCATTCGATATTCTGCCGTTCAATGAAACAAATATAAACATTACATACAAACAAAGACACTGGCCCGAATCAGATTTCTCGATCGCATCGAGAATTCGTCAAGTCGCATCTCTTCTTTGTAGTAACACTGCAGACCGTGCAGCACCGCATTGAGTAGCTCATCCAAATGCAGCCTTGTGTGGGAAGGAACGTCACATGAGACGGCTAAAGATTTTTTTTTCTAATATTAATATTTATTTTTACGAAGCACATGG
Organism: Pristionchus mayeri; assembly: GCA_036245805.1. Taxonomy (NCBI): domain Eukaryota; kingdom Metazoa; phylum Nematoda; class Chromadorea; order Rhabditida; family Neodiplogasteridae; genus Pristionchus; species Pristionchus mayeri. The sequence continues at coordinate 42,344,243 of BTRK01000005.1, forward strand.
GAAAGTCATTGTTGTATCAACCTGTCGCGGTTCCTTTTAGAACGGGCGAAACGCTAATGCTCAAACATGAAACTTTGTATTATCTTTACCTGCACTTTATGAGAGACTTTTTGAGTCAGTGAACATATTTGTGAAGACTCTTGGCAAAGTTCGAATAATCGAAATCGCCCATAATGTGCGTACATGTAGTCCTCGACGAGCATAGCTCGGGTGCCCCATCAGGAGTGTTCTAGATCACTCTCTGCGAAATGGGACGCATTTAAATCTTAATATTGAAATTTCTAACTTTGTCATTTCGAAACCGATTTGAATGGCTGATACCTCAAAAAATCACTAATATTCCACGGATTATATGTAACAAATTATAGAATGTTTGGGCATCAACTCGTGAAGAAACATCGGAAAAATTGTATTTTAATTTTAAATTTATTCAGATGGGTGGTAGCCACCATTTTTATTGTTTTATTATCTCGAGCTTTATGCATACTATTAGTAGAAAAAATTTCAAAAAAATGAAAAATACAGTTTTTGAGATATTGAAATAAAATCATTTCGTGATCACGTCAAACTACCGTACTCGAGTGTTGAGAGAGTGTGTAGAATGAAGAGACGATTACCCGAATTTAGTTCACGATTGTCAGGGTATGGTATAAGGATTACTGTATGTTGCATAAATTCATTCCAGCATGTCCGGCCTCTATTGTGCCACTACAGATTGATTGGCACCATTTGATGTATCCACAATATCGGTGTTACAGTAGTTCAGACTACGGTATTCGACCAATGATAGCTGACACAGTCTGGATGGTGTGACTCTTTTAACCTTACGAAAATCCAGCATCACCCTCCACCTCAATGCAATTCGTGTAATCGTCTCTTCATTCTGCACACTTTCTCATCACTCGAGTACGGTAGTTTGACATGATAACGAAATGATTTTATTGCAATATCTCAAAAACTGTATTTTTCATTTTTTTGAAATTTTTTCTACTAATAGTATGCATAAAGCTCGAGATAATAAAACAATAAAAATGGTGGCTACCCACCCATCTGAATAAATTAAAAATTAAAATAGAATTTTTTTCGATGTTTCTTCACGAGTTGATGACCAATCATTCTATAATTTGTTACATATAATCCATGGAATATTAGTGATTTTTTGGGGTATCAGCCATTCAAATCGGTTTCGAAATGACAAAATTCGAAATTCCAATATTAAGATTTAAATGTGTCCCATTTCGCAGAGAGTGATCTAGAACACTCCTGATGGGGCACCCGAGCTATGCTCGTCGAGTACTGCATGTAGGCACATTATGAGCGATTTTGATTTTTCGCACTTTGCCAAGCACATGTTCACTAACACAAAAAGTCTCTCTTATCCTCTTTTAGATATCTTGGCCGTTTAAAGATTTAGATACTTTAGAAAAAGGGAGCATGGGTAAATAAAACACCAAGTAATAAATTATTGTTCATATTACCGTTTCAAGCCGATGCAAGGAATATGTCGATATCGATCGCGATTGCTGGCCTTTCTCATCAATATCTGCGACGATTAAGTGGTCAATCCTGCCATCGAGAGACTGAAACTAGGTATATATTCCATTTTTACAATTTGATTATAAAACGCCAATATATAACACACTATCTGACTGACTCGAAATAGAATTGGCACAGGCCGAAAATTTAAATTCCTCCTGACTTCTTCAATGGGTAGTACTCAACGAGAGAACCTCATGAGCATCGCCAGATTGTCGATCCGCATCCGTGCGCGCGGCGGCGCGGATCTTGAAAAAAACTACAGTAATCCTCGAACAATTGTATATCGATCCCAATGACTGCGGCACTAGGGGCGCTGAGTTCCTTGGCAAATTCTAAGACTTTTTTACTCCGGGGAATATTTCGATGAGATTCAATCTAACGCCGGAAATCGATAATTCCTGTTTTAGTTAGGAGATAAATACATTTCCCCAGAAAATTTTCACGAACTCTCGCAAATATTATTCATGATATAGTTTTTTCCCATTTCCCATTTCCCATTTCCCATTTCCCATTTCCCATTTCCCATTCTAGCGCTCGTGATGGGCGGTCGTCCCTGACCCCGCTCTTTTCCGACCTAGTTTGGGGAATCCTCTCCCGTCAGCTTGGGCAACCCGGAGAGTATCGCCTACTTGGTACACTTCAAGAGGAGGAGCACGGACGGATTCCCATCGTCTCGAGTGATCTACCGTCAAGAAAGCCCCGCTGTCTGCGTTGTGAGTTCCTAACCGGCGCAAGTCAGGTGTTCGGCGGCAGGATGATCTACTTCGATGCTCAACGGAGATCCGTCACGATCGTCCCTACAGTTGACCAGAGAAGCCAAAGAAGATCCCATCCCTTGACCTAACGACGCTCTGAGACCGAAGATCCCCATTCCCTCTACACTGAAGTCACCCTCCTGCAGGACCATTGTGCCTGACGTCAGGATAAATATGAATATGAATATGAGCTTCTGCTTGAGTCGATACATCTTTCAGTAGAAAGGTGCGAATTAAAATTTTCTGGAAGGAAGTCAAAATGAATTATAAACGAATTATGGTGTAATTTTTGGGTTACTGTAAGTGAGTGCAAAGGTTGGGCGACTTTTCCTAATTTGTGTAGTATTGTCTAAAATCGATTTTTAGGCTATGTTACATCTATTGGGAAAAGTCGTCCAATCTTTGCACTCACTTACAGTAACCCAAAAATTACACCATAATTCGTTTATACTTCATTTTGACTTCCTTCCAGAAAATTGTAATTCGCGCTTTTCTATTGAAAGATGTATCGACTCAAGCAGAAGCTATATAATCAATATTTGCGAGAGTTCTTGAAAAAATTCTGGGGAAATGTATTTATCTCATAACTAAAAGTGGAATAATCGATTTCCGGCGTTAGATGGAATCTCATCGAAATATCCCCCGTAGTAAAAAAGTCGTAGAATTTGTCAAGGAACTCAGTGCCCCTAGTGCCGCAGTCATTGGGATCGATACAATTTTTCGAGGATTACTGTAGTTTTTTTCAAGATCCGCGCCGCCGCGCGCGCGGATGCGGATCGAAATTCTGGCGATGCTCGTGGGGTTCTCTCGTTGAGTACTACCCATTGATGAAGTCAGGAGGAATTTAAATTTTCGGCCTGTGCCAAGTCGCTCAAGAAATATGTTGATTTTCTCAGATAGTGTGTTATATAATATATCGGGGAAAGGATTTATGTGCGCAGTTTTGAAAAGGACCCTGGCGATTCACTGTTGTGGAAAGGGATTATGAACTCAGCGGTGTTCGTATTTCAATCTCGAAGCGAGATGCTGAATAACAAACCCTAATAACGTGTAATCGCCGGTCCAAACTCTCTCGCTCGTTCTCACGAAAAAAATTAAAATATGTTGTCATTACTCAGGAAGAGATAATTTTTCCACTACATATTCCCACTATTTTAGCTAATTGTTCTTCTCCATTAAATGATATCCTCATCCAATCGATTGGTACACGTTCTCTCGGTAAGGAGAGAATGAGTATGTCAGAGTTGGAGAGGTGTGGTAGGGGATCTGTAGAAAACGGTAGTCTTCTATATGACCCGTTGGAGTATTGTAATTAAGTTATTGTTTGATGGATGGAAGGAGTGGTGTTTATTTTGGTGAGAGTAAACTTTGCTTGTGTGCGAATATTGTTTTTTTTATTCCAAGAGCAAGTGCCGGACTACAAACGAATAGGATATATTCTAGAGCATTGTAACTGAGTTTTTCAGCTCAAAATGCGCGACTATTTCTTGATACATCTGGAAAAATTTTCGAGGGACTATAAACTGTTAATTTTTTTCATCAGCGAATAGAGAAACTATTGACCTAAGGGTCTAAATCTGGTTATTTGAACACGCGGGTGCGAGAATCTCACGGGTGCAACAATGACGATGGTTTTAGGCCACAATTCTATATTTTTGTAAGTCTTTGGAAAATGATACTAATAGGCTAATCGTGTGGTTAATCAATGTCAACTCTCGATATCGTACCAACATTCGCTTATTCTAACCCCCCTACCGTCTTCCTTCAATATCTTCTCTTCTGTCGCTATGAATATTGAGGATGAGGCGAGAATCAGGTTAGAACAAATATCTCTCGTTGATCATGACATTTTTTTTCACACTTATGTTGTAATTTACATTCAGCATCATTGGTAAACAAGAACAGGTAGCACATCTATGAGGTCACTATGTCTTTTACTTCAGACTGGAATTCTCTCACACGTCGGTGACGCCATGGAAAATTTACATACAGAATCATTGGTAAACAAGAACAGGTAGCACATCTATGAGGTCACTATGTCTTTTACTTCGGACTGGAATTCTCTCACACGTCGGTGACGTCATGGACCAGGAATTAGTGACGACGAGATGAGCAATGAGGGATCGACCAGAACACAATGTATTTATTATATTTTTTGTCCGTCCGAAAGTGTGGTCATCATTCAAAATGTATGCGCATGTTGCTGATATGGAAATGGATAAAAATATGCCGGTATTACGTAATTAGACAGTAATTGATTTTCCAGTGTTGCCTAGTCGTTTGATGTCGAGTCGTGTGGAGAAGTCGGAAATGCCGTAAAGAACACTCCGCCGCTCAACAATTTTGCCGTACCATCCCTCGTCGAGTGTGAGTTCGATTATATTTCTGCCACCCATGTACCCAACTGAGTATTAAGAGTTTCACAAATAATTCGGCAATCAAATGTTTGCTTGTGAAATAATAGTGTACCTAATTGTCGATGAAAAAAATCCAAAATCTCTTTAGATTATTGTTTCAAGCAGGGCATGTATTAGTTTGTCTCTGCCCTCAATTGATTTTAGCCACATTTATTTTTGCAATTCAAAACCCACTCAATCTGCAGCCCGATTTTCCGTCTTCTCACTGCGTTCTCCTCTACTCTACCGCTGAGCCACTGCATCAAAGAGGTACGGTAGGGGTACAATATTTTCCGCTTACTGGAATTCGGAAGAAGGATGAGATACAATCGTGCAATCTGCGGTAGCGAGAAATCATCTTTCTTCCAGTCATAATTTCGGCTGCTGATGAATGAAGATGATGGAAGAAGTCCACTGTTGCTGAAGTGAAGTGAGAAAGGTGGGGGGGGGGGGGACAGCCGGACTAATTAGGAATAACCATGACCTATTCAAACTCACAAGGCCGTGCATGGGCGTTGGATATAATTTGTTGGATATAAAACTGAATTTTATGAATAATCATTCTATCATAAGATCTACATCAGCATGCTCAAGTCTTGTCTCGTAAGACGATTCGAATGCAATCCGACACAGTGTGAGGGTGAGTTCAATTCATTTCTTATTAAGTATTCTCATTTTTTAAAGTCTCGGTCGATTTTTGTTTCAACGAGAACTTATCAAGGCTGGTCTCTGCACTCAATTGATATTGCCCATGTAGATGTTTGTAATTCATAATCCATTTAATCTGTAGCGGAATTTTTCTCTCTTCTCACTTCATTCTCCGCTCCTGTCCCTCTCATTGGAACGAGCCGACGATGAGGAAATAAGACGTCAGTCACAGCATTGGAGAAGTACGACTCTAATCGGACATAATTACAGTAGAATTATGACATTTTATCGGTTGTGATGGAAGAAGCGTACTAGTGGCATCGATTGGATTCTTTCAGTGATGATTGTGACGTTCATCGGTCCATAAGCTATGCGCATGCAAGTGATGTTAGTATGAAGCGAGAGCACAACCGTATTGTCATATGCACATAGAGCGGGGTGATTTTCTGTGGATAATAATCATCCGAAGAATGTGTTTCCCTACTCCCTACTCTCAAAAATATATATTTTTTTCCAATCATGCAGTCATTTGTTCATATAAACCGGAAGTTAGTTGGTCATTTGTCCCAGAGCCGGCTTTTAGGAAATTTCCGGTTTTGAAGCTGCCTATATTGTATGACAGCTCCCAGAAGAGCTAGAGAGATGGCAGTAGTCTCAAAATGTACGGAATATTATTTCAAGCAACTTATATGTTTTTGATCAAAATCATAGGACTGAAACTGAAAACAAGCAGGTCGAAAAACCGATTTCCATTGTGAAAATTAAATAATGCTATTTTGGCGATAGACGAATTGTCCGAATTTTATTACAAAATATGAAAGATTAACTCCTTAGGTGCATGAGAAAAATATGAAAAGGGGCACTTGGAGGGGAGTGAAATTTGCTAGGACGCTCTGAAAATCGCAAAGTGCGATTTTATCGAAATTTCGGTTTTTTGCAACTTTCGGAAATTAATGCTATATTTGCGATATATGAATTGTCCTAATTTTATTGCAACATGAGAAAGATAAACTCCATATGTGTATGAAAAAAATATAAAAAGGGGAACTTGGAGGGGGGTGAAATTTGCTAGGTTGCTCTGAAAATCGCGAAAATCGATTTTACGAAATTTTCTTTCTTTCCCAATTTTCACGGAACTTTCCTATGTAGCTACACAATTATAAGCAACATGTATGAACATATTTCACTATATGTGCTAGAAACGTTTTAGCACGAATCTTGCAAATTGAAAAGGTTTTGTAAAAAGTGTTGGTAAAATCAGTTAACCTCCGTTCCGTCTTCCGGAATCTGATTTCTCCCACTTCAGAATAAGAATTCTCCGAATTTTATTGCAGAATATGAAAGATAATCTCTTTAGGTGTAGGACGAAAATATAAAAAAGGGAGACTTTTAGGGGGTGAAATGTGCTAGGTCGCTCTGAAAATCGCCAAAATCCATTTAATGAAATTTTCTTTTTCACCTTTACAAAACCATTACCACCCTTTGAAAGCTGCAATAGCAATGCTAAAACGTTTCTAACACACATAGTAACGTATGTTCACACCTTTTCTTATAATGGCGAAGCTAGATACTAAAGTCCTGAGAACAATGAAAAAAATAAAATTTCATAAAATAGGTTTTTTTCGCGGTTTTCAGAGCGACCTAACAAATTTCACCGCCTTACAGTGCCCCTTTTTATATTTGTGTCATGCACCTAAGGAGATAATCTTTCATATTTTGTAATAAAATTCGGACAATTCTTATTCTGAAGTGGGAGAAATCAGATTCCGGAAGACGCAACTGAGTTTAACTGATTTTACAAACACTTTTTATAAAACCTCTGAAATTTGCAAGAACGGTGCTAAACGTTTCTAACACACATAATAAATTATTGTAACACCTTTCTAACAAATACTAAGCTTCTGAAGAAAGTTTCGAAAAAAATGAAAACAACACATTTCGATAAAATCACACTTCGCGATTTTCAGAGCGTCCTAGGAAATTTCACCCCCCTCCAAGTGCCCCTTTTTATATTTTTCTCATGCACGTAAGGAGTTAATCTTTCATATTTTGTAATAAAATTCGGACAATTCGTATATCGCCAAAATAGCATTATTTAATTTTTACAATGGAAATCGGTTTTTCGACCTGCTTGTTTTCAGTTTCAGTCCTATGATTTTGATCAAAAACATAAAAGTTGCTTGAAATAATATTCCGTACATTTTGAGACTACTGCCATCTCTCTAGCTCTTCTGGGAGCTGTCATACAATATAGGCAGCTTCAAAACCGAAAATTTCCTAAAAGCCGGTTCTGGGACCAATGACCTATATTTTTCGAAATCTTTTCTCAAGGATATTCAGTTACCATATATAAGGACAAAAATTTGCAAACTTTTTGCAAATTGTTCCTGAAGAGATAAATTTTCCTCCACTGACTCGTGATACACGTGATATGTAACCATTTTCTTAATTCGAGATTTTCTTCATGCGCAGACACGATGAATTCGTGCAGGAAGCGAAGAGGTTTCATTCGTTTTCTCGTTTTAGCTACAAATTTCATGTGTTTAATCACCGGTAAACCTGCGTTTCACACCATCTATATATCCCTAGATAATTTCGATTGACAATGGGCTCCAGATCTTTCAACATGAATGTATTCTAATTATAATTTTCACAGTATGTTGCAGGAGTCTGGTCATCCCACGGATCTCGTACTGATCTTCCAAGGAGGAACAACGATTACGGTCACTGATTCTATACGCGCTTGAGAAATATCCCCCCCCCCTTATATTTGATCTCAAAATGCTTCGTTGGCTTTAAGTTTTTGCCTGTGGGGATTTGCTCCAGGTGTATGACATCACTTCGTACCTCGAGAACCACCCGATATGAATTCCAGGGTTAATCCCGATATGAATTCCAGGGTTAATGCTAAACGATTTCTCGTGACAAGATTCGAGGGAGATTCGACTAAGTGTGTGTGTGTGATTCGATTTTTGTTCTATTTCAGCCGATGCCCCGCCTGAGTTATTTGAGCTTCACAAATAGTACAATAATCAAATGATTGATCGTGTAATGATCGCAACTGCATTTGCTTGAGATACTAAGTCAATCATTAAATTAATAAACTCAGGGTCCTCTGAGTACCGTACTCCTTCTTACAATACCCCTCCTGGTCCCTCAACACTGGACGACGAGGATTCGAATGATTGAGAGTGTAAGGGGAATATATTGGGGTGTCCGGAAAGTTCGTATATTTTTTGTTTTTATTTTTTATTCAATGCTTTACAATTCTCAGTGACCAATGTATGCCCCCTTCTTTCTCACTACCTCCCTCCAGCGATTGGGCAGGGTCTCGATTCCTCTCTTCCAGAATGCGGGTTTCTTCGAGACCGCCCAGTTCACGAAAGCCCTCACAACTTCATCTCGATTCTTGAACTTCTTTCCTTTGCAGAAGTCAGAGAGAGAGAGCGGAAGCAGTGGTAGTCGCATGGGGAGAGATCCGGGGAATACGGTGGATGGGGAATCCTCTCGATCTTCAGCTCGTCCATTTTCTTCTGGGTCATCTTCGCTCGATGTGGGCGAGCATTATTTCTGCCGATGCCCCCGCCAGAGCTTTCCGAGTTTCACAAATAATTCATCAGCATAATGATGGCTTGTGAAATGATCGAATCGTGGAATTGCCGAAACAAATATATTTTTTTGAGTACTCCAGGTTCTATTGCGGAAGTATTCCCACTTTTAATTTTCCCCTACTTTTCTCTTTCCCGTTCCCTCAACCCTGGACAACGAGAATTCGAATGAGTGCGGGAAGAGAGCAGCAGTTGAAGTAATCGCCCATTCAAGACTCAATTCACAGCATATCAGATGGGAGAGTTAACTATTGGGGATCATTTCAGAAATGGATACTTTAAAGATTTTGATGGATTTCAAATATTAGATTGTTCATCCTCTGCAGTTCGAAAAAAATACTAACTGACTCACCCATCCGCATTGCATTAGCTCAATTTTACAAAAATTTCGGTAGAGTGTTCTTTCAAGATGGTCATTTATAATCTGATCTCTGATCTCAATTGATTGTCAACAAATGTATTCAGCCTATTGAAATGTTCATGAAGTATTGGTCTATGTTACTTAAGGGTGGCCACGATCTATTGAATGTATTTGTCGAACTACACTTACAACATGACTATGAAACCTAAGATCTGCTTCTCAATCGTGATATCCTCCGTCATCCCTCACTCCCATCGAGGAGGGCCGTGAGATGGAAGCGGAGGTAGCATTAGATGCTGTTTCACAATATTTTCATATGCATATTTGATTACGATCAAAAGTAAGATGTCGGTTCTTTGTTCAAAAAATCAAACTAAAATGTTTATTTGTTTCGTAAGCTGCTGCAAGAGTCTGGCCATCACGAGGGATCTGGTGCACATCATCCAGGCATGTATTATTGCGACATACGAAATAATTTTGCATGCAAAGCACTTTTTTCATTTCTATGCGAAATCACAAGAATAATTCCTTGATCGCTTCTTCTGTTGCATATTGGTCGAATACAGTAGTGTGCAATCGGAAGTATTCAGTGAATACTATTCACTGAAGAGTCTGTCGCATTCCTGAAAAATGCGAGCCCGATAAATGGGCACTACATCGAGTGATGAAGTATCTTCCGGATGATAAGCAACAAAAACAGTACCCATTAGTTGTATTTTCGTAAAATAATTTTTGACAGCCTGTGTATACTACAGCAGTGATGATGGAGTGGTCACTCCTGCCAGTGGGAGACTCTAGAGAGGTCAGGGGTACGATGATCTATTATGTATTTACTATATGATTATAAAACGTCGATAGAATTTGGGGTGAGGATTTATGTGCGGTGGTTTTCAAAAAGGACCCTGGTGATTCACTGTTGTGGTAAGAGATTATGAACTGAGTGTTGTCCGCCTTTCAATCTCTTCACGGTAAGGAGCCTATCAAACCCTAATAACGTGTCGCCGGACCAGAATTGTTCGCTCGATCTCACGCAAAAATTTAAATATGTATCATTACTCAGGAAAAGATAATTTTTCCACTGCATGTTCTCACTATTTTAGCTAATTTTTCTTCTCCAGAATACGATATCCCACAATATTAAGCCAGGTGCAAAAGCAAAAGCTCATTTAGCGCTCCTTTTCAAATGCAAAAAGCAGCGAATTTGCTCTTGCACGGAATTTTAGCTTACTGTATCGAGTTTTAATATGAACCAATTGTGAAACTTAGAACAATTGGGTCTCTAAAATCGTGTCCGTTTCATAGTGTATCTGAAACATAAATGATCATAATCTGATTCGAAGCACGGAAGTGGTCGATTCATTCATGTTTCATAGAACATTAAAGTATTAGGTGCGCCTTTCGGTTTTGTCCGTGGACTGCCTGGCGCATAATACTGTGATCCTCCTCCGATCGATTGGTACACGTTATCTCAGCTGTTGATCGTGGATCGGAGTGAGGGGAAGAATTGCGTAGAAAAATGTTTGATAACTAACAGTCAGTCAGAGACAATGCAAACAATGTGGCGTCTTGAAATATTGAATGTTTGTTGGAGTCAATGCAATGTGAAGGTCACAAGTTGTGGTTGCTCTCAAGATGGCAAGCGAAAGATTTAAGAGACCCGCTCTGTAAGACTCGACCATAATCGCCACACCCCGGACACGTACTCTAGCAATGCGATCCGGGAGTCCATACTTGGGTGTTAGAAGTACCTTGGACCCGCATTGCACAAAATAGCCATTATTTCATGTTTCGGCCTGGAGCCTGCGAAAAAAATAACAGACTGTGAAAAAGTCGAAAATCAAAACTTCTCAACGGGGAAAGATGGACATTTTTTATCTTTTGTATTATTCCTTGGGTGGTTAGAAACTGTAAATAAGCTGTTCCGATTGAAAAGTGATCATTTCCTAAGCCAGAATTTCCAGCCAAAAATTCACATTTTCAAGCCTATTTTCAGCTAGTTAACTCAAATCCAATAGCTTTCATGAATACGTTGTAGTCCACTCAGTCATGCATCAATACCCCACAACGGCGAAGCCTGGAGCGGCTGCGAAGTTCGCGAAAAACTTTTCCGAAGTTACTGAACTTATACTTCTTAAAATGAAATTGTATTTTATTGGCGAACGAGTTTGATCTCCAATGACTCCTAAGCGGTTTTCAACACTATTATACTAGGGAAGTTTAAAAACATCGTGAGATCCGCAATTACTACTAATTATGAATATCCGATTTTTACTATCTCGATTGCACACATTTTTGATACCCCTTTGCATGTGGATAATCATCGTCAATCCAATAGGTTTCAGTCTTACCATGGAGTATACCTTGTGTTTTGTTGGAAATGTGAAAATTAGATAATGCTAATGGATGCGAAGTTTCCGATATCTGGTCAGGAAAATTCACAAATCGTAAATTCGAAAAATTGCATCGATTGGTTATATGTTTGCAACCTCTTTTTCAATTATTCACTATGTACATGAATTATTTATAAAATTTCTCGATTATAAAAAGTTCATCTACCCAAATTTGGGAAAATCGTCTTCACGGTCGTGATTATCCAGTTCCTGCTCACCTATTTGAAATTGCATGGTTCTAATCCCACAATATTGACTTAAACTCTGAACTATGGTCCAATGTGAGTGTGGATCAAGTAAAAAGGGGCACGTATACGGTTGCGAAGGTTGGAATTTATGCCTGTGAACATGCAAAACCGTGACGATGACATACTATTCAAAATAGATTTTGACTACACACTTGAGAAAACAGATATCCCATTGATAGTCTTGCGTAAATAAAAAATTAACGAGTTCGAAAAACGTGAATAATCCCACTTTTGATGATCTCCGATAAATTGATTTTGACAGATTTCAAAATTTCGGTATTTTATGAATACAAACCGTACTAATTTTGCAACATTTTTTTTGTTTTATCTGTACCAATAGTGTTCAACTTATGATATTAATTTCATGATATTCTTCATTATAGCTCAGAATTTTGAAATGTGATATTTGTCTCATCACGATTTTGCATTTTCACAGGCATAAATTCCAACCTTCGCAACCGTATACGTGCCCCATTTCACTTGATCAATATTGTGGGATTAGAACCATGAAATTTCAAATAGGTAAGCACCGACTTTGGAATAATCACGATCGTGAAAGACGATTTTCCGAAATTTGGGTAGATGAACTTTTTATGATCGAAAATTTTTATAAATAATTCATGTACATAGTGAATAATTGAAAAAGAGGTTGCAAACATATAAATTCAATCGTTGCAATTTTTCGAATTTACGATTTGTGAATTTTCCTGACCGGATATCGGAAACTTCGCATCCATTAGCATGATCTAATTTTCACATTTCCAACAAAACACAAGGTATACTCCATGGTAAGACTGAAACCTATTGGATTGACGATGATTATCCACATGCAAAGGTGTATCAAAAATGTGTGCAATCGAGATAGTAAAAATCGGATTGTCATAATTAGTAGTAATTGCGGATCTCACGATGTTTTTAAACTTCACTAGTATAATAGTGTTCAAACCGCTTAGGAGTCATCGGAGATCAAACTCGTTCGACAATAAAATACAATTTAATTTTAAGAAGTATAAGTTCTGTAACTTCGGAAAACTTTTTCGCGAACTTCGCAACCGCTCCAGACTTCGTGGTTGTGGGGTATTAATGTATGGCTGAGTGGACTACAACGTATTCATGAAAGCTATTGGATTTGAGTTAACTGGCTGAAATTAGGCTTGAAAATGTGAATTTTTGGCTCGAAATTCTGGCTTAGGAAATGATCACTTTTCAATCGGAACATCTTATTTACAGTTTCTAACCACCCAAAGAATAATGCAAAAGATAAAAAATGTCCATATTTCCCCGTTGAGAAGTTTTGATTTTCGACTTTTTCACAGTCTTTGTTATTTTTTTCGCAGGCTCCAGGCCGAAACATGAAATAATGGATATTTTGTGCAACGCGGGTCCAAGGTACTTCTAACACCCAAGTATGGACTCCCGGATCGCATTGCTAGAGTACGTGTCCGGGGGGTGGTCGAGTCTTACCGAGCATGTCTCTTAAGTTGCGCGTTGCCCTATTCTCAACAGTGCAGTGTGCATAACAAATTCAACTTGGTTGGAGTATGCCTGGTGCATGAAAATGTATTATTAATGAAATGGACGAGTCGGAGTGTGCCATTAATGAGCAGCCATATTATACGGCGAGAAGAGAGACAAATGGATCAACGATCAATGATGATCACGGGAGACAGGGGAGAAGAGGGAAAGAAAATATTTGGCGCTTCTGCACAATCCCGGACAATGCCAATATTCGGGAACTAATTTGTATTTGCATTAGCTATTTAGATATACTCATCCTACATTGGACTAAGACAGATATTAGGATACATATAAGCACTCTAGCAATACTATTAGGCTGTTGCAAAAGTCTTGTGTTTTTTTGTGTCAGTACTTTGAACGATCATAACTCGCGTTTCATGAATTTTGTCTCAAATCTCAATGGCCAACAAACATGGTGTTGTTTAGGGATGTGCTTGAACTTTGCTCACGTGTATTTCAATCAAGCCGATCATACAACCAACACAAGCAATTATGATTAACCAAATTGCAAAAAAAAACAAAATTTTGATTTAAATTTATTTATCTAAATATTTGAAAGGAAAATTCATGAAACAACTTCATAATGTTGGGTGAGAAGTACCATTGATGTTCTTTCAAAAATAGGTTAGACCTCATGTGAGTGGTTTTGAACCAAATTACATGATAGCAAAAATATGAGCAGACCCAGGCTGCATGTGACTTGTACCTGCTTTTCTGAATGGAAGACCAATCATACAGGCTCCGTCGTGTGTGCGCTGTATGTTCCCACGAAGAGGCTATATCCTCATAAGAAATATTGGCGCCTGCTTGTTTCCCTTTTCAGAAAATCTGAATTCCTCATTTTTCAGAAATATGCAAAATGAACACAGAAATGCAACATGCAGTCATTTTGCAGATCAACTCATTCCTCGAAAGGATCTAACTTCCAGGATCCATAAGAAAAATTATGTATAGGGTAAAGATGGGAGCTTCATATAACCACCATGAATTGAGCGTTCATGCTTCAAAGGAAACAGAATACTGAGAAATATTTGTTTTCGATGGATGAATTTTAGTAATTTTAACTTGATGCTGTTCTCGCCTCTCTGATTGGGCAATGCTGATAAGGTGCGCATATGAAAGAGTATGCAAGGCCTCATTAGTAATCAATATCCGGAAGTTCATCGATCAATCCAGCAGGAAGATGGAAGGCAAAATATCAAAATTCCACAGGACTTTTGCAACAACCTAATAATTACACACATGCACCGGTAATTCTGAAATTTGTCCGGGATTGTGCAGAAGCGCCAAATATTTTTATTTTGAAGACACGGCTCCACAAGAATGCTTCCGGTGACTCGCAGCTTTCTTGAGTATCCGAAACACCAGTCACATTTGTGAATTGCCATTTAGATAACTTGCATATGATCCCAATTTTTGAAAGTAGTCTCATTAGATCGTAGTAGCAATTTGAGGTGGAGAAAGGATCAACTAGACATGAAGGGACATGTTAGTTTTTAAAGATCGTATTTGTTAGCAATTCGTCCGGTGACTCGAAGCATTACTGAGGGTCTGAAATACCAACCTCAAGCGTGAATTGAGATTTATCGAATCGCATGAAATTGAAATACAATCTAAAAAAACGCAATCGAATCTCATGAAATTGAAACGCAATCGATACTGTTGTGTTTAATCATTCCAATTTGAAATTCCCTCTGTATATTTCAATCATTTCCTAAGGAATCTTCTTTTTTTTTACAAAACATTCATTACAGAAAATTGCACACAGGTGATTCATCGTTCTGGCGAATGGATAACTTTTCTGAATTATGATTTCATTGATACTGGCCTTACTCTCAAGCGAATAATCAAGAACCAACGTGCATTTTCAACCTCACACGGGCGAAGGATATAATTCTAAAATTTATGAATAAACAGTCAATTCATAATTTTGGTGAAAAAAGGACCCTAGTGATTCGCTGTTCTGGAAAGGGGCTATGAAATCGGCGGTGTCCGCTTTTCAATCATTTCTTGCTGTTCTGATTATCAAACCCTAATCACGTGTAACATTCAGTTCGAACTCTCTCGTTGCCGGAGGGAATCGTGAGAAAGAGTAAGGATAGGTAATCTGGAGTACGTTTTCGATTAAAGTAACCTGCCGCTTACGAAGTCCTGATCCCCGATGCTGGACGCGTTGCCTGCGCTTCGCGTGTATGTTCCATCCATAAGTGCACTTTAGATGAAATTATTTTAAGCCAACAATATGCCATCGAATTATCGTCCACTATAAAAACGTAGTAATGGCATAGAGATGCAGCCGCAATCCGCGGGGTGAGGCAACATCGACAAATGAATGTTTTGTTAGTCATTATTAAAATAAATTCGCATATTTCAGGGATGCGAGATCGTCTTCGTGTGCGACCCGATGAATTTTGTTTGAAGCAGGGATGGTTCAACACTTTTCACGAATTTTGAGACAATTTTAGATTTTTTTTGGATTTTTTTCACCGGTAAAGATATGCTTCAGACTATTTTCATAATTCTAGATCATTTTGTTTAGCATCTTGAGAGGGACCCTATGGACTATCACAAAATGTGCAGAGAAGTAGGGGTCAAAAATTGTGCCTAGAACAGGCCGATTTTATTCGATTCTTAGGTGACACGCGTGATATAGATTATTGATTGATCATGACAACAAGATTTACTTGAGTTGTGAATAGTTTGAACAATTATTTTTCCCAGAAATGTCAACGGCTTATTGGAATAACGCTTCGCATCTACTCATGCACCAATCGTGAGACATGAGATGGTTAGGTAAAATGTGCAAGCCAATTTTATTTTTTTACATTTATTTTTGATAAATTCAGTATTATTGTAAACTTATGTAAACATCAGCGTATGCAAAACGCAATAGTTGATGACACATAATTTGCACTTATTCTCTATAAATTTTAAAGAAGTGATTTTTTCCTTCTTTTCGTTAACAAAATCCTCCTGCAGCCTCTCTCGTCTGTCCACTCCCAGCGATGAGGAGATGGATGGGAGAGGAGGAGGAGGTGAGAAGGGAGAGATCAACAATCAAGAAATGACGATTTGGGAATTATTTGGCACGAGGATCAAGAGAAAACAAAATCGAAAGCTGACGGAGTGTTGAATTTTATTGTAAAGTAGTAATACGGAGAGTATTATTACGCGAATCGGATTATTCTAGAGGCTCTGAAGCGATGGTTCAACTGGATGATACAAAATGAAGAATTTTGAATAGTTGCCCAAAGGATAAGCACAATGGCTTTGAGAGGGACGATATCATCTTGATAATAATCAAATGAAAAGTTTTATTGCGCCTCAACTGCAAATGCAACAGATGCCTTTTCAATTTATTTTATTAAACAACGAAAAGAGCTGCTGATATCAAAGATTCTGTTGCGCTGCATTTACTACACCACTTTAAAAAAAAACATAAAACTATCAACTGCTTTCGATGGCATTAAGTTGGTTGATCACCTTTCGGAAGATAACCAAAAATAGTATCCTTTCCCTGCATCTTCACAGTAGATTCCCTAAGAGTAAAAAAATTGCTACTGTGACAGTTCTGAGGAAGGATCTTTTTTTTTAGTTATCATCCGGCGGTGATCATTCGACGTAATACCCTTTCGACAGCCTATATATTGTATGTTAAGAAACTCAGATAACATTTTTCAAACTGCGATCCGTTCGTCATCTCACACTCTAATCGACGAAGGGAGAAGAGAAGGAAGAGTTGGAAGAGGAACGGCAGAATACCACGGTGAGAACATTGATTTGTTAGAGCATTGGAAGAATTAGGTCAAGAACGATTTTCAATCGCTGCGGTAGTGACTTAAAATGACCGGTTGGTGCAGAAATCCGCAGAGTTGATTTGATCAGTTTTCCGATTGAATCTGGTTGGTTTTCAGTCCTCTCCAATCACGGCGCATGTTCTAGGGATGCTTCATCATATATATCTCCCTCCCATCGATGAAGAGAGATGAATGAGATCAGATGGAAGAGGAACGAGAGGGAGAGGAAGGAGGAGCGATGGATGCTATGGTGAGAATGCTGGGATTTTTAGGATATTGAAACGAAATTTCACTCTACCATTGACAGTTGTTGTTTCTCTGAATCGAGAGAACCCATTGGAGCGGAAATTCATCCAGTTTTTTTTTTCCATTTAATATTCAAAATATATTCATTTTCTCCTGGTGATTCATGGTTTTGATGAAAACATAACTTCCTTGGATGCCCCGTTTGTTGGTATCGGGCATGCCATGATTCGAAATAAAACAATTAGGAACAATCATACGCTTCCCAATCTCTCTCGCGTCTTTAGAAAAATGTGTGACCCAAGGAACTGGATCTGACCTAAGGAACTGGGCTACGGTAGTTACTTGGGTACTGTATAATCGAATGCGCACGGTACCAGGACTTTTAAAAATAAAGTTAGTTTGTGATATTCGGGGTTACGGTAGCGGTATACTGTATCTGGGGGTACTGTAGAGTCGATTGGGTACGGTATAGAGCAAGAATCAACTTAATGGTAAATGTTTTGGAAAAAAGTTAGTTTACGATTGACCGCAGTGGTGCGGAATACGGTAGCAAGGGGTACTGTACACAGGGTTACGGTATGGGTACTGTGGGATCGATAGGGTACGGTATATTGACTTTTTGAAAATAAAGCCAGTTCTTGATAATCGGGGTTCTCGATAAACGGTAGCGGTGTACGGTATCTGGGAGTACTGTATGATCGATTGGGTACGGTACTTAGTCTAGACCTACCATGACACAATTATCGACCATGGCCGTAAAATACATGCCTTGTGCAGCACCCCCTGGTACTCCAAATAGTGTATGATACTGTACTATTTTTGAAATTGCGCGCTACTAATCTTGGATCAGTCCCTTAGAGCGAATATGAATTTTTCGTTCCCTGGAGAGGACCTTTAATCATGTCCTAATATCCCCTAATCTCTCATCGAATACAATTAATGTGAGGGATATCTTCTCAATAATACACTGTTCCTCTCTGCAGCCTCTCTGGTCTCTCGTCCGTACATTCCCATTCCTCTCACTACTTCTATGATGTAAATGTATGAGAGTGTAGGAGGAGTTGAGAAGGGATAGATCAAACACCAAAGATAGTAGTGAATATACGAGAAGAAATGTGTTGAATCTGAAAGTGCCATTCGTGAATATCCAAACTTAACGGTGAGATGAGAGAGACCAAGGGATGCAAGATCAATAATGCACAAGAACTGTTTAGGAGAAGTACGAGAGAAAATATGTTTGTTTTTAGATAGATACTTCGCCGAGAATTAACACATAGTGTGACTCGCAGATTTTTAGATGATCTGAAACACGAACCTCATTAGTGAATTGATATTTATGTATTTGTATTTCGCATTAATAGAGCATTCTGATGCTCTCGAAAATTGCTGATGATTGTTGATGTGTAATTTTAAACAGTACGTTTAACACGTGTATCACGAGTCATTGGAGGTATGCGGGAACATTTTCGAAAAAAATGTATCCGATTTGGCTCATATTATAGTGGTAGAATACCGTAGAGTGAAGCTTTCGAAAAATATAATTGGTCCCAGAGCTGGCTTTTATGAATTTATCCGGTTTTGCGCCAGGCTCTGCTGTAATTCAGCTCCCAGATGAGCTAGAGAGCTGGCACAGGTCATACATACGTATATGAAAAATATGAAAACCAGATTTCAAGATGGTTGTATTTTGCAATTTTCGACCAAACTCGTGATAGTGTGGTAGTCGAATTTTGAAAAATGTTAATATCGGAGATTTATCATTCTAATCGATCAGTTCAACCATTATAGGGTTGGTGAAATCGGGCCAGCCCGGTATTCGAGTACTCGACTCGGAAAACCCTCATTTTAGCCCGAGTTGGCTCGAAACCCGATCGGGTGGCCCGATCTCGAGAGTGAAGAGTCGAGCGGCTCGATTAGCCCGACTTGGCCCGATTCGGCCCGAATCGAGCCGAGTCGAACTCAGAGGGGCATTTTCGTGTCCTGCTTACCATTATCGTTAGCAGCTATGGAGACAACTATCCTATTGGTGTAGTGGTTGTGTTTTGCACCTTGTTGCCGAAAGACCCCGGTTCAACTCCGCATTCAATTTTTCGTTTTTGCTTTATTTTTAGGTTATAGTTATGAAAGAAATGACCAAAATAATAAAAAAATTGAGCAAAAACGTGAACGAATCGATCGGAATTGAACCAGCTACTTTTTTAATGAGGGTGCAAAATATAACCACTTGGCCAACCGGCTGCTCCCTCGAAAGACCTCTAATTACATTGGTGAGAACGACTCGGAATTGCCCTTATGCTTGCGCTCGAAAGGTCGGGCCGAATCGGGCCGAGTCGGGCCGAGTCGGGCCAGTCGGGCCAAGTCGGGCTAATCGAGCCGCTCGACTCTTCACTCTCGAAGTCGGGCCGCCCGATCGGGTTAGCACCATTTTCGAGCGGCCCGAGTGTTCAGGCTCGAGTCGAGCTGAGCCCGAGTCGAGTTTGAGAGTCGGGTGCTCGACTGGCCCGACTCGGTTTGACCAACCCTAAACCATTATATATCACGTATCGACTAAATAAGTTGGCATTTGTAGATAGAACACAAACTTTGCTCACTTCGAAAAATTCATTTTCGACCCCTCGTATTTGCCAAATTCGAGTGTCTCCAGTTTTTGTTCTTCACACCTCCAGAAATGCGCTTATAGGAAAAGCAATAGTAGTGGCCGACCTATGCAAATCCTGTAAATATTGTGTATCCAGCAATTTACATGCCATTGATAGACGATCATGCTTGATCATGCTCATTGATCACGATCATGCTTGATCGTGAAGGTCCACAGGAAGCATCGTTATATTTTAAATTAATTTTTGAACTGCGACTATTTTTTAGCAGTAAAAATCATTTTGTGGTTGATATTCATTGAAATTACTGGAAAAAGTAACATTGAGCCTCTTATAAAAATTTCGAAAATTTTCCATCCGTGAAATTTAGCATTTTTGAATAAACGCAGTCATATGTTTTCGATTATTTCTGGTTATAAAATGATTTTTAGTGCTCAAAAATAGTAGCAGTTCGTGAAAATTAATTTAAAATGTAACGATGCTTCCTGTGGCCCTTCACGATCAAGCATGTTCGAGCTCATCTATCAATGGCATGTAAATAACTGGATAAACAATATTTACAGGATTTGCTTATATCGGCCACTACTATTGCTTTTCCTATAAGCGCATTTCTAGAGGTGTGAAGAACAAAAATTGGAGACACTCAAATTTGGCAAATACAGGGGTCGAAAAATGTATTTTTCGAAGTGAGCAAAGTTTGTGTTCTATCTACAAATGCCAACTTATTTAGTCGATACGTGATATATAATGGTTGAGCTGATCGATTAGAATGATAAATCTCCGATATTAACATTTTTCAAAATTCGACTACCACACTATCACGAGTTTGGTCGAAAATTGCAAAATACAACCATCTTGAAATCTGGTTTTCATATTTTCATATACGTATGTATGCTTGTTCTTCCATATTTCTCATTAAAATTCTGCTACGCTCTCCGGCATTGCGCTACAAATATTTTATATTTGATGCATGACGCGTATTTCATTTCATAACTGAATACATTCTCATCCGATTTTCTTACTGTCAACAGAAGAATTGCTTAGCATATTTTTTCCGCTCATTTTGCGACCTGTGCCAGCTCTCTAGCTCATCTGGGAGCTAAATTACAGCAGAGCCAGGTGCAAAACAGGAAAATTCCTAAAAACCGGCTCTGGGACCAATGACTTATATTTTTCGAAATCTTCACTCTAGGGTATTCTACCACTGTAATATGAGCTAAATCGGAAACATTTTTTTCGAAAATTGTTTAACATTCGGAAAGCAAAGATGAAGAAATATAAAGAAGATCGTGAAGAGTTGCAATTAGAGGTGACATTGAATGTCGAAGGTAGAGAGACAAAGGGAGGAAAGATCATTGATAGGCTTGGTAACTATAGCTGAAATTTTAATTTTTAGAAATGATGTATGAGGAAGAGCATCGCTCTCCGTTGCTCATAGTCTTGTAGAACCTCTGAAACTCAAACCTCAATGGTGAATTGCGATTCACGGATTTCGCTAGATATTGTGTACTCGAGCGCAACTGGATGTATACGATAGAAGTATCAGAAACATTCATGCAGTCCAGGAAAGCAAGAAATTATGTTTCTTCCAGTTTTCATTTCGAAGTAATGGGAACTAAAAAATAAATTTGTTGCACACTGGAGATTTATGGGCAAGACATGCATTTATGCGCCAAACCCAAAGCAGAAACATAAAATCTCTTCATTGAAATGTATTTGGTCTTACTTTTATCGGCCGTTATTGTTTTGTTTATCCCAAACGTGACCATGAACAATTGAAATTTATGGATCACTGCGTTTATAATCTGAAAATGAATCCGAAAATATTTAATCTTCCAATATTCCGATTATAGAGAGAATATATTATAGGTATGACTATTGTACTGATTAAAAAATTAAAGCTCAGATATCGTCTTCTTCTGTCTTCCCATATCAAAAGGTGCACGTGCTCCTTTTCCTTCGTCATCCCTCACTTCCATCAACGAAGCGAGAAGAGGGTAATGAGATGGAAGAAGGGGGAGAGGGAGGAGGAACGACAGCTAACATGGTGGGAATTCAGTTGATTTGTTGTGTGGGGAACCCATCTATATCACGGATCTCCTGTAAAAATGGAGGAACCATTGAGACAGAAAAAACAATTTGGTCACGGATTTCGCTGAAACCAGTAAGACTGACCAAAGTGAGGGCGAGGAGAACGCCTAATTTGCATGTTGAACGAAGTTATGACCTACCGCTTTGGAAGGCCGTATTTCGGTCATTTTTATATATACGATTGCTGGTCGTTGTGGCTGTCACTGAAGAGAACCCGTTGGTGCATAAATTCACCAAGTTAATGAGAACACATTTCTGATGTATCGCAGCTGCCTTCTTCCATCTGGAGCTGAAGCATGAGACTGCTGCGGAGGACGAAAAAAAGACTGCATAGATACTTGGTTGTTCTTTGTTTGTTTAAATGATGCACACAACGAACCATTGAAAATAAGCTCGCGGCAGAGATTATCATGCAACTGCGAAGTGAGAAACTGCGCGGTTGGTGCGAAAAAATATTAACGCTTTTTTCCGATTCATGATTATTCATTGCAAATTATTCCGTTATATCAATTTAAGAGTTATACTTAAGAATACTTAAGAGTTATAGTTATTAAGAGTTATAAGAGTTATATAGTTATACTTAAGAATTTAAGAGTTAAGAGTTAGTTATATCAATTTAAGAGTTACGTGAGTTATACTCACCTCCATCCTCTCCCTCCTTTAATTCTTCCCCATCCTGTGGTAGGTCAAACTGTAGGACTACCATAATCCCACCCTACCCCTCAGACAGTCTCCGTGAATCTGCTCGCCTAAGTTTGCAAACGAAAATCCTCAACGCGAAATTTCGCACAATTCAAACATGATTTGTCAATCGATAGCCCGAAATTTCAGATGAAGAATTTGTGACACTGTTGTGTGTTTGGTCGATAGAGTGAATCAAATACTTTCATAGGGCACCAACTCGAAACGTACAAAAAACTCGATCAGCTTCGATTAGGAATTAAATCCACGTTAAAACTGTAGCCAGGGAAAGGGGAAAGGGATGGAATGCTTCAAAATGTGTGACAAAGATTATTAGAAAGATATGTGTAATGAGATTATCCGAGACGTTCTGGCTAAATTAGGCTAAAATAAGAAAGGGTACTTCAATTAATACTGGGGGTACAGTATGCACCAATGGGAGTACGGGAGGGGGTACGGTATCCTAGGTCGAGGGACTCGGGCTGGGCGTGGTATCGATCTGGAGGTGCAGCAGCTGGTCGGTCGACGTCTCCATTAGCAGCACAGAACTACTATCGGCTGGAATTATCGATTTATTGATTTTCCTTGATTCAGGGACCCTAATCAATCGATATTAATCTCACCTCGTTCAGTCTCGCTGCCGCTCTCGCACGGAGTAGGCTCGATGTTGAGCAATCTGAAATCGATCGATGGACCACCGTATTCCAATGATACCGTGTACAATGCGGCCCAGACTGAGGTCCAAGACGTCAGATTCCATAGTCTAATGTGGCGTTAATTATAGCCAAAAAATCAGAAATATGAAATTTGGGGTGTTAAAAAAATCTCGATCGTTTCAAAATTTTGAATTCCCGCAATTATCTACTTTTGCCCATATCTTTTCCCCCAGTGTTGTTAGAGGCTTGAAATTTCGTTTTTAGATTATTTTTGGTAGTTTTAACCAAAAAAAACGAAGTTTGAGATCACTAGCTCCATTGGGAACCAAGATATGGCGAAATCGTGAAATTTGCGGGAATTCAAAATTTAGATCCATGCTCGCGTTTGCACAGGAATTTTTTAACACCCAAAATTTCATTTTTCAGATTTTTTGGGGATATTTAACGTCGCATTACGCATCAATACCATTCCCGTACCACTCCTTTGTCTACACTACTCAAAAAATCGATCCTAGACTACTGTAATGCTACCGTACCTGCATATGAATGAGTCGAGTTGGGTGAAGGAGAGGCAGTCGTGCAGTGTCTCCAGAGAGCGAAGGGGCGGCCAGAAACGACGAATCTCTGAGATGAAACATAGAACTAAGATCGAATTACGATCTATCTCCCTTTCTCCTACTGATTGTGAGACTATATTTTCAAATTGTTGAAACGCTTGAGAAGCCAATAGCGCAGAATAGCTAATTCAGAACAGAACAATTACAAGAGGAACATATTTCCACTAGACAGTTTGTAGCAAAAATAGTTTAACATGAATAGGCCAAAATTTCTTTGAAATCATTCAGATCGACGATCAAACTACAAACAACTAGAGATCAAAGATAAAAAAAATCACGCACCTCCGACGGAAATCTCCTCATCCACTTTGTACGTCTGGAGACGAGGGGCGGATGAACTTCGCGCGATCACCGCCGTTGAGAGAACGGCCGGGCCTCAAAGATCAAATATCAGACATCAAACTACATAAAAAGAGGTCACAATACGGTAGTAATAGCAGTCTCACGAACATAAATTGAAAAAAAACGATGCACAGTCTCTTCATTCTATAGAAGCTATCGCAACACAACAGGGGGAAATGAAGAGACCGAGACTCGAATTTCGAACTATACTCACTATATCCTTTCCACATTTGCTCGCCCCGACGGGGAGTGAGCGAGAGAGTATGCGAGACTACAAAGGTGTACAGATCAGACAACAACTGAAGATTACAACGCTATACATTAGGGGCTAACATTCATGAGCTATACACAACACAAGGCTCTCAAATTTCCAACAGAATGGAAAATATGAAAGGTGGGAAGCGAAAAAGGAACGAGGTAAGAGATATGGCAAGATTGCGCGGCAGAATTATGTAGTTTTTGAGCAAATTTTCAAACTGTGCTGCTTCTGGTTTTCCGTTTCATAGATTTCGGAAAACAGTTCCTGCCGCGCAACTTTGGTTGTACCGCGCCTGTTCGCTTATTGAACAAAAACAACAATAATTCACCACATTTTACACTACGTTGATCCATAAGTACGGAAATCCGTCACTACAGTAACTCAAATAAATAGATTAACTCACTGTTACTCAGTCTCCTCTTCTCGTTCTCGTTTCCGCACACGCTCAATTTGCCACGAATGACGTCAGTCGATATGAGTCGATCGACGTCCGAACCTCCTGCAACGAAGCACCAATCGATAATCAGATACCGTATCCTTCAATCCATCTACCGTACCCTGGTCCTACTGTAATCAAAAGTTCAAAATCCCTTGTGTTTTCCGAGTGAGTGGGTGAGCACAAGCACTCTGTCTAGTCTAGTCAAACGTGGTTTGGAACTAAGGTCAACGCTCACGAGGTGTAAACAAACTAGTTGGTGTCAGACATCTATCGATCTAAAAGATCAAAGATCACTCACCTGTAAGCAGATTCACTGTGTGATGTTTGAATCTGTAGGGGAATCTGGAGCGTCGGGCTGAAATTGGACGGACTACTTTAAAGACTACGGTAGCTTCTGCGAGTGTAGTAAGCTTGCTGCTACACAGAGATACAAGATCAGTGAACATTGATCGTGTCTTAAACCCCGCCCAAAGCCACAAGCATTATCACCGGATGTTCGGCACAAAAACAGTTGTCAGTAAGAGCTAATCAAAAGCGCTTTACACGCTCGGCGACGTTTAGCAAACGTCGTCTCGCGTGTTTGGTTGTGTTTAGTGCGCACGCACGCCTACCGTACCGAGGGGTTGCGGGCGCTCTATCCCCGCATCCCACGCGTCCAACGCTAGAATACCAAATGTACTCGCCACAAATTCACAACTATCGTATGCTTTGTATGTGGTTCTGAGGAGCGCATTGTTAAATTTTTGCTGGGCTCACAAATTTGAAATTTTATCATCTGCAGTTCAGTTGGCGATAATCCTGGTGCCCTACCGTACTTCCTACCGTACCACTGGTTACCGTAATCCAACTCACATCCACTATCCCTCCTGTGGTCTCCCAGCGTGCCTCCTACCGTATCCTTCTTCTCCTCCTCCTCCTGTATCACATGTTGCTGCTTCTTCTTCTGTTCCTCCATCGCTTTTTTTGTCTCCTCGAGTAGTTCGTGCACCCACTTTCCGCGGCCCGAACCCACCGTAGCCTAGAGAGAGGAGGCGACGATTAGTAAATCACACCCTACCGTTACCCTCGGTAGGCAGTGCACACAACATGCCTGGTGGTCCTCGCCTCCGGCCTCGCTGCAGGGGCTTTCTGCAGCTGGTGCAGCTGCTGCGACTGCAGCAGCCTTGGGGCTGGCTGCAGAAGCTGCAGCAGCAGCTTGCTGCTTGGGCGGGGCGACCAGCAGCGGCTGCAGCAGAGGGACTGCAGCCGAGCTGCTGTGCTTCTTCAGTTCACCTCGGGGCGCATCTCCCTCCTCCGAGGCCTTCTCATTGCCTCCGGCACGCGTTCTCTCCGATTCTGTAACGCCGCTGATATTAGAGGAACGGAAAATTGTTGAATTCAATACGCATGCTGTTAGAGAGTTAGTAAGGCACGCGCCCCCTAATACAGTACCCTACAGAATACCCCCAAAGCCCTAAGTGCTCTTCACCTTCAATGAGGCGATAGAGCACGCAAAATCTAGAGAGTCTTACCGTAAGGCTTGTTGTGCACCTCGTCTAGGACGACGAGATTGACGCTGAGATGGTCGTTGAGCTCCTCGTCCGACTCGTGGTGCGACCCGACTACGGTAGAGGACGACGTTCCCCCAGTCGCACCAAGTCCACCACTGCTGCCTCTTCCGCCAGAGGGAGAGGTCGAGAGAGGACCAGAGGAGAGTGAGGAGGAACCTGCAGAGGTAGGAAGTTGGTTTTTTTTGGACTAGCTAACCAAATGCATTGAAATGAATTGATCCAGTTGAACTCATAGTCTTGTTGAAACACAAAACGAACACCGAGGTGAGTGAGCTAATAGTAAATTATTGCGCTACAATTTTAACACCTCTGATCGTTTCCTATCATTTTACTTTTTCCGAATAGATTGTAAACATTTTTAGTTGGAGATATACAAACCATCGAATAAAAGCTGTGCTCCATACTTTACACTGACTTTGAAACACATAACTATCTTGGTATTTTTGTAACATCATCACGGGACGCTTCAAGAACATTGATGGTGGCTATTTTCCGTCTCTGAGATACCTAGTTACGGCCTCATCGATCTACCCTCTCCGTCGTCACTAATATGGTTAACGGTCTCTTTGCTCTGCACACTCTCCGGTTGGTAGAGAGGATTAATACTACAGAAACGCGTACAGTGAGAAATGTCAGAACTCTTGCAGAGCGCCGCAACGACTAATTCCGAATTATCTACAGAAAAAAATACAATTTTCCGAATTTTGCAACTTACTATTGACAGGCGCTGCGAGGGGGGTGATAATGGTGGATGGAGTGGTGGTGGAGGAGACGGAGAGACAGTCGGTTGATGACGTCATCAGAGAGGAAACCGCAGAGGAGAGACGAATGGGAGGAGAGAGGGAACCGGACTCGCGCTCCTGGAATTAGGATTAGTCACGAAATATGACAAGGAGGGATTGAGTTTCACAAAAGGGTTGAATGGCTTGTGATGAATGAAATTTTTTTTTAGTACGCGTGGGTTAGAGTGCAAAAAAATGAAAAAAATTCTAGATCACCCGATCTGGCCTACTCTATCCTACGATATCACAAACGCCTGATTAGCGATCCAGGAATACGGATCAATTACTAGCAAAATGCTAGGAGGGATGGAGCTGTGATTTTGTGCTTCAGCCGGGCCATAAAAGCTTGGATCGAACCAGAAAAATGATGTTTAACTCATTTCGTTTAACTCATCAAACATTTTCAATCAAGTAACCCTAAAAGACTACGATATCTTTGGCTACAAACTAACCCCTTCAATTACCGTATCCCTTCCCACCTACCGTACCTTCTCGCTCTCGTCTCCATTCTTATCCTTGTTGTAATCCTTCATTTCCTTCGAGTGCGATTTTGTCATTCCATTCGACTTGCTACAATGGGAATATTGTACCCAGTGGTGGGCTTCAAACATGACTTTTATCGGGGGGGTCGCAAATTGGGAGGGTGCGGGGGGTCGCAAGGCAAAACTGGCCCGGGGGGTCGCAAAAATTGTTTTGTCATATTTCTTAGCCCATCACTGATTGTACCTTGCCTATACTACCCTTGTATATCGACGGAGGCCCTCATAATCATTACTAATCTGTCCCAACGACTACCGTTACCCTCACTTGAATCGATTCTCGTAGATTCTCTCTTTCTCAGTGAGGAAGCAGGGATAGAGACCGGGGGAGAAGAGCAACTCGATGTGGAATCGATCCATTCCCTGAATTAAAAAAAATCAAAAATAAATGTTATTTTAATTTAAAAAATAAAAATACCTTCGCCTCCGATGACGAGTCCTCGTAGACCATGAGCACAACCTTAAAAGATAATAGATCAATGATCAAGCGGCTAGGTTGTCCATTCCGGGAGACAATTTGGCAAGGACACTAGAAAGAGTGGAGTTTCAATAGTACTTCAATTGCCGATTCAAAGTTGAAGAGTAATACCGAGACGATGGTGATTAATTATGAGGCCGGTTGTGTAAGAATCGGACAATCTCTTCAAGAAAATTTGGGAAAAGGGGTTCTCGAGGGTGCTGATCATCGTGGTCAACTTCATTTTGCACCAACTCGATCGGTTGAGCCAGGCTGCATGTGTGCACTACCTCCTTTTCAAGCCATATCTCGGGAACAGATTATCGAAAATACTTCAAAATTGCACAGACGTCAGATAATAGTAATATGAATCAGATGCAAGCTAAATTTCAAATTTTGAAATTTTATGCAAATGCAATATTTTCGATCTCGAATATGAGATTCGGGGGGAAAAAGCGAAGTATACCGGCAGATGCGCCATGTTCTGGGGATCATTTTTCGGATGCATAGTAGGGTATTATAACTAGGGTTGAATGCGCTACAATTTGTTGTATGTTGCATTTTACCACTCAGCTTGGTTTATTTCATCAACTGTAAGTGAGTTTCAGTGAATCTATAAAATTAAATCTTGAAAATAGTTCAAAATAACGAATTACGTCATCAAATTTGTTGAAACATATTCTCATTTCCCTCTTTCCGCTCAAAGAGAGCCGCGCTCAGCAGAAAAAGCATCAGAAAATAATTTGTAGCGCATTCAACCCTAGTTATAATACCCTGCTATGCATCAGAAAAATGATCCCCAGAACAAGGCGCATCTGCCGGTATAGTTCGCTTTTTTCCCCCGAGCCTCATATTCCAGATCGAAAAAATTTCATTTGCATAAAATTTCAAAATTTGAAATTTAGCTTGCAACTGATTCATATTACTATTATCTGACGTCTGTGCAATTTTGAAGACGTCAGATAATAGTAATATGAATCAGTTGCAAAAATTTGGGAAAAAAGGGGTTCTCGAGGGATGATCAGCACCCTCGAGAACCCCTTTTTTCCCAAATTTTCGAAATTTTGCTGTGCCAGACATTGTCCGACTCTTAGGCAACTGGGCTCTTATATAAAAATCAAGTCTCTATCATATCGAGTCCACAATACAGAAAATCAAATCAAACTAGAAACTACAAAGTCCAATTACAAACTCCAAACCTGCGTCATGTAGTTGAACTCGGTGACGCCAGAGAGGAAGTTCATAGCCCGGTTCCACTTCTTGTCGTCAACCTGCAGAGATAAGCGAATAGATGGAGATCAAGGATCAAAATTCTATCTCATCGAATTCATGCCAATTGAAACAGGTAATTACAAAGTTTTCGTGGCATTTTTATCAAGAAGACATTGAGTTTTTTTTCTTCGAAGTCATGCTGCAGCCCAATTAATCTCAGTGAGAGCGAATCTAAAATTGAAGTATCACGGCGGCTTTTCGCTACGACTGTTATTCATCAGAGTAAGAATTCGCTAATGGTCAATGAGATTCCGAGAAGGGGTTTTCCAACAAAAACAATATTC
Organism: Pristionchus mayeri; assembly: GCA_036245805.1. Taxonomy (NCBI): domain Eukaryota; kingdom Metazoa; phylum Nematoda; class Chromadorea; order Rhabditida; family Neodiplogasteridae; genus Pristionchus; species Pristionchus mayeri. Next base: position 42,374,315 of record BTRK01000005.1, read on the forward strand.
CGATCGTCACGATTTTTATAACTCTCCTCATATTGTTCACATTCCCTTTTTGTCTCTACTTTAGATTTTATTACTTCATTAATTAATTATTCGCCACTCACGGTGCAAATTCCTCCGTATCTGATGAGATTCATCAGCGTGTGGATGTGCGACTCTGAGGTGAAATAGAGACGAGTTCGCACGTGACGGAGAGGAGTTGCGATGCCTTGAGAAGCCCTAAAGATCAAAAATAAGATTGTAATTTAACAGTAAAATATTTATCAACTAGAGCAGATCACACATGAATATAATATCAGACTACGTGTACTAGTATGTCGAAGAAGCTTTCAAATAGGACACCATTACAAAAACAGGAAGACCAAACTACAATCACCTCGGATCCAGCCTGGTTTGACTCTCCTCCTCGTCCGTGTTCTGGATGCAGCGATGGAGGTCATTTCTGACAAGAAAATCAGTTATTGATCCGTCGGATACAGTATTCCTGAGATAGTTATCGATATCCCTCCTTTGACCCACCGTATCTTCTTGAGTAGCGGGGTGCAGACGCGCTGCGCCACGAGGATCTTATTCTGCTGTTCGATACCGTACTCCTGCGGGATTTCGAATTTGAATTTCCGGCATCGACCATGGATCAGGGTTCTACAGTATACCTGCGGCACGACGATATCGGCCATGTTCTTGACGCAGAGGTAGAATCGCTCAAAGTCTTCCTCCTTGTTGATGCACAGGTCTGGATTGTGCTCCATGTCGTACTGTAAATAATTCAGTTATCGATTGGCTACCGTAATCCCTATTCGATTTGGTTTCACTACCGTACCTTAATGTTATCGTAGATGTCGGGAATCTTCGAGATGTCAAACTCGACGTCTCCTCTCTTATCCACTCGCTTAAACTCGCGCAGTTCCTGGAAAGTTTCCGAATTTCACCGTCTGCCGTAATCTAGACACGCCATATCCTCATCAAAACACTTACACAGGTCGGTCGGCAACTGTAATTTAATCAATGTTGCATCCGTCATGAAGCTACCGTACCCAAGATTCTACAGTATCCCAGCACTATAGTACCTTACTCCACCGTCGCTCCGCCAGGTCCCACGACTCGTTCAGGTAGAGTGTCATGTCTGAAGTGATGATCATTGATCACTTATCTCTATCTCTCTCTCTCCCCTCTCCCTATCTCTCTCTCTCTCTTCCACTTACTAGCTCGATTCTCACGGTGCCACTGTATCACCTCGACCATCCTCTTCACGTAGCCTGCAGAGAGAGAAGAGATCATATATCACGAGTTTAATGTTTTTATTTGTTTACTGGAAACGGAATAGACGGAGGAACAAGTTATTGTTTTTGTTTTCGAAAGTGATCGATCATTTTTCAAAGATCACTTTCGAAAAATATTTAATTAGTTCGTTTTCAGCAATCTAGATCGTTTCTGATAGTGTTATTATCGCTATTATAAAATCAGAGAGAATATTGATAGGTTTCAGAAATGTTTAAACTACAAATTGATTCTTTTCAATCGATTTTTACATCTTCAAGGCCAGAAAAATTAGAAAGCGCTTACTGCTTATGAAGCCCTTCACCTAAGAATCGAGCAATGTCACAGTGTTTTTTTCGAAAATTTGGGAAATGGGGTTTTCAAGGCTGATCATCATGGCCATAATTTTGCGTCAAATCGAGTGGTTGGGCCAGGCAGCATGTAGGCTGCACCTACTTTTGCGTGCATAACTCCGGAACCGAGTAAGGAATTCATTTGAAATCTGTACTGAGGCAAAATGAGAACACCATGACCCGGGCCAAGTCAAATTTGAATATTTAAATTTGAAAAAAACATACGAAAATTCGGTTCTCGTATACAAGGCGAAAATCCCATTTCCCAAATTTTCGAAAAATCACTCTGCCAGACCTTGTTCGCGAACGGCTTCATATCCCTTAATGACAACGCCGCGAAGATAGTATCACTAGATGCTAAATATATATATATATATATATATATATATAATCTTGGGCTAAACGGGCAGATCGGGAAATCATGGCAAACCTTTGGAGAACCGAATTTTCGTATGCTTAACACAAATTTAAATATTCAAATTAGGCTTGATCCGGATCAAGGTGATCTAATTTTGACTCATTAAAAATTTCAAATTAATCCCTCAATCGGTTCCGGAGTTATGCATACAAACGTAGGTGCACAATACATTATGCCTGGCCCAATCACTCGATTTGACGCACAATGATGTTGACCATGATGATCAGCACCTATGAAAAGCCATTTCCCAAATTTCCGAAAAATCACTGTGCCAGAACCCTGATGACATTGCTCGATTCTTACAAGGGAGACTCAAAAGTCAACGGAGGAGTTTCGGAATTTCACATCCCTAGGTGCTTAGGTACTGATGAGAGACACTCGAAACACTTTTCAAAAGTTGCTTATCTGATCTTTGACCTTTCGAAAAGGTGTCCCTTGGATTCGGATAGCGCGATGCCCAAGATAGCCTACTGATTTTACTCACTTGCGTCCATGTCCAGGTTGGCCGAGTGGTTAGAGCCTCGGGCTCACGTTCTTATTGCCGCTGGCACGATTCCCCTCGCGTCCAATTTTTTTTGCTAATTTTTTTTTTCATACTTCTTGATCATAATAAATGAGCTGATTACAACAACATTATGATTGCTAACATCATATGATTTCAATTTAATGTGAAGCATGTTATCTCGCAAACATGAGTAGAAAATGCTTTGTTTCTACGGGGATACAAGGTACAACATCACTGATGCAGTTTTTTCGTATTATCGTATTAAAGTATGTAGAAACAAAAATTATCAAAAAGAGATTGGACACGAGGGGAATCGAACCAGCTGCAACAAGAGCGTAAGTCCGAGGCTCTAACCACTCGGCCAGCCTGGATATGAACGCGGGTGAGCAAAATCAGTAGGCTATATTGAGCTTCGCGCTATCCGAATCCAAGGGACACCTTTTCGAAAGTTCAAAGATCAGATAAGCAACTTTTGAAAAGTGTTTCGAGCGTCTCTCATCAGTACCTAAGCACCTAGGGATGTGAAATTCCGAAGCTCCTCCGTTGACTTTTGAGTCTCTCTTGTTAGGTGAAGTGCTTCATAAGCAGTAAGCGCTTTCTGCTTTTCTGACCTTGCAGATGTAAAAATCGATTGAAAAGAATCGATTTGCAGTTTAAACATTTCTGAAACCTATCGGAATTCTCTCTGATTTTATAATAGCAATAATAGCACTATCAAAAACGATCTAGCTTATTGAAAACGAACAAATTAAATATTTTTTCGAAAGTGATCTTTTGAAAAATGATCGATCACTTTCAAAAACAATAACAAACTCTCCGAATCCGATCGATCGTTTTATGTTTCAAAACGATCTTGCCAAATCTGTTCGATCACTTTCCCCAGAAAGTGATCGATCACATTCCTCGTCGATCACTTTGTGCTGGCCGGTGGAAGATCACTTTTCACTTTTTAGATCACTTGCGCAACACTAAAACAAATCCAAAATGTCCAACAGTCATTTTCAGCAAAATATAAGTTGTAGTGATAATATTTCAGTTCTTTATTGTGCAACTCAGAAGGAAAAGATATTGAACTTTCGGGCCATTACCAACTAATCACTTATTCGCAGAACACAAACCTTCTTGGTTTGTGAAACCTCCACAAAATGTTCGCAAAAGTATAAATTATTTAAACCCTGCCTCACCGGCGATCTCGAAGCACATCTTCTTCGGGTTTTTGATGAATTCCATGGCGTTGTTGATCGATTTGAGCCCGCTCGGATTGAGGGTAGCGTAGTCGTCGGGAGTCCAATCAACGTCGTCCTACAATTTTCAACTCATTTTCCAGATTTTTTTAGTTCTTACAGGACTCAGGTAATCAGATCATTTTAATTTTAAATAAGGAGGGCATAACTAACCCTACTGAGCACTAGACAAATCTCGGTTTCACTATAAGGATTTCAAAAGAACGATGATTCTTCCGATGATAAACTCCAGGATCGTGATAATCAAAATATTATGAACAAGTTGATACGAGACTCTCTTCGTAGCACACGCTCTCTCTCAACGAGCGAAATTGAGAGGCCAAGTGACGAATTGTTCACTTAAATTGTATGAGTATATCCTCGAAAAAAATGCACAGCGCCGCAATCTAACTCCAGGCAAATATAGGTTTCACTATTAGTATATCACAATAGAGAAATACGAAGCGGTAATAAAATCGAACCATCCCTGATGAAAAAAAAACAATATTTCACCGCTGCTTCAGTAAGTGAGATCTCCTCTACCGTATCCTACCGTACCTGGAGTGCCTTGTGGAGGATCTTCTTGAGATCTTGCTGGAAGTCACGCGCGTGGCAGTCGTCATCGAGCAGGCCATCCGTGTTCGCCGATTTGACCTACAAAGAAGAATATTGGAATTTCTCCCTCAATTCCTTACGCGCTCTCGCTGGTCAGACAGGCCGAGTGTAAGAGTAATGAAGAGAGTGAGAACAATCTCACCAATGAGTTCTCTGACCATAATGGGGGAACAGCCCAAACCAACTGTTCAGAATGCTGATCAAGCGATGATCGGAAAGAGAGATAGTTGATCGATAGGACAGTCAGGAATAGTTCGATAGGTCAGATCCGTGACTTAGAGGAAGGCTATGATGGAAAAGCATTGAGCTTCGGTAAGCTACTAAGATGTCGATCACTCACCATCTGCATCAGAATCGGCGTCAGATCACCGTCGAGAGCAAGAAGACCCTGAATGATGATTATTGATTGCATTCCGGAACACTGTAACCCATAGAAGTTGATTAAAATTTAGCCAAAAATGGGAGGACTATATATCACTATTTCATTGTAGAAGCACGTCTCGATAATGCTGAAGAAAGACTAGTTTCAATTTTCAATTTTAAAAAAAATTTCATGCCACACGAAATTCATGTTTCAGCTAATTCATAAAACGAGTTATGAACCCTCCCTATCAATAATTCTTCGTCGGCACTTGGTAAGAAATGACACAACATAATTGAACAGAAAACAATTAAGCATTCTCGTTTCCATTTTGTTCTCAATAACCAATACCATCGTACTATTGTTTACACAGGAAATGTACCTTAGCGAACGCTGCGGCCGTCGTCTGCACTCTTCCCTCGTCCGAGGCGTATATTTTGAGATCGTGGCGGTAAGTCGAATGTAGTCGCAGGAAGCCCAGACCCTGAAATCGAATATAATAAGGTAAAATTAGTTACGCAATCAGTATGTTTTTCAATGCACGGATACGCAGGTGTTTTTTCTCGGTATGTATAGCATATAACGACACAGTTTCTCGCTCAGTTTAATTCAATATAAAATCAGTTTGCGATTTAAAAGTTTGGCGCTACAGTATACCTGAGTGTCCTCGGGCGAGTTCTTCCCGTCGGTCCGCCGAATGCCCGGGTACAGCGTGCGGAACAGCTTGCCTAGGGCTTCGGCTTGCAGGGAACCTGCAAGGAAGAAGTAAATGAATGGAAAATCAATTTTCTGTTGATCTATTGACCGGAGTAGTGGATACAATATATCAATAATCTATAGAATTCAATCAATTTATCTTATCAGGCGGAAACGCTCAGAAGATGATAGGTCGGTAGTCTTCATAAGTTGCACTCCACCAATGGCTGCCAATAGCTCGGGATAGGTCGTCTCTCCATCGCGCGCGAGGCTTTCCGGGGGGACGAGTCCTATTGAATGGAGTCCAGACAGTTGTCGCACTGCTCCACTGTTCCACTCCCATTCTTCTGATCTTGAGGGCCCAGCGCGCTTTTCGTTTCAATCCTTCCTCATTCCAGTCTCTCAGCTTGGTAATCCCTCTCACGCGGTCATTCCTCCATCTGTCCCTTAGCGTGACTCCAAGCATCTTTCTTTCCATCTTCCTCTGGGTGACTCTCAGCCTCTCCTTCTCGCTAGATCTCAGAGCCCATACTTCACACCCATAGAGAACTGTAGCCGTGATGCAGCTCTCGAAGACTCTCCTCCTGATCTTGATGGACAGAATTCGAGAAGATAGGAGGTGCGAGAGCTTACTCCAGGCCAGCCACCCTAATCGAATCCGGTGTTCTATTTCGTCGGAATGATCCAAGGGAAGAGCTATTCTTCCTCCGAGATAGGTGGCGCTATCGACGAATTCGAATCGCAGATTGCCGATGATTATTGGATTGCGGGTAGAGGTGCAGGAGGTGAGGAGGTTGGTCTTGCTTGCATTCACTTCGAGACCAACTCGGCTGCACGCGTCCATCAGCTTCTTCAGCATTCGTTCCAGCTCGGGTCGAGATTTGGCAACGAGAGCCACGTCATCGGCATACTCCAAGTGGCAAAGGTTCCTTCCGTCGATTCTAATTCCATCTGACTCCCAGTCAATGTTGTCCATGGCTGATCGTAGCACTGCGTTGAAGAGACGAGGGGAGAGGGTATCCCCTTGGCGGACTCCTCGACGCACAGTCACAGGAACGAGCTCCTCATTAACTCGAATGAGTGTAGAGGAGGACTCGTAGAGACGGCGCAACATGTGGACGAGGGAGGGATGGGCTCCGAACGAGAAGAGGGCTTGCCAGCAGGCATTCCACTCCACACAGTCGAACGCCTTCTTGAAGTCGACGAACGCCAAGTAGATTGGGATACCGTACTCGGAGGTTCTTTCAGCGACCTGCTTGATGGCATGCAGGTTGTCGAGAGTACTGTAGCCGCGCCGGAAGCCGGTTTGGGTCGAGGACTCTGTTTCTTCAAGCACAGTTTCGAGTCTCTGAAGAATGACTTTGGTCATTGTCTTCAGGGAAACGGTGAGGAGGGAGATGGGACGGAAGTTCCCAATGTTGGTAGGGTCTCCTTTCTTGTGCAGAAGAGTGACAATTGCTTCGGTCAGGTCGCTTGGAACAGCCTCTCCATCTACCAGATAGTTGAGTAGATCAGCGATAACGGGAGCAAGGTGGTTTCGAGAGTGGTATAGCATATCAGGGAGAATGCCATCCGAACCGGGTGAGTGACCACACTTGAGTTGGGACATCGCTTTGCTGACCTCATCGGGTAGGAAGGGAACTCCTACCCGATGAGAATTCAGAATTCAGATGAGAATTCAGAACTCCTATAGAATTCAGATTCCGATAAAAATCACCATATTCATTATGCAATTTAATGCACAGTTATCTTCCCCCGCTTGAGAATCACTAATTATTATTTTTATACAAAATTAAAATATAAATTGGCAAAATTTCGGAAAAATGTGACTTTCGGTTTCACTACCTTCATATGAGGGACTAATTTCACAGTTTCTCAATGGTCTCTGCCCCTAATTTCGTAAAATCCAAACAACCGTACCTGCAGTAGTCAGTTCTCCTCCCCATTTGAGGATCAGTTGTAGAGCAGGTCCAGTCGGTGGCATGGTGGAAGGCGTGTGGGAGGGGCATACGGGAGTGGAGGAGGAAGAGGTGGAGGAGGCAGTAGACTCACCCTCCACTGGAGTGCGTACCTGAGGGAGATATAGAATTAATATCAATATTTTTAAAATATTAATAATGTAAATAATAGTTACACAGAGAATATAATTTATGAAAGTAGTAAAAGATTTTGAATAGGGAAAGTTTTCAGTGTTGCAAAACTTGTGTTTCATCGTTATTACTAGACCAGTTTTCAACCCTTCCTTCGATCCTTCTCAGCTTCACAGTTTTAAAAAGCTATTTTCCCACTAAATTGCATTAAATGGTATAAATTGTGATGTTTTATGTAAGGAAATACTATAAACAATCGGATTTGCTAGAATGCACTGAGTAACTAGAAAACTGGACGCACGAAACTCTAAATACAGACACAAACATGCACTAACCTCTCTCGCCTTGATGTACTTGAGCTGTACCTTCCGATTGATGCCCGAGAAGTGACCATACCTGTAAAGATCAAAGATGAGTATAACCTCGGCCAGTTTATGTCACAATTTATCCCCGTTATAAACGCTTTATACCGAGAATCACGCGCGCACGCGCATAATACACAACACAACGGAGATTAACGATAGATGAGAGGCCATTCATGCATGACCCCGACCCACGCCACTCTGGCACTGGCACGCTACCGCACCGAGAACTAAATCGAGAACTGACTTTCATAACTCTGAAAATTTTACTAAAAATTTTGTGAAATTCACACGTTTTCAGCATTTTTTTGAAGCTGAATAAGACATTTTCCAGGAAATCATCGATCAATCATTCCTCGTAAAATCAATACTCTGCTCGTACGGTAGCGTGCCTTCACATGCGAGCCCAGGTCTGTGGGCGGAGCCAATCATTCGCAACGATCCCCATACAGTAATCTTTATTCGCCTCTCATAAATCGATAATCTCCGTGAGGTGTACGGTAACAATCGAGGAATGTGGTTGTGGTACAATGGGTGCTGTGATCGATCAATATGATGAATGTGGGGTACAATAATCGGGGGTGAGTAATCGGCCGGTATCATACTGTAAGTGACTTGCAAGGCTTCGATCCGTAACTTTTGCGTGAAAACATGCACAAACTATACAATATGAACAATAATGATAATAATATATTTCAATCTCTGAATACAGTACTCTCTCCCTTTAGGCTACGGTATTCTCAGTACCGTATCGCTCTCCCAACCAATCAATAATCTTCTCATCTTCACTCTCACAATCACTCTCCTCCTCGGAGAAAACGCCCGCCGACTCTACTCGCTGTTCCCTATTCAGGCTACGGCCTTGGTATTCGTCGGCTACCGTATCGTCAGAGTCGGAGCCAGAACCGGCGACTAGGTACTCGATTGTCGTGTCGGGACCACCGTACATTTCGAGGACGGTCCGCACTTGATCCCACTTCTTGACCCACTCCTCCGTCACCTCCAGCGAGTGCTCGATCGACGCCATCTACAATGGAAATTTGACGAAATTGGATGATTTTAAGTCTGATTCTCTCAAATTTGCATGCTCTCTCGTTCTCTCTCGGTCTGGTCGAGCCTCTGCACGAAATAGAAAATGATTCTCTTGAATTTGAAAGTACCCAGACTCCGATTTCACTTATGTGACGTTTGCGTTTCATGAATTAGGCTTAATTAAAATAATGCAGAGGAAGTTGATCTGATGCTTGGACGGTTGTATTATTACTATTACTCTATCAATCTAGTGAAACATGAGTCATTAAAATAAATTAAAATCCAACATTCTTAACACACATTCTATGCACAGGACCTGCTAGTTCTCAAATTGTATGCACAGGACCTGCTAGTTCTCAAATTGTATGCACAGGATCTGCTAGTTCTCAAATTGTATGCACAGGACCTGCTAGTTCTCAATCTAATTCACCTGGAAATCGCATGTTTCACACATCTCTCGTAAGACTAGAATCCCGTAAGAATTTGCTAACAATAAGTGATCGTTGGTTTCTCAATAAATGATAATTTCTATCGATAGGCCATGTCTCTCCTCTGGGCTACGGTAGGTCGTTCGGTGGGCCACATACCTGTTGCTGATTGCCCTCCGTCTCCGCTTGCTGCAGTGCTCGCAGCAGCTCGTTGCGCCTCGACTGATTCTCGCACAACAGCTCCTTGCTCAGCTCCAGCACTTCCGTCAGCTGATTGGGCTGCAAATCAGTCAGTTATCGATTGATCGGTTACCGTAATCACACAGTCAGTTGTCGATAACAAATTCCCGAAAACTACCGTACCTTCTTCATCTTTATCTCGTTCTTCTTCACGCCGTCGTACTTGCGGAAGAGCGCGAAGAAGCGGTCGTCCGTCACGATCATCTACAGTATATACAATTAAAGTCAGTTGTCGATCGACAACCGCGGTGTGGTTACCGTACCTTCATCTTCTGCTTGGGCGTGCGGTCGCCGTGTCTGATCACAGCCAGCACACAGCGCAGCTCCATCAGCTTGCCGGAGGGCGTCGAGACGAGGGGCGGATCATCTAAAAAAAAGTATTTTGTCTCGCAAAAAACAGCAAAACATTTCTGCGTTCGGGGGGAATCGAACCCCCGTCGAATGCTTGGAAGGCATCCATGCTGACCATTACACCACGAACGCTCACGCGATAGACTGTCTTTAGTGTAATAGTGTGCCCGCTCCCTTTCTCATAAATCGCTTCCGTACTACCCCTACCGTACCCCACTACCGTACCTCCGAATACCAGATCAAAGACACCACAAACGCTTATGGGAATGTTTCTATCTAATGTACTAGTAAGACCGCGACTTTTCCCATTCTTCGTCACCGTATATCTCTACCGTATCCAAATACCGTACCTCCTAGTCCAAGATCGAAGACTGGCGGATGCTTGGCGGCGCGCTGCGCCGTCTCCCCGAGGCAGGGTATACTGTAGGGGATCGAGAGGAGACCGGCCATCTTGCGCACGATCATGTTACCGAGGATCTTTGCCGTATCCTGCAATTATTCGACATTTAGCTACCGTAATACATTAGAAGTGTAAGGCTACCGTAACCCTTTCGGAACCGCACCTCGTAGTACTTCTTGCTGGTCTTCACGAAGGAGAAGCCGTTGACGTCACAGACGTACGAACGACCATTTGCCCGCAGCAGATCGAAGCCGCACACTGTTTGCTGCAAGAAAACCATTTGTAAACCCACAAACGTTACTGATTACAGGAAATCGGTGGTAAACAAGTAAGTATTATTGCTAAGCACAGTGAGTATTTTATTCGACCACTTAAAAGTGTTCTAACAAAAATTCTACGGAAAGTGTGCGAATCGAGGTTTCGGGAGGTGCTTGCCGGTTTCGCACTCTTCATATAACACAGATATTCTGAGAGAACGCAGGTGCATGGGAACAACAAATTCAAACTGATTTAATCTTATCGATACAATATCAGCTGATGTATCCCTGGTCGTAGACTTTTATATTCAAGTGGTGAAGCCGTAAAATCGAAACTACCTAAAAGCCGGCTCTCGACATTTCAAAATTTCAAAAAATCATAACATACTTCAATGTTGAGCTAGAAAGTCATTCAAAAAAGCAAAATTACCGCCTCGTCGAGTTCTACAAATCATCTGTTCAGGACGTTTTTGAAAACTCAATTTGAAATATAGATAAGTTGTAAAAAGCGAATTGTGGGTTCTAAAAGTTGTTACCCTGAAAAATTTGTCCACGATTACCCAATTTTTTATTTCAAAATCAGATTCTCCGTGCAATTCTACACCAGGGATATTGATTTCAGATCATTTTAACTTTTTTCCCGGGAGGTTTCAGCGCTCGAAACACCGAAAACCTGCTGTTTTTCGAAAATTCAAAAAGTTCAATGATTTTTCATTTTCATACCGATCGGTGAGAAGCTGTTCTATTGGTTGTAAGTGACATAACAGGGTCTGATCGAGTAGTTGTGAGTGAATTCAGCGATATTTTTGATGAAAAAAATGATCGCATTTTTTCAGTCATTCTCGGAGGATGCTCAGAAAATCCTGATTTTTTCTGAGTAAAATATTTTCTCTGGAAACGACTTCAATCTTCTTAAATTGTGAAAATAGTCTATCCTAAGCAAATTGGTGCCCATTGGAGAGCTGATAAAGCCTGAATATGAAAATGGCAAACTTTCATTGAACTTTTTGAATTTTCGAAAAACAGCAGGTTTTCGGTGTTTCCAACACTGAAACCTCCCGGGAAAAAGTTGAAATGATCTGAAATCAATATCCGTGGTGTAGAATTGCACGGAGAATCTGATTTTGAAATAAAAAATTGGGTAATCGTGGAAAAATTTTTCAGCGTAACAACTTTTTAGAAACCACAATTCGCTTTTTACAACTTATCTATATTTCAAATTGAGTTTTCAAAAACGTCCTGAACAGATGATTTGTAGAACTCGTCGAGGCGGTAATTTTGCGTTTTTGAACGACTTTCTAGCTCAACTTTGAAGTATGTTATGATTTTTTGAAGTTTTGAAATGTCGAGAGCCGGCTTTTAGGTAGTTTCGATTTTACGGCTTCACCACTTGAATATAAAAGTCTACGACCAGGGATACATCAACTGATAGTGTGTCGACAAGATTAAATCAGTTTGAATTTGTTGTTCCCATGTGCAGTGGAACTCATACATTCTGTCAGAATATGCGTGATAAACTATTAATACTGCAGTGTCACAATGTGTTCTTCGTAGCGACTTACACAAAATATTTCGAGCCTAAATGCTCACCTTGAACGTGTTGACGACCTTCCGCGCGATCATTTTCTCCTTGTTCGATAGAATCACCGGGTAGCGCACCTGCATGTAATGTCATTGTAAGGGCACTAGGTCTGATGAGAACTATGACGTCATGCCGCCTTTGATAGATCAAAGGCGGAATGACGTCATAGTTCTCATCCGGCGTAGTGCCATTGTAAGGCACCCTACTGTTCCGATTCAATTTTTCCAAGACACGGATCACATCATTAACTCACACAGTAATGCAATGAACATGTCGAGCTACTGCAATCTGCCCGATACCCTAATAAAAATTGTCTACAGTAATCTACCGTACCTCCTTCCCGTCTGCATCCCTCTCCACTTTCCCGTCGAGACCGGGCGCCTTTCGAGCCTCGGCGTGCGCATAGTACGGACCGACTGCATACACCTGCAAAATAAGCTACTCATCAATCACTACCGTAACCTCAAGTCACTTATCGATCGCCCGTGCCTACGGTAACACCTTACCTTGACATCAATTCCATCAGCTGGTATGAAATCCTCATATATGTATGATCCCTCCTTGCGTACTTCTGACATGGGCGAGTACCAGGAAGAGCGGTTGTTTATCTACAATTATCGATCGATAATTAGGATACTGATTATCGATTTCCTTCTCGTTTTAGGATAGTTCAAGCCCACAACAGAAGAAACGCTTTCGTGCTCTCGATGGTGCGTGTTGGTATGGAAAACTGATAACATGTGAGCGGATTCTAGGGATTCTTTTATGATGGGTCGCAAACTCAGTATCCAGAGCCATGCTGAACCGCACCGAACTATGTCTTGCGTGTTACCGTAATCAGTAGTAAAGGAGGGGCAAGGCAAGAGTAAGACACAATCACCAGTCTCTCTCCATTTACTACACTCTCGCGTTCGCCAGACAGAGCTAGAGAGTGTTGGAGAAAGTGAGATGAATGATTTGTCGAAGGGGTCAATCTGATAAGTTCACGCCGGTCACTAGCACCCTCAAGCAGGCAATTCGTGCCAAACTCACTTCCAACCCCAACCAGGTGCCCTCTGCAGCGGCGCGCGCAACCGTGCGCCGCGAACCCTCCAAACAGAGTACCTCACCACTCACAACGGAGACAATTGCGAATACGCACAACTACCTCGTGCACCACCACCACCACTACCGTACACGACTACACCACGGAAGAGGGAGAGAGAAAAGCTCCTTCTCCCTCTCCGCACCCAGGTTATATCCTTTGAGCTTTCTATCTATTTCAGGAGCTCTCAGAACATGACTACCGAATCTCTGATTACAGTACTCGATTCCTACCGTAATCGTTCTTCGCTACCGTACCTTTCTGAACAATCGCTGACTGCCCGATCCGACGCTGCTCGGGTAGTAGATGTACACGTTGTGGTCCTCCGCGGAGATTGGCTTCTCCACGAATGGCTGGAAAAATACAAAAAAAATTACAGGTCAAACCTTCCATTTTCAATTTTCGAATTCAACCGTTACTAATATGTTTCATGATCATGATATATACAATTACTGCGGAGGTGTTTTGATCCTACCAGTTCATCGTATTTAACAAATCACTAATATAAATGCCCTACAGTACTTAAAATTAAGCTCATGGAATGATTAGGATACTCACCTTGTTGAATACCATTCCGTTCACTTCGATGTGGTCCGAGTGCTCGATCAATTGGCCCTCTGGAAAAAAGTAAAGAAAATGTAGCTGATTTTTAGCCATCGCTTATTGCGTCCCGTGATAAAAAAAAGATAAAACCAATTTTCTCTTCACATATTTGGTTAATAACAAATAATAAATGTCCACCAACCCAGCTCGTTCTTTCCATCTCGTATGACTACTCCGTGTCTCGGGTGTTCAATGCCCGCTCTCGCCAGCTCCCGGAACACTTTCCGACGATCGAGCTGCAAATTGTTTTCGTTTTTTTAAAATTATTGTTTTAATGATTTGACAAACTATTCCTTGCCCTTTAATTTTTTCCACGTTCACCCTTATCTACAAAACTTATCTATACGGCAACAAACCCTAATGGTCATTCTTTACGAGCCAGTTCATCGTTTATTGCATAAACATTCTCAATGATCATTCAGCGTTCATCGTTCGATCTTTTGTTATTTGCCTTTCACCACTCACAGTTTCCGGTGTTTCCAATAAAGGTTTCCGGTGTTTCCAATATAAGGGTTCCAACATGTGATCTACCGAACTGATGCATAATTTATATGGTAATTGAAAGGATACATTGCAAGAAGCAGTCCATTCGAGAAAACTGTCCTTTATGATACAGCAAACCATCATGCCGAATCAAACAATTTTAATTATTATTTTGGGCATGAGCGGAAGAAAGAATTAGACTCGATTCATTTTCTACAACTAGTAGGAAACTTGACGCACCTAATCACCATGCCCATATTTCGCCGACTGATTGGTTCCCTCGTATTCAGGTTGAACTACCGTTCTCCTACCGTAGTCTGCTACTGCATCCCCGATTACTCACCAGGTCATACTGTCGATTGAGGTCGTTGATCACGTACGGACGCCGCAGCTTCTCGTACTCGATAGCCTTGAAAAGTCCAAAGATTAAACTATCATAACTTTCAAAATACAAAATTCTTTCTGGAGATATGATAATCGTTTGTTTCTGTAAGAAGATAAGATCACTATTCAAGCCAGCTAGTGAGCAGTTGAATCGAGGATATTAAGGCGCACCTTGTATAGGGGGAACTCGCTGGAGTGGAAGGATATCAGACAGTCGCACAGTGGCCATTTCTCCACGGGCTCGTTCAGAATGACGTCCTCAGGGAATACGAAGTACTCCAGCCAGTCCTGCAACGATCGAAGATCAGGCTACAGTAATCCCTTATCGATTGCTTCTGTCTGCTGCGTTCTTATCTGCCTATACCTCTTATCTTTTAGCACTGCCAAATATATAGACAGGCAGAGCGATAGAGCGCGTGAAAGAGAGAGGTTACTAATGCCGATTTCTGTCGACGAAAGGCCGCTTCGAAGGTCGTGTTTACACCCGTAGATACACGGTGGGACAGACGTCATGGTGCCGGAGTGGGCAGAGCAATGGGTATTCCCTCTTCCACCTCCACACCCTAGCAACATTCCCTCTTCCTAGGCAAGTATGAACAACAAAACATAAAGAGGCTTTGGGAAGACAACTCGGCTTTTTTGTACAGAAGTGCATATAGGTGTGGAGAAATGTCACCACTTTCTCAGAAAGATCTGTAACAGTGTCGATATCGTAATCCTCCCCTAATCTCTCCAACCTCTCCTCTGACATCCATCGTATTCGACGTTTAGTAATCGTCGACCTGGTTATCTTCACCCCACCCTCTTTCTGATCGTCATCTAGTGAAATGTCACGTATCACCCCATCCTAACCTTTCCATAGAAACACAATCACAAGAGTTATTATATTAAAATAGCCCACTCAGCCATATCGAAATATTCCTTCTTCCCCAATGCCAAGTAATTTGCATGGTGCACAGAATCACCTACAACTACGCTCATGCCCTGCGTGATTTTCAGCCCGTTTTTATTCAAACAAACTACAGACTACAAAGATGAAAGATCATATCTCACACTGTAGTAGTCGACGATCTTGCCCATTATCGCCCTCATCGGCTTCGATGTCGCCTTGCGCTGCATCGCACAGATGCCAATACGAATCTACAAGAGGCCAAGGATCAAACTACAAAGACCAAATATCAAACGACAGGGATCAAAGTTCAAACTACTGAGATCAAACTGCAAACCTTCTTGCCCTGCCCCGAAGAGGAGCTGCCAGGCTCCGATACGGTCGAGGAGGTGGACGAGGGCGGGGGCGCTGCTGCTGCAGATGTTGCGGTTGAAGCAGGCGACTGCTGCGGAGTATGAGGGCTGACTGCAGAGGGGTAAATATTCATAATTTTTTACGGGGGAAATCGAAGAACCCACTGAGACTAAGCTAGCAGCTTAGCTAATGCCATAACTCGGCAGCGAGAAACTGTCGGGTTGATGCGCATAATTATTTTGGTTCTCATTTACTACGACCAATCAATGGAACATAGCCCTCCATTCACCTAATAGCCATTCCGTAACACGGAATCCCCTATTGGATCAAATAGTTTTCCAAATATTTCCCCCTTTCCTTTAAACCGGCAAAGTGTATTCAACAAAGTGCCCATAGTAATATTCAAAGATCCCCGCTCACCCGCTGCATTTCCTGCTGAGGTGCTGGCTGCTCCGGCCGTTGGACACGTTGCTGCTGTCTCGCTGCTGCCTTCACCCATGCTGCAATTTCGAAACCATGATGCAAATTGATAGATCGGAACACAAATTACGAGTGGAACGAAATATTCACGCGAAGGGAGGAGTTTGTTTACTTGATGAGCAGAGGAAACGCGAGTGGTGACGAGACAAAAGGGGAAGAAGTTAAATGTTCCCTAGGAAGTGCATGCAGGTTGCGAAAAATTACACCTACCTCTCTCTCCCTCCTTGC
Organism: Pristionchus mayeri; assembly: GCA_036245805.1. Classification (NCBI taxonomy): domain Eukaryota; kingdom Metazoa; phylum Nematoda; class Chromadorea; order Rhabditida; family Neodiplogasteridae; genus Pristionchus; species Pristionchus mayeri. The sequence goes on from BTRK01000005.1 coordinate 42,390,987, forward strand.
TCAAATTCGCGCACTATTACTCACACAGTTGCCGGATATGACAACCGATCATTAGCCCTATTTTTAGTCAAGCGCTTCCCAGATCACAACTGCCGACCACAAATAACCCAATCGGATGCACACTAACACTAGCATGTGTCGTTCCTGCACCCATAGCGTCATTGGTTCCTTGGCTCCGCTGAGCGTTTGATCTACTCCTCCCTCATCAATTCAACTGGACTAGACATCACGGAAGGGGGTTATAGTGGTCACATTTCATAGTATACGCCTATGATCTCATCGTTATTTATCAGTGCCGTGACTAATCCCCGCACTAAACATCATGACCGAGCGGCGGGAAACAAACTGGAATTCCGGAAATGCTATATGGCCTGACACATTAGCAGTCAATGGACCCCATCGCAATCTATTGTCTTTCTCTTCTATGAGGTCAGCACAGCTAGAATAATGAAGAAAATAATTTACGACAGCGCCCCTCCCCGCTCTAAAGTGCCCTACTTATAGTCTCAACACGTGTACGTCGACGCGCCTTCTCAAGTGCCTCCAAAACAAACCCCTCACTCTAAAGAACCTTCCGGAGTGGGGGAAAACATATTACCCCGCCTAGACAGCCCTTTTTTCTTCTAAAAATGGAGCTGGCAGCGACAGGATGACCGCAAACCGAGAGCATAGTGAGGCCTATTCTCATCCACACCTACTTGACCGCCTCTCGACCTCTAGTCTCTAGTAGTAGTGGATGGGGGACACGAAAGAGGAACCCGGGGAGGTGTGACCTATCCAAGTCCAAGTCCTCTGCACTCCTCTCATTCCTTCCCCACCACTACACTTGTCGCAGCACCGGAGCACCTGACTGGCTCAGGCGAAGGGAAGGGGGAGGAAAGAAGAGCGGGGGGAGGGGCCGGGCTCGGCAGGAGGGAAGGATGAGAGGGAGCAGACGGCCAGAGGGAGCCGAGATCAGACAACCAGGCAGGGCTGAGTGATCTCATCATTTCGCAGCCTACCTCCCGCTTTTTCTCGTGAGGGACAGGCGCGAGGGCACGAAGTCGCACTAGCAGGGACTACTAGAGGCCTGACTCGGAGCCACTTTCGAAATCGCGGCTTGCGTTCGCCGCACAGTGGGCGTCGCTAGGCATCGCCGGGCTGACTCATGGCACCCGTTGTGCGACAACAGTAACCCAGGGGACACTGAATACGATGTTGCTCGACCGAGGAGACGATGGGACGACTGCGGCGGCGTGTCCCCTCGATCTTCTCATCGTCGTTATCACTAACTGCGATGAGATGATACGAGTGCGTAGAGGATCAGAGAAATAGTCGAATCGAGAATCTGATAAGGGCAGATTCGCGGCGGGGACACTGAGCACGAGATAAAACTCCATCAATCTCGAGCCCTGCCAGGGCGCTCTTTGAGGGCAAAGTTCCGCGCTTCTTCTTCAGGGACAAGCGGCCCTTGTCACTGACACTAGAGTGAACCGAACTGCTGCTACGAACGAAACAGCAGCGATATCATCTCTCAATTCTTTTACCAACTCGTAAAAGTCAGGCGGGGATTGGGCAATTAATCATTGCCAACGAAAAAGGCGAGAACGGACAGAGAACAAGCGTGTCTGTGTGCCATTTCTCCAACCAGTTCCGCTTAATATGAACTGCTGTTCTGACTCAGCATGGTCGTTCGTAGATCGAAGACGCATAGCTCCACATGTTGTCGCCTACTAGAGACCACAGACAAGTAGGAGAGCCGTGTGCGAGGGTGGGCCAATTCGCCCAATTATGATGAGCCCCTCTCAAGTCGCGTGCGCGAGTGCGACTAATGTGATTGCTTTGAGCAGAAGGAACTCGCCGGACCGGAACTGTTTCTCGATCACGTGCCCATTCCTGCTCATCTCTTGCTAGAGTGTGTAATTCGGGTAGCCGTCTCTTCATTTTACACGGTCTCTTGGCCGATCGACTTGCGAGAGAGTAAAAATAGCTCGGTATTATTGCTCCTCGTCGCTTGCTTACTGTCTTGGCTAGCCCTCATGACAGCATTACTCTCCAGGCAGCATTACAACCTCCTCCGCGGGCTTAGTGTTCTCCCTTCTTTCATTAATTACATGACGAGATAGTCCAATAGTCTCAGAAGGCCAATTCCCAGAAGCACGCGCCTTAAAAAGTGCCTCCAGCCGAACTTTAGGGACGAAAAAGCGGAAATGAGAAATGAGAAAGGGGAATTGCGTGCGTGCAGCAGGCATAGGCTACTTCATATTCTCCCTTGTAAGGGTCGAAGGAAGTAGGAAAAACGGTGCCTCCGATAAGGCAAACACAGGGGAAGGGTCGAAGTGATTACTGGTTTGCCAACACACGCCGTTCAAACGTCCAATTTCACGGCCACAAATTTGTGGTTCCCGTCGGTGCGCGCTCTAATAATACCCTGCCCCAGGTACCGAGGGAAGTGAAGAAGAAGAGAAGGAAGAAAGCATCTGTTCCTTGAAAAAAAACGACGAACGAGCGGACGGGCGAAAACAAAGAGCACGCGGGTGCTATCTGATTCTTCAGCCGTCCGTCCGCCCGCAAACCACAACACGCCAGCCGGTGGGATCTCTTCCAATCTCGCCCCATCCCACACTATCTCGCTTCTGACTAGCGAACCAAGGAACAGTGGAACGTTAGTCGCCGTCTGCCTATCCGATTCGCTATAATGCAATTGGTGGCAACGAATCTTCTCCGACTTCGAGGAAGAACCACAAACACAACTAGCCACGAGGCGACAGGCGAACATACCAACTGACCAATCTAATAACTGGCAATCGGAACCCACGTCAGCTGCTGGGCTCCTTTTGTGTGCCCTGCATAACAAAAGAAAGCCTCCGGAAGAAGTAACGAGCCCTTCCCGCATTCAGAGCGGAAATTCAAACCGCGCAAGCTACGAAACTCTTTCCCGTCGTTGCAGCAACTCACCAATCTTATTGTGCAAAAAGAACAGACTCTCGAGAATTGAATGAAAAAGGCAGACGTCCTAAGCTCACACGAAGGGATTCCGTTCCGAGAACGCTATTTGTATCTCAAAATATGCCTCGAGAAAAAAACTTCTCCGACCATCCATCATCGTCACTAGGACGCACCAGAAGCCGTGCTGAGCCATTCCGGATACTCCCAGAATCGACAAATATTTTTTTCCTGATTAAACTCTCACAATGCGGTTCTAAAACCACTTTGATGACTCAGGCGTGCTTTCGAAAGACGCGAGAAAAGTGAGAAACACTGATATCCGAGCCGGCGCGAGAAACTGCCTCCTACCCAGTGCCCTATCCCTTCTCGAAAACACCTCTATTTACTTCGAACACACACTTGTATCCTCCATCCGTCTCCCACTTCCAACAACAATATTCGCACACAAACAGCACGTTGTGTCCCGTTCCCGGAACTGAGTCAAACAATAAGCGACGGGTCGGGTGATCAACCCAGACTCTTGAGCCGGGTCAACATGTCTCTCCGCCCACGGAGAAAAGCTCAAAATCTCTCTCTCGAGTGGCTCGACAACATCTTTTCCACACGTGTCTGCTTGAACTGTCTCTCGCACGCGTAGTAAACCACGTGTGGAGAGAGGGAGATGGGGAGATCTTCGGGATAGGTTGTCCCATCCTTCGAGATCTCTGTTCGAATATGGCCCGTTGCCAGAAACCTTATATACGATAAAAATCGAAGAAAAGAGCCAGATCGAACGATTACAAGCATGATCTCGGAGAGAAGCCATCTGGCCACGATGCACGGAAAGCGGCCCACGCGTCGTTAATATTTGATGCATCATCCGACCGTATCGTCCCGATAGCACTTGTCTGCTCTATACGATCCAAACCACGTGGGAGTGAGAGACGCATTGCATTTGCAATGGTTGCAAACTGCGCTTGCACAGCTGATGCCGAGGCGATAAGTGTGATTCACATTGCACCCATCTGGAGATCAAAGACCATCGCCAGTTCTTTGAATTCCGCTTTCCCAACCAAGGTGTGACCGAGCATGATGCGAACAACCAGTTTGCCCATTTTGCGAACGATCCGCTATCTTATTTGCGCGAAATGGAAGCGAGATGAGTGGAGGGAAATCGTTTCCGCCCTGTTCACCGGCGTTAATTAGAACTGACAGCAAGGAAGGTGTGTTCGAGAACAGGCAATTGCTTGCCTATCTTCAAAACATGGTCGGCTCAGCCAAAGAGCGAAAGAGCGGCAAACTGGCCTAGATACGGTAAAGATCGAGGCTAAAAGGCTACGCTATACAGTATAGTCGTATCCACTCAGCACCGTCTTCTCATGCGCAATCTCTAATCCCCTGTGGATGACGGTCGTCGATCTCATCTTTGCTGACGTCGTCGAAAGAGGACACCGTGCGAAGCAATTTGGCAAACGCTAGCGATTTCCTCTTCCACAAAATTGAAAATGGAAAGAAGGAAATTCCGGTGCTTCTGCATAATCCCGTGCGTTACCCTAATTGAGAATAAATTTGCATTTGAATTACCTATTATGTTACAAAATCTCATCCGACAGTGGTTTAGGACAGTTATTAGGATATTGGAAGTGCCCTAGTAGGAATCCCAAAAATTCTTCGAGCACTATGCAACCTGCGAGTGTGGGTGGCCGGCATGCTGTGTCACCTCCTCCTCCGCCTCCTGAATACTCAATTCCCACCACATCATCCATTGCCATGGGCTACCCCCCCCCCCCCCCCCGCTTTAGCCGCCGCTGTCGCTGGTTGTTTTGACGGCGCCGCTCGAAAAGAGAGAATAGCAATGAAAAGAAGGGGGACGGCTCATGGCATCCGAAGCACTAGCGTTTGGCACTTTTCTATTGAAAAAGTGCGAAATTGGAACGGACAAAGTTCCAATATCGTCAAAATTGGTTGGAGCGAATGGGAGAAAGTAAGGCGCAAGTTCGCACGCACCCTTGGCCTGCGTTAACCGACTGTCCTATGAGCTCACTGCTCTTTCTCTTCGTCTCTCGGCCAGTCCCTACTCGGTCCTAGCATGCTACAGAGCGTGCAAACCGAAGAGAGCCGTTCACCATCCATCAAATCGTCCAGAACTACTCCCTAGGGAGAGCCATGCCACGCTGACTGGAAGCAAAGTACGAAGAAGCCGATAGCGGCGATAATGTGGCTTCTCCATTAATCAATATCTTAGCTAGTTTGCTCCATTTTTCAGGGGAAAACACGGAGAGCAAAGCGGAAGAACCACACTTGTTGATAGTTATTGTACTTGTGTTGATGCGGGAAGTCGTGTGCTGAAGAAGTGATGGTCTCAGTCCTCATCCATCTCATCCTGCCATCACTATCCCCTTGGGGAGGAGCGGACCATGAGGCGGACTGGACGCATAGTACGAAAACACACCGAGAGCTAATGGGGCTTCTTATCCCTTTATCTCCATCTTAGCCGAGTCCGTTCTTCGAAAACAACCATCATAAGAAAAACTGAAGTCCTATTGGCTATTATTATAATTGTGTACTAGGAACCTGAGAGAAAACGAATTCCCAGTTTCAGCAAAGGGGAAGAATATTCCCAGAAACTCATTATCTGCGGGTGTGCAGAATGAAACGTGAGGACCGCGAGAATCTCTGCGCTAGTCTAGAACGAGGAGCGAAGTAAGTGGAATGCTTGCACCCAGACTTCCCCCCAAGACCCAATAAGGTGTGCACCCAGGGTGCGGCCGGTCCATACTGCTAAGGATACTGAATTACTATAGGAAATAGCGGCGCGCTGAGTGAGAAGGAGCTGAACAACAAGAATAGGAGAGGAGGAAAAGTAGAAAAAGATGGATGAAAAGCATAGAAAGAGCACGGAGTAAAGTGGGAAAAGCAGTGAGATGGCAGCGAGAATAGGCAGAGGAATTGGAAGAGAAGAGAGCGTAGATTGACTAGGGAGATTCCTGAAATGAGCGCGGGAGGAAATTGGGCATGAATCTTGCATGAATCTATTGATTTGGAAAGTAAGAATAGAGGAAGAGAAGAAGCAGGTAATTGGCATTCAAGCAATATTGATAGTTCAGATTAATGAAGGAAGTTTCTCTAGGATAAATTATAAAGTCGCAAGCGAGAGGGAAATAATGAGCGCTATTAGCGTCAAAGAATTATGCTAAGGAAAATTGTGTTGTAGTAAATTATACACGAGAGCAAGCAATCAAAGCGCTGATGACGCGAATGATATAAACATTTTGTGGCACGCGAAAAAACAGGCAGGATTACAATGGAAGGATTTTTATTGTATTCTAAGAGAGGCTAGAGAGCAAAATCGCAGCGTTCGTTACGCACGGGATTTGATAATGTGATGGTACACGAAACGCGCAGGTTTAAAAATTCGAGCAATCGAACGAAATAAATTCATTTTTACAAACCGGAGAGTGAAACGACGATTAGATTATACTAATTAAACACAAAAAATATAAATGAATAAACGATGAAAATACTAAGAGAAAGCCATAAGCGAGAGGAAACACAAGAGCGCGAGTAGCTGCACTAGTTGCGTCGAGGAGGATAATTTTTTTTTGAAACGGAATCGCAAGAGCAGCATTGCGCTCATCACGGGGATGATTTGAATATTTTGTGACACAATAGACACGCAGATTTACAATTTAGATTTTTGTATTCTAAGCCAAGTAACATTGTTGTGCCCTTTACGATGAGGATTTGAGCATGTGATGGTACAAGAAACGCGGAGGTTTAAAAAATACGAGCAAGGCATGGAAAATATTTTTTTCAACAATCGGTATACTAATTTAACGCAATAATTAGAGATGGGAAGAGGGGAACAAGGAAAGGAACTCCGCAAGCGAGAGAAAAATCACGGGCGGGATTAGCGACAAAAAATTGAATTTTTCAAGCACGCAGTCACAAGCGTTCCCAGAAGGGGATGTGTATGCTAACAGGCAGGACAAGATCAGTGCGCTCATTATGCGGAGAATTAGAGTCTATTGTGGAACAAATACTAAGTTTGAAATTGCAAGAAAATGAATTCAAGAACATTTTTGAAAATGAATTCAAGAACAGCGCACAAGGAGAATGGCGCCATTTGGCCGAGAAATGTCCATGACATCAGATGTATGAATCAGATCGCGAACAAACACGGCACGAAGTGAAAGAAAACGAGATCAAGATCATGAAAAGAGTTTCTCCTATTGGACAATTTTCGGTCTTTTCGGGATGTTTTCAATTGCAATAAAAATACTGACAAGCTCATCATTTTACGCAGCTGAAAGCTAGTCGAAAGACAATGAAAATTTTCCAAATAAGAGATCAATGATCATGGACATTCTGCGATTGCACGGGACGATCAAGGGAATGCGATTAGGAAGTGCAGATCGTAATAAATTCCCCTAGATGATCCGATTAATCAATATTCGTAACGCGCACATGGGATCGAAACGGTCTGTCAGAAACGGATTGAAGGAATACATTACACTTGTCCATTCACACCATAGTTCGACCACTTATAAAATTCCCAAATATAAAACTAAGTTGATTTTATTGAATTGACAAAACAATTTTTTTTACCGTTGGTGGCGTCGTTGCCTAATGAGTCCTCTCGTTAACCATCAATATTACGAATATGAGAGGCAGGAATCATGCGGGTGATCGAGCAGAAATTTAATTTTCACAGATCTTTGACCACTCACTATCGCCTTCACCGATGCGTGCTTGCTAAAGATAGAGTATGAAACACAAAAAGAACGAGGCTATTGTTCAGCAAAAACTTCGCTTGAAAACCTCTGGTTACATCGAGTTTTCCCCAACTAAAACTTTAACTTCGCCGAGTAACAGGCGGCGCTCTATACCTATTCCAGAACTTGCAGTGCTTTTGCGCCAAGTTTGCACAAGGAAATACGATCTTCTAAATAAGAAAGCGCGTACGCGAGCCCAGCTCTAGCCCACAACCACGTCACTATAAACAATCTCAGCCTAGCCGATGAGATAAACCGAGAAATAAAGAGAATTTGGGGATCAAATAATCGAGTTAAACGAAAAACGAGGAGTAGGTGACGTCTCTGTTTGCCTGAGGGGGGCACACTCTTCTCTCTTTCTGTGCTTCTCTCCATCCCTTCCCTTTATTCTCCCCTCTCTCTCAGACCATCTGTCGCGTTGTCTCACTCGCTCACCCTCTATTTATAAGCTTTCGTCTGTCTCTCTCAATATCACATGCTCTTCCTCCGTCTGACCCCATAGAATGGATATCAAAGAGAATCGGATTATAACTCGTCAGCTTCAATCACAATTCGGGTCATCATCTCCACATTTCTCACACAATCACAACCGTTTTACTTCGAGAGAATGCCTAGAATGGAAAGGCCGTGATATCACTTTTGAATTTTAGTCGCATCAATTGAAGCTACAATTATAGGCGCGGCAGATACAGCTACTTTCATCGCGCGTAGAAACCAAAATTTGTCAGGTCGATTGATAAAACAGACTCGAATAGCAACAATTCTCAATGCGCAATCCTCAAAATCTCACTCCTACTTCTCTTCCCACGCGCTGGGACTAACAACAATGAGCAAGAATAAGAAATGCGTGCATTGCATGAAAGGGTGTTGCAAACAATGGCGAACCTAAAATGGGAAACTTGCTGTTCAGAGACTAGGCCGCACGTGCATTGGGCAATCGCCTCATTTCCCACGCCCTCGTGAGTACTGTGAGAATAGAAAGCGTAGCAAGTTGGCGTGCCTCGGTGCACAAAGGAATCAGCAGAAGGGGACGGAACGTTAAATGTACGGTAGCTGACTGTCATGCTGTGCCTTGTGTTGTGCGTGCAGGCACAGCACGACAGGCAACTACTGTACATTTAACGTTCCGTTCTCTTCTGCTGATTCCTTTGTGCACCGAGGCACACCAACTTGCTACGCTTTCTATTCTCACAGTACGAGTGAGCAAGAGCCCCATTTACCACTACTATGAGCTACGACACTTTTACTTGTTAATGCCCACAATTGAGCTATTGAAACAGGAACGAATTGAGGAGTGCGGAATTACTCTACACGCTATCTGGCCGATTAGATGAATGATTGAGCAGGACTAGAGAGGTCGCAGCTATTCATTTCCTAGTCAAGAGTGCGAGAGGGCAGAGCGCTGAATGCATTACCGTCGAAGGACCTCGTACGGGTTAGAGATCGACACGGTGGTGAGAGGGATCGGAGGAGAAGTGGAGAGACGAGAGAGTGTGCGAGTGGGAGAGAGCGCAGACTTGCAAGAAGGGTGAGAGACAATGGAGATTCAAGAGCGCACAGGCAGTCAGAGAGCAAGGCGAAAAACTGCGCACTACTTCAGCGATCGGCGATACGTGTCAATGACGGGGCAATCTTTTGACTCTCTCAAATTCGCGTCCTCTTCCACGATGTTAGACAGAGCAATAGAGTATAGCAATAAGAGAGAGTCAGAAAGATACTCCGCAGGCGGCGAACTACAAAGGGAGTAATGGTGTGAATTGAGTGGCTCTTATCTAAAGTGGACAAACACCTTGTAAATTGGTATAAAGAGAAGGAGTAATAGTCCAAAGACCAAGTACTGAAATCTGGTTTCGAACCAATGGAACTGCAGAAGAACTCGGAAAATATACCGAAAAAATTAACTTTATTGAACGAGAGAAAAAACAACCATCTAGTGCTGAAACAAATAGAGGTTTTAACAATCAAAAAAATGTAATCATTGCTACTAAAGATTCCATTCGACTACCGTAATCATTCGGCAGGATAACGTGCCGACTCTCCAACTACCGTAATCTCTCTTCATCCCTGGAAGCTGTGCACGAGATCCGTGTGATCGCCAGACTCCTGCAGCAGCCTGGGAAAATCAAAATTAGGAGTAAATTGTTTTCATCGAAGGAAAGTGAGACATACTGCTAACAGGAATGATTTCAGTTTATGAAGGGAATGTGAAGCACAGTTTCACCGATGAGCAAAACTCAAATTTAGAGGATAAAATATAACGAGAAAAATTAATCAAACCTCGTTTCTTGCACGAATCCATCGGGAAGACGATCTCGATCTCGAAGACGATCTCGCATCCCTGAATTATGAACTTATTACGCTAGTTGAATGTAAATTGAGCCAACAAAACATGTCTAGGCCCGGAGAAAAATAAGTAATTTTTACCGCATCTAGGCATCAGACAGAGTTCTTACAAAGATCAAATCAAAAAATCTATATCCTCGATAAATTTGATATTAGGGCTGACCATTAGTTCTCCCTCCTTCACCATTCTTCTCCTCGCTCCTCTCCACGAATCATCCGCAGTTGAGAGAACGAGCACTAATCGATCGGAAGAGGATACCGTATCCTGAAGATTATAGATTGACCCATGAACTTTTCACTACTAATGTACATCTACTGATGTTCTTGTTCAGACCTTTTCTCACAATCAAATCTATACTCCTACAGTACTCCCCACTATCCCTCTACCGTAACCTGCAGATTTTCGATTGTTCTCCCTTCATCCTGGAAGATGTGTACGAGATCCGTGGGATGGCCAGACTCCTGGAGAAGCCTTCGATTGCCAAAGTATGATTAATTATATTTTTAGACCAGAACAACTGCCAAATAAAATAATCGAAAATACGGTGAAGCACATCATCGTCAGTGAAGAAGATTGAGAAAAATTTAATATGTGGCACAAAACCCGCGAACACTGCCAGCCCAAGTGATCTCGGTTTGTGATACGAGTGTGAAGCACAGCTTTACCAGTTATCAAAAAGTTCCAAAATTAGTCACTAAAAACAAGAAAACAAGGAAAACCTCGCTGCTTCCTGCACGAATCCATCGGGTCGGCACACGAAGACGATCTCACATCACTGAATTAGAATTTTATTACCGTAGTTGCGTAATAAATTAAGACAGTTATAACATATAGGTCCAACGCTTAATGAGTGATTTTTTGCCGCAGCTGGGACAAAACCAGTACACTGAGTCACATCTTTCAACCAAAAAGATAAAGAGTATAACAATATTCAAACTGCTGGTCAGAATCTCATACACCATCAATAATAGCAACTTGCTGAATTGCCGTTGCCAATACCATCTTTAGAAAAGAGCAATGCGCTAATTCAATCTTCGAAACCCATGTTTCCGCACAACCAACAAATCGATTAACCACAGATATTAAACTGTCACCAAGTTGAATCCAGGCATCAGACACCGCTCTTCCCAATAGATCAGTACAATGCGTCGGTATTTTGATAATATCTTTTCATAAAACTAACCGTTAGTTCTCCTAAATTCTCCTTTGCGATTCTTCCCCTCGCTCCTCTTCACGAATCATCAGTAGCTGAGAGAAAGTGCACCATCGATCGGGAGAGGATACCGTATCCTGAAGATTATCGATTGACCAAAGAATATTTCAAAATTATGAACTAATGTACAGCTACAGCTTTTCCGGTCAAGAAAATTGATAATTTGTTGTTTAAGAAAACGAAAAAAAGAATAAAACCTCGCTGCTTCCTGCACGAATCCATCGGGCCCGCACACGAAGACCATCTCACATCCCTGAATTATGATCTCTTAGTTGAATATTAATTGAAGAGGAAAACATGTCTAGGTCCAACACTAAATAAGTGATGTTTGCTGCTGCTGGGAGAACTGGTACACTGAGTTACGATTTATCGATCGAACCCCTTTGGACGCGTACAAAAACCATACAAAGTACTCGACAGCATCTCATTCACCATTACGAACTAGCAACCTTTTGAATTGATGTTGCTCTCAATCATCTTTAGAATAGACCAACATGCTACTCCGGTCAACCACTCTCTCCCTTCGCAACCAACAAATCGATTACCCATTGATGGTGAGCTTCCCCCCATTCACACAGTTTAATATAGGCATCAGACAGCGTACGAATAGATCAGGACAATGTGTTGGTTTTTTCTTAGAACTGACCGTCTCCCACGTTACTACCATTTCGCGATTCTTCCCCTCGCTCTTCTCGACAAATCTTCTGCGGTTGGCGGAACGTGCACCATCGATCGGAAGAGGATACAATATCCTGAAGATTATCGATTGGCCCAAGAACATTTCGATACTATCATTTAATGTACAGCTAGTGCTGTTGTTGTTCAGACTCTTTTCCCCAATCGAATCAGTGTTCCTACAGTATTCTTCAATTTTCCCTCTACCGTAACCTACAGATTATCGATTGATCTCCCTTCATCCGTGGAAGATGTGAATGGGATCCGTAGGCCTTAATCCAGCTGCAGCCTTAGAAAAATAAAATTAAGATTAATTTGTTTGCTTCGAAAGGATGTTCACGGACTATTCTCAGCTGAAGTGATCTCGCTTTATGAAACGAGTGTGAAGCACAGTTTTACCGGTCATAAAAATTCAAAATTTATTGATAAAGGATAAAAAACAAATAAACCTCGCTGCTTCCTGCACGAATCCATCGAATCCACACAAGAATACGATCTCGCTTCACTGAATTACGATATATATTATCTACGAGGAATACAAATTGGGGCAACAAAAATATCGGGGACATACTCTCAATGAGAGATTTTTGCCGCAGCTGGAACAAAACCCGTACACTGGGTAGCGATCTTTCAATAAAAAAAGAGAATAAAAAATAGAAAGTGCTCCTCAGGATCTCATTCTCCATCAAGACTACCAACCTGTTGAAATTGCGATGCTCACTATCATCATTAGAATAGAGTAACAAGGTACTTCGATTGTCGACTCCCTTGCCGTTCCCAACAACCAACTAATCGATTACCCATTGATAGTGAGCTTTCCCCATTCACACATTTGAATCTAGGCATCAGACACCACTCTTCCCAATAGATCAGTACAAAGCGTTGAAATTTTGATCATGTTTCCATAAAACTGACTGTTAGGTCTCCCACATCCTCCTTCGCGATTCTTCCCATCGCTCCTCTCCACGAATCATCCGCAGCTGAGAGAACGTGAACCATCGATCGGGAGAGGAAACCGTATCCTGCATGTAATCGATTGGCCCAAGCATATTGGATTATCATCCACTAATGTACAGCTATTGCTGTTCTTGTTCAGGCACTTCCTCCCAACTGGAATCAATGCTACTACAGTTTCCCTATTTCCCTATATCGTAACCTGGGGCTTGTCGATTGATCTCTCTTCATCCCTGGAAGATGCGCACGAGACCCGTGGGATGGCCAGACTCCTGCAGCAGCCTGAAATTCAACATTCAAAGCATTTTTATGTATTTGCAAGAGAAGAAGACCGTTCACTGTCAAGTGAAATGATCAATACTTATGAGAACAGTGATATTCACTTCAACATAGAAGCACTAGGTGGCGCAATTTACAATTTTAAAATTATGGTATGCCCATTCCGTAAATCAATCGATATATCTACCGTGACTCTCCCATCCTCTCTCCTCGATCACTCCGACATCATCTAATTCAAAATTACGACTAGCAACCTTTTGAATTGCTGTTGCTCACTATCATCTTTAAAATAGAGCAGCATGCTACCACGATTCTCCACTCTCTCAATTCAGTACCAAATAATCGACTACCCATTGATAGTGAGTTTTCCCCCAGTCACCCAGTAAAATCCATGCATCAGCCACCGCTCTTCCCAATAGATCAGCACAATGCGTCGGTATGTTGACACAGCGTGTCAGAGAGATCGAGTTCCTTTGTTCGTCGCGGCGCTCGAGCAATATCATTTCTGTTCACTTGTTAGAGTGGAGTGGTGAGACTATGAAAAAAGTGCTTTATAATTTCGATGAAACACATGATATAACATTGTAAAAATATCAAATATGTAAATGTAAATACATATATCTCTTATTTTACGAGTAAAGAGTCATGCCCACCGTTCTCAACCATGTATTTTTTTTGAATTTTTTTTGAGCGGATTTTGCGAAATTCTAAAAATTTCTCCACTAAAAATCGAACTCTTCAGAGGGGAATCATGGGGGACCCCACTTGTGGGGTGTTTTCTGAATCCACATGCGTAGCTCTACAAATGCAACAGACAGATTTTTGATATTGTTTTTAGTATTCGAAAAACGGCCGTGAACGTGCAACCATAGTTGCCCACGCCGGCGGCGACCCCCATGACCCCCTATTCATGGTTTCGCACTGCTCCCCTCGATTTAGGGACCTCCAAGTAAAATTTTCAACTCGTGGTGTATTTGAAAGTGCAGTGCACGGGGCTCTTTTCTACTCGCCCGCGAATTCAAATTGCCGTTATAAATTGGTTTTTATTAAATATTTCGATTTCTTCAAGGTGCCCCTATTCGGTTTTCGGTGAATGGAAAGAACAGATTGGTATGCGACTTATGAAAAATTTTGAAAGGATTCTGTATTTGCAAACATCCTGAATTGCACACTCATTTTAGCAGACTTTTTGAAAAGAATAGTCTAATGAACGTCTTACAGAGTGCCCCTCCTCAGTTATATCATTAATCGATTCTATAATGCCGAATAAAGAGTTTACGACAAAATTGAGAAAATTGATATTTGCAAACCTTGTTTAAAAAATTAATGTAATTTAATGTTTATTTTTTGCCAATTACGGTAGCCTTCGTCGTAGGATACCTGAAAATGTTACGGTAATTGTTACTATCGACGTTTCTCGTCATTTCATCATTCATTCTCGATTTTTTGCGAGGCAGTTCCAGCTGCAGATCCTCTTTTCCTTCCTTTGAAGGTATCTTTTTACTGGGTTCGTAGTCATTCTTTGACATTATATCGTCTCAGATGACGTCATTAAAGATTGATAGCGATGGGAATGAAGTTCTGTTGATCTATTCTAAGGACTCCACATTTTCTAATCACTACCCATCACCATTTGTGGACCCGACAACTAACCAGTACTACAACTGCTCGGAGCAGTATTATATGTATGTACATATATGTGCAATGATATTGAGATGAGATAACACTCGTCTTCTAGGCAGAAAAAGGCCTAGTATCATGACGATTTTGAGTCTGCTAGATTGATTATGGAGTCAGAATCTCCAGGTCGACAGAAAACTCTCGGCAAGAAAGTAAAAGGATTCGATCAGCCCGGTTAACGTTGCTTGATACTTGCTCAATCTAAATTGAAATTCAGATGGGATCTTGTTTCTAGAGATGTGATGTACAAAGGCGTCACGATGAAATTTAAACAAAATAGAGGTGCTCTAAGAGAGTTGTTATCCACAGGCGATAAAACTCTCCTAGAATGTTCGCCGACTGACAGGAAATGGGGAATTGGTGAAGTTCATTGAACTAAGTCTATTCTAGGGGTGGTTGCAGGAATGGATAGAGATGATCGTGACGTGATTTACCGTGCTAAGTGGGGCGAAAATTGGATGGGTAAAATTCTGATGAGAGTACGTGATGAGTTAAGAGAGGTTGGTCAAATTACAATGACCTTGACGAACACTTCCTCTAGCTCTACGATCCGTCTCCTCCAATCTCTCCTTCCAGAGTGTCTCATCAAGCGACAGAGGTAATTAGTAGTGGGCAAATAATAGTGACTTTTAATGAATCGTATATAGTACACTGCACGTGTTTCTCCATTCGATACGAGTGATTTTCCACCGTTGGAAAAGTCGAAATCCGATACAGTTGAGGTTCGGCCTGTAGTTATTAAAGAAAGATCTTCTGGTTGGAAAATAGGTAAAATAATTGGTCAAAACCTCTATAGCACTCGCCCGTGCATCATCCATCATTGACGAGTGGGAAGAAGAAATCCCCTCTCAAGGTAAAATGAAATAATAACTATTTCCTGTGATCTAAATGGGAAATGCCTCTACAGTATTCACTCTTCCCTTCTCCTCATTTTCAATCTTTCGGTCAGCTCTCACCTTCAGAGAGTCAAGTGAGGATGTTGTAACAATAAATATTGAAATGATCAGCCATAAATAATCAAATATTCGGTCTACAGTACACATACGCTGTCAAAAATTCTCTGACAAGGCCAGCGTTGAAAAGCACGAAATCACAGAAAAAGGTAGTGACCTCATACGTATGACATAGCGAAATTTACGTGGGCAACGTGTCTTCAGTGTTTCACCTCGTCGCGATCGACTCTTCTACCCTCTCATTCTATCTTGAGTACTTCCCGAGACCCAGTGGTACGATAATTTGATGACAAATAAGAATCACATACCGTAGTAAAGCTTAAAAATATCCAGTGTTCGGCTAACCTCTGGACGGAAGCAAATTCCGCTCCCGAGAGGAAGACTCCATCTAAGGTATCTTCTGGTCTCAAAAAACCCTCCCTCATTGTTTGTACAGTGTTCTCCAATTGTTCCTTCTCCCCCCTCACTTATCCATTCATCATCTTCCAAGAGTGGAAAGAGATCAACCAAGAAGGTGTAATTTCGAAGAAACTTACCGTAATCTTATTGTTTCTAAAGCGTTCCCTCATTGCTCCTTCTCTCTCACTTATCCCGACAGCACCTTCCAAGAGTGGAAAGAAGAAGTCACCCAAGAAGGTGTATTTTAAAAAAATCTTAACGTAATCTCATAGTTTCTACAGTGTTCTCCCATTGCCCCTTCTCCCCTCTCACCCATTCAGGCACCATCATCGAAGAATGGAAAGGAGAAACCACCCGAGAAGGTGTAATTTAAAAGAATCTTACCGTAATCCCATTGTTTATACAGTGCTCTCCCATTGCCCCTTCTCCCCTCTCACCCATTCAGGCACCATCATCGAAGCATGGAAAGAAGAAGCCATCCCAGAAAGTATTGGGGTGTCCGGAAAATTCGTATAATGCTTCGGAAAAAAGTCAGTTCGCGATCAAATGCAGTCATTGCGCAATCTGTTTGTCAACAATGTATTGCATCATTCTGAAGTTGAGTAGTGAGAGGATTTAATCAGTCTCCTAGTTGCTACATTGATTCTTGTGATGGACTCCCATCTCTACCTCCGAGCAGTTTTACTTCATTGCTACCGTCTTGGCCGATCCGTCAAGGAGGCCCACTCTGCCCTGGCCCAGTCGGAAGGAGCTGACGCCCCGTCCATACCCTTCTGCTATAAGTGGTTCTCCCGCTTCAAGAAAGGGAGTTTGGTCTCGATGATCAACCCCGCTCTGGACGCCCTCCCTCCCTCGATCAGCCTCTCGTTCTCCGCACACTGAAGCGCAAGCCCATGTCCAGTGTGCGTGAGTTGAAGAAGGATACTGGTACTCCCAGATCAACGGTGTCCGATATCCTCCATCGATCTGGGAAGAAGCCGAAACTCCCACAAGTGATTCCCCATGACCTCTCCCCCGAACAGCTGAAAAATCGTGTTCAAGTCTGTCGGGAATTACTCCATCGTAGATCCAATCTTCGATGGGTCAATTCCATCATCGCTACAGATGAGAAGTGGATCACGTACGATAACCCTGTGAGGAGACTGCAATGGGTGGATGCAGATGAGAAGCCCACGCCCGTCCCGAAGAAGGAAGAGCACGGAAAGAAGGAACTCCTCTGCTTCTTCTTCTCAGTGCTCGGTCTCATCTACTGGGAGATCCTCGTCCCTGGCACCAGCATCAATGCCGACCTCTTCTCTGAACAACTGGAAGATGTCGCGATCAGAGTCCCTCCCAGACTCCTGAACCAGGGCAAAATTCTTCTTCTGATGGACAAAGCTCGCCCACATCGAGCGAAGATGACCCAGAAGAAAATGGACGAGCTGAAGATCGAGAGGATTCCCCATCCACCGTATTCCCCGGATATCTCCCCATGCGACTACCACTGCTTCCGCTCTCTCTCTGACTTCTGCAAAGGAAAGAAGTTCAAGAATCGAGATGAAGTTGTGAGGGCTTTCGTGAACTGGGCGGTCTCGAAGAAACCCGCATTCTGGAAGAGAGGAATCGAGACCCTGCCCAATCGCTGGAGGGAGGAAGTGAGAAAGAAGGGGGCATACATTGGTCACTGAGAATTGTAAAGCATTGAATAAAAAATAAAAACAAAAAATTATACAAAAAATTATATCATAAAAATTTTCACAGATTTGCAATCGTAGCGCTGCTAGAAGAAGTAATCTATCCTCATGGTCTGATAATCAGCTAACATATGGATGGGTTGGCAACATAAATCCCGATAACTTTGAAACATTACTTTTAGCTTCTTCATCTTGACTATCTAGCCTCATCCAATAATGTTCCCCTATCTTCTCTTATTAATAAGTAAGTTCCACGTAACTCCCAATGTTTTCGTAAATGTAGGAGTTGTTTCTCTTCCAGTGAGCTCAATTGTAAATCAGCAGAACGAAGAAAAATTTGGAGACTACTGAACAATATCAAGAGTGAGGAACATAGAAAAAGACAGCTTCGAATGTTCAGTTACAGTTTTTACGATACTCCGATAGAAATTAGTAACATATGCAGTAGCTCAAACTGTTCAACTAAACAACTAGATGATACTACTACTCCCTTAGTCAGTCCATCCTCACATGACACACCCAATCTTCCCAATTCATTCCATCATCCCGACTCAGAAGTAACCATAGCTAGTCCTCTCAGATCATTTACTCCTCTACTCACTTCCCCATCTAACTCACATCAGAAAAGCTCGCTCTCTCCCTCTCCTTTCTCGTACAAATCCCCGCTTAACTCCGATGCGCTCACTGCGGGTCCTCCTTCGCGCGAATTACAATCAATTCCACCTGGTTCAAATACTAAAACGAGGCGCCTGCCTCGATTGACATCCGATTTCTCTACCCCTCAATCGATGACGAGATTAAAGCAAAATCTCAAACGGGCACGTGATTCCCGAGACAATTTCAAATTAAAATATCATGAGAAAAAGAAGATATGCCTGTCTCAGGATAATGAGATCGAAACGCTTACCATTTCATTAACTGATTTAGAAAAGAAATACAATTCCACTACTGCGATGCTCACTGAGGCAACGAGAAAATGGACAGAATCGGATAAAAAATGGCGCGATGCGCTTAGGAAATTGAGAGAAAAAGAGGAAGAGGGTGCAATGAGACTTGAACCACTTCCTTCTCAAATTATTACAAAAATCTGTCGTGCCTACACATTCCCATGTAAGAAAACGATGATTGAGTGTAAACGGTTCGGTGTGAGCGATGAAAATGTAGGCCCCGTTATGCAAAGTGTTGTGAAAAATCTGCTGAATTAAACCTTGAGTCATATTCCATCGCCAAATATTGTTGCTCGCAGCTCTTTCGTAGGACTTGGTATTGCGCAAGCACACACGCGTGCAGTTCTCGCTGAAGCAGTAGCTGATCAGCAGCATGCATATCATGGAGGATCAGTTTCTAGCGATGAGACGGCGAAAAATACTCATAAACTGCAAACTTACAGTATTTCACGACGAGGAAAAAATGGCGAGGCAATTTCACACGTTTTGGGAACTCGTCCAGTAGTGTCGAAACATGCACAAACTTCCCTGGACACATTTTTTCAACTGCTTGACGAAATCGATCGCGCAGCATCGATCTCTTCCACGTGTAAATCATATTTCGAAAAGTTTCGAGATGCCATTATCTGTTTTCTAAACTCAGCAGTGGGCGATCGAGCTGCAACACAAGCGAAATTCGCAGACTTGATTGAAATATATCGGAGAGATGTTTTGCCTACCGTGATGGAAGGATGGAGTACAATGACAGCGCAAGAACAAAGATTACACTTACTTTTCATGTCGGTTCCCTGTTTTGTTCATATCACGGCTAGTCTTACCGAACCAATTTGCGCGGAACTCGCCAAGCAAGAATATGAAATAACGAATAGCAAAGATGCGGGAGATGGAAAAGCCACTGCGCTAGCTGTAATTCGTGAAATGATCCGCCATTTCGGCAGGCGTGGCGCTGCCAAGTACGGTACCTACGACGAATATTTATCGTGGTGCGACCATCATGATCTTAAAAGTGTGAAACTTCCATCTCTGAAGGGGAATAGATTTAATGTCATTCCGGCTGCAGCCACTCAAATCGTAGCAAACAAAGATCAATTCGCGCAGTTCATCGAATATCATAAAATGGACAAGCTCAGTGATTTGAGGGAAAGTCTGAACCAAGACCTTCCATTTTCTCAGATTCACGTATTGGCTTTATTTGACATCTACTTGACTAGTCCCATCTGGCGCATGTCTAATGGTAAAATGAATATCTTCGATACCACTAAATTCGTTAGTGAAATACTGGCTTGGGTTGATGAACGCGTAGCGAATCCAATGATGCTATTCACAGGCGGACCACCTCTCTTGACTGTAGTATCTGTGAATGATAGCCCCTTCTCCCTAGACCGAGAAGCAGCTGCACTTGTGCTAGCGATTAAGCCATCTCAGTTAGCACTTGAAGCAGCTAGACGAGCTATGCATGCAGTACATGCATTTCTCACAAGGGTGTACGCGCCTTACTTGCCTGGTGGTCGTTATCACAAGCTCTGTTCATCTAATAGTCAATTCGCAACTATGGCTCGTCAAGCATTTGATGCTACTCCATGCAACAACGTTCTTTCGGAGTCAGTTTTCGGCCTAATTGACTATATTATTAACAGGGCTCCTAGTATTAGAATTGCGCGTGCCGATTCGGAGGTACTTCTGAGGAAAAACCGTAGCATTGAGTGGTTTAATGAACTCCCCAAGAGTGAGCAGGAAAACCTGCTCAATGAATGTGTCAAGCGCGGTCCGATTCTCGAAAGAGAAGCGAAAATAGTAGCAAGTCGTATTACCGAAGAGAAATTCGATAAGCTGAAAGTCACATCAACAAAGGCGATTATGAAAACGGTAAATATTCGAAACGTGTCGGAAAAGCTCGAATATCATCTTTGGAAATGTGGCTTTCTTTCAACAAACGACGATCTCGAGGAATACTTGAATCGAGGAGGAAGTGATGAGACCATTCGCACCCTACTTTCTAATCAGCTGAAGCTCAGACAACGCATTCTAAAACAGAGCGTTTTCGGAAAACTTTGCTACACAAGTAGTAATAAATACGGCAAACTCCCCCTCGCCGAACTTACTGAAAAGGTGCGAAAAGCAATCGAGATCGATCCAAAGATCCTTGTCAGTCAATTCTGTGGGGAGGACGTTTGCAATATTATTGGAAGCTACGACCATTATTACAAAGGATCTGTCTACCCTTGCAAGGTGCTTGTGTGCCTGAAAGCCACCAAGAAGAAGAAAGGGCTTCCATATGCACTATAGCAATATACATGTGGAAGATGCAGAAAATTTCTCCTAACGGAGAAGACATTTTCGAAGTGGTGGAATGGTTCAGTAATTTGTAAGAGGGCGGATAGCACAACGCGCAAGGAGGCCAGCAATGGGGAAGTGGAAACGAGAAAAGAGAACGAGGCATCGGGTGGAAATGAGGGCAAATGAATGACTAGAAAGAGGAGTAAGTGAGTTTGAGTGCCTAGGCCGCCTGAATTGTACATATTTCAAAAATATATATCACAGAAGTTTTTTCAAAATTAATAGTTCTACTCTACTAAATTGTTCGAGAAGGTCTCTTACTGCGCACACTTGGTTGTTGTTCGAAGTTATCCATTAAGAAGATATACCTAATAAATAGAATTCAATGTCTGACAAGGAAAAGTGACAGTTCAATAGAATACACTAAGCGGCACTCCTGCAGAAGCCCAGATCGGGGTAACAATAGTGGTGTTAGGAGTAGACCCCAGTCCGGTAAGTCGTACCTTGAGACTGCCGAACCCTTAGACATGTTTGTATTGTCGTACTGTTTAGCCTACACGCGGAGGGAAGCCGCGAACTGACGCTATTTTAGGTTAGGCATCATTCCTGCAGGCGCTATATAGCGACAGGATTGAGCATTTAGGCTAAAACTTTCTTTAGTATGTCTCAGGGTTCTGCAATCTAAGGTTATGGTTTACCTGCTTGGGCTCTACTCCCGATACCATTAGCCACTACCCCGATCTGTTACCCCGATCTGGGCTTCTGCAGGAGTGCCCACTAAGCCTTGCGTTCATTACTACAATTCGGCAAGAGTTCACCTATAAACAACGAATAGCACCTAAACTAACTAACTGCATCCAACGTATAACCGTGAATCCTAATTGTCGGTGCAGACATAAGCCATACCATCACCATAAAACGATCCCATGACTTTAAAAGAGTAAAATCATCGAGGAACACATCACATATTTGGTAAATGACTAGAGAGCTATCTACCAGAGAGCAGTCTATACTACCAGAAAACTCAATTTGTCAATGTAAACCTATATTTTCCAAACTAAATGTAAAATAAAAAATGGAGTAGTCGAACTAAAACAGAGAGCACCAATGCGAAAAAGTATGGCCCATCGAGAAAGCGTCGACACACCGTACCACACGCGACGCGTGAATTTCATGCGGGCAGCCAGCACTACACCACGAGGGGCGGGGCTTAGGGTGACCGCTTCATACTTGCTCAAATTGAAATTGTATGAAATTTTGCTAACAGCATTCAGATTCAGCATCGCCGATAACCTAATAGCCATGCAAAAAGAATTTTTTGGAATAATTTCACATTTTACTTGGAGGACCCTACCCTCGATTTGAGTGGAGCAGTGCGAAACCATGAACCCCGGGTCATGGTCAAAAATAGGTCGGTAGGTCAATGGTAGGTCAAGACCAGGTACCGTACCCAATCGATAGTACAGTACCCCCAGATACCGTATACCACTACCGTAACCCGCGATTATCGCAAACTAACTTTATTTTTTAAAAGTCCTGGAACCGTGTCTAATCGATTCTACAGTACACAAGTAACTACCGTAACCCAGTTCCTTAGGTCAGACCCAGTTCCTTGGGTCAAACTTTTTTTCTAAAAATGTCAAACATTTTTCTAAAAATCCTAAATCGAATGCAAAATGATTCTACAGTAATAAGATATACGGTAGGATACTTTGCAAAAATTTATCGATCGATTTTAAATTTTTAGAAAAATGTTTGACCCAAGGAACTGGGTTACGGTAGTCACTTGTGTACTGTAGAATCGATTAGACACGGTACCAGGACTTTTAAAAAAATAAAGTTAGTTTGCGATAATAGCGGGATACGGTAGTGGTATACGGTATCTGGGGGTACTGTACTATCGATTGGGTACGGTACCTAGTCTTGACCTACCATTGACCTACCAATTGATTTTTGACCATGACCCGGGGTTCATGGTTTCGCACTGCTCCCCTCAGATCGAGGGGAGCAGTGCGAAACCATGAATAGGGGGTCATGGTTTGAAAACACCTCGCCGCCAGTGTTGGGCAACTATGCGTGCAACAAAAAGTGCGTTTTCCATGATAACTCAAATACTAAAAACAATATCAAAAATCTGTCTGTTGCAATTGTAGAGCTACTCATGAGGATTCAGAAAACACCCCACATGTGGGGTCTCCCAAAATTCCCCTCTGAGGAGTTCGATGTTTAGTGTGTAAATTTTCCGAATTTCTCAAAATCAACTCAAAAAAATTTTTTTTTTAAAATTGAATGGTTGAGAACGGCGAGAATGACTCTTTATTCATATTTGATATTTTTACAATGTTATATCATGTGTTTCAACGAAATTATAAAGCACTTTTTCCATAGTCTCACCACTCCACTCAAACTAGTGGACAGAAATGAGATTGCTCGAGCGCCGCGACGAACAAAGGAAATCGATCTCTCTGACACGCTGTGGTTGATGATATGTTTCCATAAAACTAGCAAGTAACTTTCCCTCATTTACCTAGTATAATCTAGGTATCACACATCGCTCATCAATACAGCAGCATAGATGGGCAGCGATCTTTCAATCGAAAAAAGAGTAAAAATATAGAAAGTCCTTCTCGGGATCTCATTCTCCATCAAGACTACCAACCTGTTGAATTACCGCTGCTACCTATCGTCTTTAGAATAGAGAAACAAGCTACTTCGATTGTCAACTCCCTTGCATTTCCCAACAACCAACTAATCGATTACCCGTTGGTAGTAAACGCCAATTAACCCAGTAGAATTCAGGCATCAGATACCGCTCTTCCCAATAGATCAGCACAGTGCGTCGGTATTTCGAGCATAAATTTCCATAAAACTGAGCGTTAGTTCTTCCACATTCTCCTACGCGATTCTTCCCCTCACTATTCTCCGCGAATCATCAGCAACTGAGAATCAATCGGGAGAGGATACCGTATCTTGAAGATTATCGATTGATACAAGAACGTTTTACTACTATTAACTAATGCACAGCTACTGCTGTTCTTTTTCAGACTCTTCCTCCTAACAGGAATCTAAACACCTACAATTCTCCCACTGTTCCTCTATGTAACCTGCAGATTATCGATTGTTCTCCCTTCGTCCTGGAAGATGTGCACGAGATCCATGTGATGTCCAGACTCCTGCATCAGCCTGGGGAAGCTACAATTGGGATTAATTTGATTTTTTTAGACCGTCAAATGACAATGAACTGTCAAGCCGGACTGATCTCGGTTTATCAAACGAGTGTGAAACACAGTCTCACCGATGAACAAAATTTAAAATTTAGAGGTCAGAACGAGAGAGAAAAGAGTGAAAACTCGCTGCTTTCTGCACGAATCCATAGACGTCACCATGCGAAGAAGATCTCGCATACCTGAATTAACATTTTTATTATATAAGTTGAATATAAATTGAGGCAGCAAACATATATATATGTATGCTATTTCTTTTGCGAAATAACGTGGTACAAAATGAAAAATGGAACATTGTTTAATTACGATTAGAATGAACATGTCTTGGCAAGAGCCCAAGAAGTGAATTTTACTGCAGCTGTAACGAAAACAGTACACTGATTTTGAGTAGCGATCTTACGATCGAATCCTTTTAACCAGTGTAAAATATACGTCAAAATGTCATTCGACATAGAGACTACCAAACCGTTGAGTTGCCGCTGCGCACTATTATCTTTAGAACAGAGAAACGTGCTACTTTGATCTTCGGCTTCCTATACGTGCCCCACAACCACAATACAACAACTCTCTTCTCAACATATGAACACGATATATACATATTTTAGACCATTGTTTTCTTTAAAAAGGGTTCCCATGAAACAGAATCATGGACTCTCACAACGACTGTACTGCATGCTGAGTACTGTACGGTGGTTTTCGAAAATTCTGCGCATAGCACTATTTGCCTAATTCGACTATATTTTTATGTAAATTGCATTAAACTGGATCGCACATTCCGTGTTTTCACAATAAAAATCCATTAAACTCAATAATAAGGAAGAAAACCGATGCTAAGCAACGTGGTGTAACGCAGCGTGCATTTCGAAATTCCGTCTTTTCCGAATCCAACGGCCGTTTTCTCAATCAATGGCTTGAATGCCTACAGTATTTTTTATTTGCCTGCATTTTCAATGTACTTTAGAAATTAATTGTGCAGCTTGTAGGCATTTATTTAACTTGAAACCAAGTGATTTCTGATCGGAAAAGCGCCCTCTATAACCCCATGGTGCCATTTTGTTGTCGGCGAGACTCGTGGGAACCCTTTTTTAAAACTGACCTATATTTCCCCGAGATTCTCCTTTGCGATTCTTCAACTCGCTCTTCTCCACGAATTACAAGCAGCTGTGAGGACGTGCATCATCGATCAGGAGACGATATCGTATCCTGAAGACTATCAATTGGCACAATAATATTACTTCTCTACTATCAGCAAGCGTCCAACTAATGATGTACTTGATCAGACTGGTCCTCCCAATCGAATCAATGCTTCTACAGTACACCCCCAACCATCTACCGGAATATGCACATTATCGATTAATCTCCCTTCATCCTTGGAAGGTATTCAGAAGATCCGTGGAATGGCCAGGCTCCTTTAGCAGCCGGCAGAAATCAAAATTAGGATTAGTTTATTTTCTTCCTAGAATACCCCCAGTCGACTGCCAATCGACATGATTTAGGCTTATGAAAATCGAGTGTAGCACAGTTGTAGCGGTAAATAAAAGTTAGGATTATTTTGTTTTCTTCGGAAGGATGCTAGTGGACTACTATCAGCAGAAATGATTTCGGTTTATAAAAATGGTTGGAAGCACAGTTTTACCGGGGATCAAAAATTAAAAATTCGCAAAAAAAGAGAAAGGAAGAAACCTCATCCACTATAAATTGATAGAGGACTATCCATTCACAAGCATATTCTAAGCATATTCTAAGCATAAGACAGAGTTCTTATATAGATTAAGCAACTATAACTATAATTTTGAACAATGTGATCATAAAACTGACCATTAGTTCTCCCTCCTTCACGATTCTTCCCCTCGCTCATATCCACGAATCATCTGCAGCTCAGAAAACGTCCACAAATCGATCGGAATAGGATACCGTAACCTGCAGATTTATCTCCCTTCATCCCTCGAAAATGTGCACCAGCATTCAAATCGGAACTTATTTACTTATTTCCACAAGCTCCTACGGAACATTGGCAATCCAACTAAACTAGGATTATGAAAAGAGTGTGAAACACAGCTTAACCGGTGATGAAAAATCACTATTTCTCGTTAAAACGAGAAAAAAGAGTGAAAGAAACCTCGCTGCGTCGTGCACGAATCCATCGGGCCCACATACGAAGACGATCTCGCATCCTTGAATTACGATTGTTATTATCGTTGTTGAAAATAAACTGATGCAGAAAAATATGCTCCGACGCTCAGTAAACGTTTTTTACAGCAGCTGGGACAAACCCGATTTTTCGTTCGAATCCTTTTGAACGAGTTTTAAAACCAAACACGTGATCGTTAGAATCCCACCATCAAGACTACCAACCTGCTGAATTTCCGCTTCTCAATACTACCTTTAGAACTGAGAAACGTGCAACTTCGATATTCGAGTTCCTGGATGTGACCCTCAACCAACTAATCCACTACCCATTGATAATGAACTTTCCTCATTTACCCAATAACATCTAGGCATCAAATAGCACTCGTCTCAATAGGTCCAACCAAAACAAAATGGTATTCCAGATATCTCTAAAGTCATATTCACTTCAACAGAGGAACACTAGGCGACGCTACTAACAATTTAAAAACTAACAATTTATGATACGCCCATTCCGTAAATTAATCAATATATCTAATCAACCTCTCCTATCCCTTACTTTTGATAATTATCAACATGGGCTTGATTACAGACTCATCATGCCTCTCTTCAACTCGTTGATCGGCGAGGGTACGGTAGGTGGTGGGGATACGGTAGCCGTTGAGTACGGTAGACTGGAGAAACCGATCGATCCGATCGGATCAGAGATGTGCACGAGATCATCTGCAATAGATAATAGAATTTAAAATGGAAGATTGATAAATATTTTCACGCTTGTCAAATACTAGCTTCACAACTTCTGTAAATCTGACCAAAAAATCCGCCAGTGATTTTGAACGTCCATCCTAGTCGGGGAAGATATATAATTTTCATATAGTTAAAATCTAGCGCATGAAAAGACGCCACCTAATAGCCTAATAACCCTACCGCCTATCATTCTCGATAAATTCTTGCTGCGAATCTTTAGATACAGTTTGTTTCCTTCTAACACGGAACAGGATCATACCAATACATGCATTGACAGATTCCTTATCGTAGTGTTCAATAACAAACAGAATAATATTTCTCATTCCTCACCTCTCTTGAGTCTCTCAATGGCAGGAGTAACCACTCCATCCTCGTAGATCTTGATGAGAAAGGCTTTCAATAGACCGAAAGATTCCCTTATTCGCACCTGCAATTGAGAAGTTAAGAGCTCGAAAGCTTTTCTGCACCAGTTCAACTAGGTAAGTGGTTTCTATATAGCACAACTGGAAAAAAACAGCAGGAAAGAGGAAATCGAGCTTCGCGGTTCACCCTGGGGAATCTGCGTTTCATCTGTTCTAAATAGAACAGTTTCTTTTATAGTCACGGTCTAAATATATATTACTTACAACTGAATTATTTTACAAATACGCTCTCTTCCGTAATTGAGGTATTCCCTAGCTAGGCCTAGCCGATACAACTAGAGAACATTCCCGAGGACACCGGCAGTATAATCGAACACCCAATTTCTACCATAAATGAAGTTCACAGTTGAGTTCTGAGTTTAACTGAGGTGCATTATGCAGATCTATCAAAATATAAACGAAAACAATCGTAAAACAACGAAAACTAACAATGAATGAAGCGGCATGTTCAATTCGCGATCAGTATACTGTGTGGGCATGATCAATACGGTAGCGCATTTTCCCCGAATGGCAGAAAATGGTCCCTTGGCTGGCGCGAAAGTTTGAAAAGTTCTTTTTTTCTCATTAATTGTTTTTTGTTTTCTCATTAATACTCTTGTAACAATTCACAGGTTTCTATTTATTTGTTCAGCGACAATCGGAATGGATGCGGAACAATGCGAGTTCATCGCGGGAGATGCCCGTATCAAGGTTGGCCAGTTATCGTCTGACTCGTAATTTTGCTTGTTCTCTCGCTTTCTCTAACATGCGAGAGACTTTGCAAACTGTTGTTAGTCAAAGCATTGCTCACAATATAGCTCTCCTCCATTTTAACATCACGGTGTTCAGGTGAAATCGCGTTTCAACGAGGGCGTTGTTAGTCTAATAGCTGGCGACATTGGCCCGTTCGAGGCGGGAATGCCTTGCACCGTCCCTCTCTGGCTGGCGGTCGACCTGCGCAGAAGACACAAGTGCGAGATTATCGTGAGTTCCACAATAATTTCTTGGAAAATAACTTCCTTTGTTTTAGCCTCCCGAATGGCTGAATGTCGATCGACTGAAGGAATTGATAGTCAGTGAGGGAGAGGCGAGCGGACTCGCGCCACTCCCCGAAGCATTCCTCGAAATCGCCCATTTGCTCACACGATACGCAAAGGAAGACTTGATAGAAGGAGATCAGGTGCACTTTTATTTTCTTGCTCATTTTCCCAATATTCCTACACGGAACTATTAATGCAAGTCCTAACACTAGGGGTGCAGAAGCGGGTCTTCTCTAGTTTAGGGGGTAAGCCCATTCCTCGCACTCAGACCCCTGGGTCCCTACTCAGGTAGTGGAGAACAGAACAGGCAAGAGCTACGCAGCTTTCTGTATATATCGCCGGCTTTTAGCCTAAGCGGTAAGCAACGATCGGGTCTCCCCGCTTCGCAGGGAGACCCTATTGTTGCTTACAGGGCTCCCCGCTTCGCGGGTCGCCGTTATAGGGAAGGAGATATAGATGCGTGCTGTAATGCCAATACTCTCCCATGCAAACAAGTGGTTTACTAGAGCGCGTGAGTAGTTGTTTACATGCGTGAGCGTCAGAGGGAAGGGGTAAGAAGGGAGAGGCAGGGTGTCAGAGGCGCAGAGGGAAAGTGGGCGAAGTTACCCCCTAAACTAGAGAAGTGCCGCAGAAGCACTCTTTTCTTCTCTAGCGCATTCATCAATATTGCTAAATTGGAGTACTCGTTTGACTCCCTTTGTGTTGCATGCTCTCTCGATTTATCTAACCTACGACAGAATGTAAAAAAAAACTGAGGCCATTGCCCGTGAGTGGCCTCATTTTTTTTCTTTGGGTGATTCACATGCATAGTTTATAGCACTAGATTCTCTCTATGTATGCCCTATTTGTCCGTTGTCAATCAATATTAATCTGTTTTAATTTAGATCAAAACACTCGTTCAAGACATCCAGGATAAGCGAGAGGCGAAACTGCGTACATCGATGCTCGCCTTTCTCTCCCAGGTACGAGTAGAGCTCGAGAAGTGATTAAAAGTCGATAAGTGAGAAGTTCTCTTATTTGAAAATTGTTGGTGCCTTGTCAGATATATTTCAGGGGAGCTATATAGCTGATGACCGCTTCTTTAATTAGCGCTCCTGAAACTTGCATGGGAAGGCAACACAAAATTTCCAATAACATAACCATCGAAACTCCGGGTTTTCAACGCATGATGCGCGCCACTTTGGCGAAGCGGCGCGGTCACGCACTCCTCGTTTCACATACTCTCTCGTCTTGGATACCCAGAGAGAAAGAGTGAAAACGAGGAGTGCGTGACCCCGCCGCTTCGCAAAAGTGGCGCGCATCCTGCGTTGGTAAATCGAAGGGTTATTGTTTAAAAAACTAAAGTTACTTCTCGTATTCGAGGCTGGGCTCGCGGGAAAAAAATGCTATGCGAGTGCCAATTGGGGCCGGATTTAGGAGTGCCTATTTTTCGGTAGACCTAGGTTTTATGAGCGAACACAGAATGGGCTGAATTAGATATGCCACTAAAACAATGAGAATGAGAATGCGGGGTACTGCTTCAAGATTGTGTTCATCTCTATCCGATGTTTTACCGTCGAAAGAAGGGGCTAGAGCGAGTAAGAACGATCTTATTGTTGTAATAGACGATGGGTAGCCTGGGCGAGTTAGTTAACAGGCGGCCACCCGTAGAGGCTACCTGTCGATTGGCCTTTCTCTGGAGGCTATGGAAAATCCAGGCTTCAGCCAGTCAGAAACCTGGATTTTCTAGAGAGCGCAGTCGCTACAAGCGAGAACTACCAATCTATGGGTGGCCGCCTGGTAAGACCTCTTCCTATAGATTAGGAATGCTCTCTAGAAAAACGAGGCTTAACTGGCTTTAAGTAGATAGAATCGAGTCCAGCTGTGATCTAAGCTTCCTATAATATGGCAATCATATAATGCAAATACTTGGTTGTTAATGACAATTCATTCAGAGCGAGATGGGTCACGCGCGCATCGACTCCGTGCAGAGACTGGAACTGGCCACGATGAGGGATCCCATTCTTCTGTCGTGTGAGCACATCGATCGATTAGTTGCCAACGAGCACTCGCTTGCTGAGCAATGATATGACTCCCTCCTATTTGCATGCAGTGGTCGAAAGTGTAGATTACAAATATTGCAAAAAGTGGACACTTTTCTGAAATTTTAAGATGAAATCGTTGAAAATGGGTGATTTTCAACTTTTGCGCTTGTCCGAACTTCAAATACCGGGCATGTTAAGTTATTTTGGACCTACTTTTCGATCACTGTTTACATACTCTCCCTCTTTCGCTTTCTTTAACCTTTCAAAATGAGAGTCTGCACTAGATTGGATGAGAACTATGACGTCACATCGCCTTTTATATATGCAATGCGGCATGATGCCATAGTTCTCATCAGACCTAGTACTAGGAGAGTCAGACCATTGCTCAACTTGCTCTCCAATGAACGGTCACTTCCGGATGTTGTATTTTGTGATTATCTAGTCATATGTTGTGATATTCTGTATCTTAGGATCATATCATCCGTGCAAGTGCACATTTAATTATATTAATGCTGCTAAAAATGATAAAATTTCAATCCGAATTTTTGTTCGATGAGCACGGTATTCTTTGTGATAATAATAATTCAAATATTGATGTTTGTGCTACGTAGGGTTTTAACATCGACGCGCAAAAAATTGGTCAGTTTATAGGAAGTGGCTGCAACATGAAATCGCAGGATTGATTTGAATAGCAGGGGATCATCATTTTGATGCAGATTTTGTGAAACATCAACGTTTTTGTTGTCGATGTGCGGTTGCACACCTAACTAGGCGGGCTGACTCACGGAGACTGTGAGAGGTACGATAGGATTACGATAGACCGCTGATGTGACTTGCCGCTGCCTGGGGACATGTTCTGGCCATTGTATGGTCGGGCGCGAGGATGTTCATGCAGAGATGAGCAAGAAGGTGAAAGTTGGTATTATTGATTGGCATTCTTGACTGTGAATTGAGAAGAAATAGGGGATAGTTATTACGTCTTGTGCGATTTTTGCCAAATTATTCATATCAACAATTCAACTTCTCGCTGCCGACTCCGATATTATCTCAGCTGCAAGGTCACTCGCAATTTCTTCGATGAAACTAGGCGCAAAAAACGAATAATGCTACAGATGTGACAAAAGCAGCTTGAGACATCAGCAACGTTTCCAAGAGCAGGCTTCAGTAAAAGCTGCTGGAATCCGGTGATCTTTGATTACTGGAAATAGCTTTGTCTTTGAATATTATTATTAATCCTAAACAGTTTTATCTGTGGCTGAAATTTGTGTTAATGCACTGGTACTAACGGTAGAATATGGCTGAGAATTTGTTTGTTACAATAGGGGACTCCTCTATGCGGAAGGCTTAGAAACTTGACTTTCAATGCGGGTTCGGAAGGCGGTGGATTACAAAACATAAAATATTATTTACTATACGCAGTTTCTTGTTTCTGAGATGCTGTATAATCTCAGCTGCGTGTTTATTCTCGCTAGTCTCTTGCATATCGGTTCATAAAACAATCATAATCATTTGCTTAATAACAGGCATCTCACGAGCGATTCAGGACAAGTCGGTGATATCATGGTGCAATCTAAAAAAATAATTTGTGGTTTTAGTTTTAAGATATTGATAGATCACGCTTCTGAGTCCGGTTCTGGGCAATGCGGCTTCGCATCTTAATCAGCGACTGCATCTTTCTGCTGAAATTTCAGACCCTCACTTTGGAACCTCAGAATATGGGTTCAAAATACTTCAATTGAGCTAAAATTTGGCCCATAGACGCCAATTATGATCTTCTATGAATCCCCTGATCGAGTTTATGCACGATCAAAATTTGGCCTCTGAGCAGTTTTCACTCCAAAACTTTAGCAGTTCGTAGTAGAAACAAACCAAACTTTTGCATCTTTTATGGAATTAAATTCTGCATCGACTTGATTTTCGACATCAGTTGGGCTGGAATTGCCGGATTTATTAAAGAAATGCGAAAAAATATTATCATATCGATGTAGTGGAACCAAATTAAACATTTTGCTTCTTACTGTTTTAAAAATAATAATTGTTTCATGGGCTCATGTTCACCAGTGCAGCTTCGTCATAAGATATTTCAAGAATGTGCGGGATCAGTGGATTGCCTCCATGAGAACAAATAAATTTTCTCCAGTTGTACTAATCGTAACTACCATTCCATCACAATTCAAAATTCTCTAAGAAAATTATGATAATTATACACACCTTCATCTTCTTTCTCCACTTACTTATTCCTGCAAGAACACCTCTCAGTGGCGCGCGATCTCTTCACCGTTACATCTGACGACCATCGTAATCGGAGATTAGTAACCGTCGACCTGGTTATTTTCACCCACACCCTCTTATTAATAATCATTAAATGTGATGTCACCACACCATCCTAGCATTTCAACAGGAGGTTAAATATTAGGTATACCTGATCCAAAGCGATATTGGTGCCCCTCCCATTTACCAAATCAAGTAACATTTCTGGCGCACCTGATCACCTAGAGCTACTCTAATTTTCCGGGCGGTTTTATTTCCATTTTTTTACTTTTCTAGCATTTCTTAATGTGACCAACCAACATCCAAATATTCTAACTCGAACAAACTACAGACTAAAAATATCCAACATCACATCCCACTCTGTAGTAGTCGACGATCTTGCCCATCATCGACTTCGATGTCGTCTAGCGTTGCATTGCACAGATACCTGAAGCATGACGAGAAGATGAGGAATGAATGTTTAGAGAGGTGCAGGATTCATATTTATTTGTTTTTGATCGGTAAAATCTATTGATTGTGTGTGACCTTGCGGCTGACATAATATCGACAAGCTGCAGCCAGAACCTGCCGGGTTGATGCGAATAAATATTTTTTATCTTGGAGCAATTATGCTCAGGCAACTTGAGGCCCAACCGGGATTCATAGTGGTTGAAAGTACGCGATAAATTATGCGTAATGTTTGTCACCATACTTTTTACGCGCCCTGTATATATGAGCCCAGTTGCCTAAGAGACGGACAATGTCTGGCACAGCAAAATTTCAAAAATTTAGGAAAGGGGGTTCCCGAGGGTGCTGATCATCGTGGTCTACTTCATTTTGCACCATCTTGATCGGTTGAGCCAGGCTGCATGTGGGCACTACCTCCTTTACAAGTCATATCTCGGGAACCGATTATCGAAAATACTTCAAAATTGCACAGACGTCAGATAATAGTAATATGAATCAGTTGCAAGCTAAATTTCAAATTTTGAAATTTTATGCAAATTTAATTTTTTCGATCTCGAATATAAGGTTCGGGGGAAAAAGCGAACTAGACCGACAGATGCGCCTTGTTCTGGGGATCATTTTTCGGATGCATAGTAGGGTATTATAACTAGGGTTGAATGCGCTACGATTTATTTGCAAATGCTTTTGGCTGCTGAGCGCGGCTCTCTTTGAGCGAAAAGAGGGAAATGAGAATATGTTTCAACAAGTTTGATAACGTAATTTGTTATTTTGAGCTGTTTTCATGATTTAATTTTATAGAATCATTGAAACTCACTTACACGTCATGCAATGAACCAAGCTGAGGGGTAAAACGCAACATAAAATAAATCGTAGCGCATCCAACCCTAGTTATAATGCCCTACTATGCATCCGAAAAATGATCCCCAGAAGAAGGCGCATCTGCCGGTACAGTTCGCTTTTTCCCCCCGAACCTTATATTCGAGATCGAACAAATTTCATTTGCATATAATTTCAAAGTTTGAAATTTAGCTTGCATCTGATTCATATTAACTAGCCATTGGCTAACGCCAACGGCCAGGTCTTGCAGACGGCACCGTCGCTTTGCGACGGGGTGGCTCGCGACGTCGTCGCGCTTCGCGCGCCGACGCCGCTCGCCAGGACTCGACCGGTCTCGCGTTCGACCGTTCTCGACCGTTTGACCGTTCTCGCGTTCGAAAGTGACGAAGAATGAAGGGGAGGGAGATAATCCAATTACATGTTCCTGATTTTGTCGTCGACAAAATATCGCTACCACACAGCAAGTCAACTCAGAAAAAAGGCTCATTTGCGTGGCACAGTGATGTTCGGAACGATCTCGTCCCCCCACTGTGGCTCATTATCGGCCCAAGAGTCGGTTGGTGGGAATTCGTCCCGAATTCGGAACATATGGTGCAAAATAATATATCGAAATTGCGAAACTTATTTGAATTAATTGGTTTGAGCAAACTTTTTAGAAAATCAGAAAACCCCGACCATTATTAGCCGCTGAAACATTCAAAAAGCTGCCTAAACAATCGAACAACAAAAATGGTTCTTCTGGTGTGACTGAAACACACATTGAAATGCATTGAAATGGGTTCAAAAACGGCAGTTCGACCCATTCAAATTAGAACTCCTCCGAGGAGAGTTAAGCAATCGAGATCGCGTTTGTGCACAAAATTGCCTAAAGACTTTTCCCACAATTTGTAGTTCTTCGATTTTTCGATTTCGATCTTATTCGGTAGCAGCATTAACAAATAGGGCAAAATCAGCCAAAAACAACTGTTTTTGGCACTTCAGAGAGAACTACTCAAAGGAGAGTAAAGCTATTGGCGTGGCGTTTGCGCACAAAGTTCCGTAAATACTTTTCGCACATTTTGTAATTTTTAGATTTTTCGATTTCGTTCTCGTTAAGTAACTGCGCGCACAAAGTGTCTGAAAAACAGGTTTCGACGCCGCTTTTTCCTCTCGTTAATCCGAGAATGACAGGGATCGATTCTGCCACGCAAATGAGCCTTTTTTTCTGAGTTGACTTGCTGTGTACGATCGTATAGTATTAGATATTATCTAACGTATTTGCAATTTTGAAGCATTTTCAATGATCGGTTCCCGAGATAAGACTTGAAAAGGGGGTAGTGCCCACATGCAGCCTGGCTCAACCGATCGATATGGTGCAAAATTAAGTAGACCACTATGATTAGCACCCTCGAGAACCCCTTTTCCCAAATTTTCGAAATTTTGCTGTGCCAGACCCTATTAGACATTGTCCGATTTTTAAACAACCGGCCTCATATATAGGGACCACAAGGGGTACAGCCCAAATGAACCTATGTCAGCCTAACTATGCTCAAAATGTTTTTGGCCGTTTGTCGATATCTCATCTCTGAATCGCGCTAGAGGTCATAAAGTATGTTAAAATGTGTCAACGGAAAGCGGCAGAAAAGCGAGACGAGGGAGAAAGGGGCGGAGCCAATTCCGCCGATTCTCCAGTCAAATCGCCAAAAAATTGGGCAGGGCTTCGCCCATTCCCGGATGCGCCTCACCCCCGAAAGGTTAGACGAGGGGGGGGGGATGCAAGCGCGCTCTTTTGCATGCCCAGCCGCTCTCTACACACGCCGGGGCAGAAACAGGCGAGAAGAGGGTGCCCAGAGTATGCATCGGAAAGCCCACAACCATTCTCAAATCGAATTGTTAAATCTTCTTAAAGGAGGAGTAAATGCAAACGCGCGCCTGGTTGGAATATGTTTCACCTAGGGACGCACTCTCTTCAAGTCGCGTGCTATCTTGCCCCTTCCCTGAGCTGTCCCTGATCTGGCTCCCAGCCAACTAGCTATAACTCTGTTCGGAATGGTGATATCGATGTGAAAATTTAGGAGCTTCTTATCGTTGTGGAGCTCTAGGCAGTGCATATGATAGCTTCAAAAATTAAATTTTGAGTTTACTCCTCATTTAACAAAGGGCCAAAGGGGGAGCTAAGTGCTTTCACTTTGAGGGATGATTTCGCCTTTTCGCAACCTTTAAGTCGTATGCGGACCTACTCAAACACGAACATGGATGTTCCGCCTCAGTTCACTGAGAGATAGAGGGGAGATCTAGATGAATCAGTTTAGAGCGAACGATTTGGTTGAGAATGAAGCTGGTGCTCCCTAAATCTTTCTTTAGAGAGGAATCGTGCCCGAGCAAAGTGGGCGGAGCTTGCGGTGTCTACTCATATATCTTCAGAACCAGATGTTTGATTAACTATTATTTGTTTTATGAAGACGGCGAAAGACAGATTGCGAATGGCTTTGCATCTGAGCTAATATCATCACTTTGAAACGAGAAACTGCCGGATTGATACGAATGAACATTCAAGTTCTCTTGGACAACAATTTCCGATTATAAATTTGCTCTCAGCCTACTTCAAATGGCACTTACGGAACCCAGAATCGCTTACGGGAACGCCTAACTTTCCGGCCAAATGCAACTGATACTAATCATTTCGAACAAAAAACCAGCGGCTATTAGTGAAGATCGAAAATGAAATTAAAGCTACAAGGCGGATTTTCGTTACAATAGTTCTTCATAATTTGAGCTATTCGTATAGAGTAAATATGCCTCCGGAAGCTGACACTACCAACAAAAATAATACATGACAAGCGAAACCGACTTTGTAATAGTGAATCCCCAGCAGTACTGTTACAAATATTGAACTAATGTGGCTGTATTCAGAGTTCCGAACTATCAGTTTTATAATTAACCTATACGAGATACAATTATTGAAGTCTTCGTGTTCCCCCCATGTCAAGTGTTATCCACGGTGCTCCGAATCACCTAGAACTACTCTAGCGCTCAGGAAGAATTTAATCTTGCTCATATAATTTACCATATAGAATTTAGTTACAATCAATGAATGAATGAATCAATCAATCAATTTATCTTATCAGGCGGAAAAGCTCAAAAGTTGCGTGGCATGGTGGAGGGAGTGTGATGGAGAGGAGGAATAGGAGAGGTCACCCTCCACTGCAGTACGCACCTGAGGGGAATGGTGGATGGACTGGCGGAGGTGGAGACGGAGTGACGGAGTGATGACGGAGTATTTTGAGCTCATTTTGGGAACCTCCAAAGCAAGAATCTGAAATGCAGCAAGCTGCTGCAGCTGAGGCTCGAGATAGGAAGTCATTCGACTCTGATGACGTCATCAACCGACTGTCTCCTCCACCACCGCTCCATCCACCATTAGCACGCCCCTCGCCGCACTTTTTCATCAATCAGATTCGAATTAGGGAAATTGCATATTTTGCTTCAGAAAATCAGCAAATGAACAATTACTTGATGCGGCGCAGAGTTATGCCATCTAGGAACCCTAAAGCACCTCTAGGAAGAAAATGGCACTGTATGGTTACAACAGAATTACGTGGTGAAATGAAGATAATTGGGGTTTTTAAAGGCAAATGAGAAGGTGAAAGGATCGTATTTCCAATTCCATCCAAGCTATTGAAACCTGGTTGATGCACAAACCCTCCTTATCGAAATTCCAGGAGCTCAAGTTATTTCTTGTGGTATTGAAGGATAGAGTAGCGCATATCTGATGATGAAGATTTTTTTGCGCATCCAACCCTCGCTTACCAAATTTCCATTACGAGCTATTCAACCGTTCGTGAAACTCAATCCCTTCTTGTCGTGTTTCGTGACATCCCCCTTGTAGGAGCTCGAGTCTGGTTCCCTCTCTGTTCCATTCGACTCTCCTCTGCTGCCTCCTCTCTGATGACATCATCAACCGACTGTCTCTCCGTCTCCTCCACCACCACTACATCCACCATTATCATGCCCTTGCCGCGCCACTCAACAGTCATAAACTAGGATAATTGTATTTTTCTACGGAAAATTAGCGATTAGTGGTTGCTGCGCACTGAATGTAGTTTATTAAGGAATAGTTACTTGATTCAGGACGGGCCATGAGTTGCACTGCGGTGATGAATCGGTTACCATGAACACGTAAATATTTATTCGCATCAACCCGTCAGTTTCTCGCTGCAGGGCGGCGATATTAGCTCAGCTACAATGCCTCAGCTCAATGAGATCGTGGACAGCGTGTCCTAATCAAAACGATTCTACATATCTATCTGTGCAGTTAGTAGGGTTCAATATTCAATATTCAATATTTTATTCAAGCCTCAGGTCAATAACCTGTTGAAAGGAACGGCCATTCCATTGGATGGGATCTCTTCTGCACTTATTAGCCCATGTTACTCCAAATACTTTGACAAATTCGTCCCGCCATCTGATTTTTGGGCGTCCAGGAGGTCGCAATCTATCCCACGGTGTCCAATTGAGAATTCTTGTAGTCCATCTATTGTCGTCCAGCGTAGCTAGTCTCTTCGCCCAATTCCATTTTCTCCGCATCGCTCGTACTCGAATGTCCTCTAAGGGCACCTTCCTACTGAGCCAATCGTTGGTCTTCCGATCAAATCTAGTCACGCTGGCCATTTTCCTCATCATAGATCTCTGTGCTACAATCAGTCTTTTCCGCTCAGACTTCGTAGTGCTCCAAACTTCACTTCCATAAAGAAAACTCGGCTCGATGCACATTCTGAATACTTTTGTCTTGAGCGCCATTGCCACACTTCGACTAGTCATGAATTCTTGAAACTTGTTAAATGATCTCCATGCTGCACCTATCCTCCTATTCAATTCCAGCTTCAAGTCCTGATCGAATGATAAACGAACACCCAGGTAGATGAATTGATTAACATATTCTAGCGTTTTGCCATCTATTCGTTGAGGAGTTGGTACTGTATTGCACATCATAACTGTCTTTTTCTGATTGATTTCCAATCCTGCATACTTGCTTTCAGTGCATAATTGACTTAGCATGGTTCCAATCTCCTTTGAGCAATGTGAAATTAAGACAATGTCATCCGCGTATCGTAAATGATTCAGTTTCTCTCCATCCACTTCAATTCCACATCCTTCCCAATTCAGCTTACGGAAAATCTCTTCAACGACTGCATTGAAAAGGTGTGGTGAGATCGGATCCCCTTGTTTGACTCCTCTTTCAATCTCGATAGGAATTTTGTCTTGTCCAATTCGCACTGATACTTGGCTTGCATTGTATATGAATCGCAGGGTATTGATTATTTTGGGATGAATACCGTGATTTGAAATAGCTTCCCACACTTTGTCAAATTCGACGCCATCAAACGCTTTTTTTGTAGTCAATAAACACGAGATATACGGGGAAACGATATTCCTCTGATTTTTGGAGTAATTCTGTTAGAGTGAAAATATGGTCCGTAGTAGAGAAATTCCTTCGAAATCCCGCTTGCTCTCTGGTCTGATTGTCGGAAAATTGATTCGCAATTCGTGAGTCGATTACTGAAGTGAATAACTTGTAGATTATGTTCAACAACGAAATCGGGCGATAGTTCGAAATGTCCAAGACGTTTCCTTTTTTGAATATCAGAGATATTGTTGCGTCGGATAATTCGTTGGGAACACACTCTTCTAATATCCACTTCTTGAATAGATCTGTGATGGGACGCGTAAGCAATTCCATTCCGCATTTCAACATCTCTGCTTTAATTCGATCAGGTCCGGGTGCTTTGTCATTCTTCAACTGCACGATTCCTCTTTTGATTTCACTTTCTAAGAATGGTAAGAACTGATCATTACATCGGAAATGTCTCCTTTTTGGCCTTATCGTGCGTTTATACAACTCATTGTAGAATGATTTGACAAGTGAGTGAATCTCCGATTTGTTCTTGGCGACAGTACCGTCATTCTTCTCCAACTGGCTGAGTTGAGTCTTGCCTATTTGAGAGGCTTGCAAAGCTCTCTTGGTACTCTTCCCATAATACACGGCTCTCCGCACAGTCTCCACGTGTCCGCGGTATAAGTCGTCCTTGATGGAGAAACGAAGGGCCTTTCCCGTGAGTGAAAAGTTGATTCTGTTAAGAGGCGTATTTGGGGTGTACTTCAGCCTCCTTCTTTCATCAAACAGCTGTTTCGTTCTATTGGAAAATCGTTCATTGCGTGGTTTGGGGATCATACATTGGCCGGCTGTTGCTATGAGAGTATTTCGCAATCGATCGTAACCATTGAACTCTTTGGAGATTACTGTATAAATTGCGGTTGTGAACAGTTGCTTAGAAAATTCAGTTGGATTTTTCGCTTTCCGAGGGAAAAACCGGATTGACGAATCAAGCCGGATCTTTGCCATCACCAAACGATGATCAGAAGTAAACTTGAACTTTCCCACTATTTCCACATCGAGCACACTTGAGAGATCACGGGTCATTATGTAGTCGATTTGATTCCTTGTACTCATATTCGGGGCCATCCAAGTCCATTTTCTGCTTTCTCTCTTCTGGAATCGTGTGTTGAGGAGGTGTAATCTTGTCTCAGCACAGAAGTTAATCAGCATCTGTC
The DNA here is from genome assembly GCA_036245805.1 of Pristionchus mayeri. Lineage (NCBI taxonomy): Eukaryota > Metazoa > Nematoda > Chromadorea > Rhabditida > Neodiplogasteridae > Pristionchus > Pristionchus mayeri. Next base: position 42,431,772 of record BTRK01000005.1, read on the forward strand.
CTCGTGAGTTCCTCCTTCCTAGTCCATGCCTTCCAATGAACTCTTCATCCTCGCTCTGCCTCGATCCGACCTTTGCGTTAAAGTCACCCAGCACAACTAATCGCCACTTTCCACGCCCCGGTAGCGGAGCACGACGCGTGGAAGTAGCAATCAATCCGCTGAGATCATCCAAAAATTGTACATACTCCTGGTCAGAATGTGAGGTTGTCGGAGCGTACGCATTGATGATTCGTAGGCAATGGTTCGGGAGGTCGAGGTACGATAAGCGATCACTAACTGAGTGGAATGTTGTGTGTAACAGCCAGGCAGTTTCTCGCTACCGAATTGAGCTATAAGCTCAGTTGGGTCATCCACAACATTATCCTTTAAGGCAACACGAAACAATTAAAAATAAGCCCCACATCTCTCTCTACAGTCAGTTCCCCCTCAGCATTTCCCTCATTCATCTTCTGAAGATGGACGAACTCTGGTATCTCTTTACTATTAGTAGCCTAATAAAATGGCCTCTCGGAGTGAGTTACTAGTAGTACACTAATGCCTTGCGCTATGGAGGAGAGGAGAAGAGTCCCTATTAGTACACGAAAGGGGATCCCTTTTAGTACACGAATTTCTGACCTGCATTTACTATTAGCACACTAATAAAATCGCCCTAGCTATTAGTACACTAAATACGACCAGATTGGAGGGTAAAATCACTATTAGTACACTAAAGAGATCAGCCGCCTCGCGATCTGTGTGTGGATGCGTGCACCTGCGCGCGCTTTTCCGCGCGCCATTGCGAAATTCCCCGTTTCCTTGTTTCGAGTTGGACAATTATCGATTGCTGCTGATTTTGACCTGTTTGTTTTTTGTTTTTGTTAAGTGATCGATTTCTGGATGGTGTAGCTCTATTTTGCGAGTAGGACGCTTCCACATTGCCGCCCATTTCGTCCAAAACATAGCTTTGAAAATCCAAGTATTCTTGTAGCGCGTTGAGTGCTTTACTCTTGTCACTCACGTTGCGTGCCCACAATATTTGCCTTACTTTTGAGCCACTCGTGAGGGAGGCCGAACAAGTTGATGCAAACGGCAGGCCGGCGAGAAGCAAGACTTCCATCATAATGGCTGGTACGCTTTGACTGTATTTCATCACTAAATTTTATTAAATAATTTAATGTTTCGGTCAGTGCTACTTCTCGAAAGTGCCAATAAGTTGTCAAAATGGAAACTATCGATCGTGATATTAGGGTAGACCATTTGAATGTAATTAGGCGTGGTCATTATTTTCTATTTTCTCCTGCCTTTACTAATGTACTAATTGTGCCGAAAACGCAGTGCAATTGAAATGTACGCAGTGTAGATAAACCGTCATGGTATACTCATTGAAAAGAGACGCATTCCCGTTTGAGTTTTAAAAGTTTATTGTTTAATTTCCAGGTTTTATTCGAGAAGACGGCCACCTGGGGGTGATCAACCGCGTGGAATGGATGGAAGACTCCCCATCTCCGAACGTGGGTTTATTTTATTACTGGTAATAACAAGTGCCACACAACAAGTGTTGACGTGCAGTATTTTTTGTGTGTTCCTTTAATTGCTTGTTTGAATTACTTGTTAGAATCATCAGTTCATTTGACTTCTATTTTATCGAAGCGTCCTGAACGCTCGTTTTGGAGTGTGAAATTCGCACTCCCCGACGACTTCATTCATGGAGTTACCGGTACCTGCCGTTATAGAAGCTCTGATCTTCATACTACATTCCTAAGAGTGCATTGCGCTGGCGTCGCACTACAACGAGGAAGGTACTGCCAAGTGCTTCTCCCTCATGTCTGCGAGTGTCATCAAGGCACTGACTTTCAAGTTGTGAGTTGATCGCCTTGAATTCGTGCTCGGACGCCATGCGGTTTTTTCAGGAACGAAGTTAGGAAGAAAAGATCTGATGATATCAGAGTGCTGGTGAAGGAGGCAGTGAGGGTGGGATGGACTCCACCCTCCTGGTTTGTGATATTATGTCTGACTGTTACGCAATTGCTTCTTTGAGCACTAGTCATGAGGAAGCCCTTCTTCACTACGGTATTCTGGACGGAGAAGATCACGATGCAATCGAAACGCCGAGAAGGTAATTTGTCTGCAGATACAGCCAAAAAAAATATTGCAGTACTCGTTCGGAGGAAGAGCTGCGGACTGGCGTAGCCCTCTCTCCTACTTCTCACTTGAAGAAGAGGAGAGGACCTCGTCGAGGCCCCAGGTATGTTGGGTATCACGGGCAAAATGCACTCCTTTGCAGGGTCAAGGCATCGAGACTCGACTTCTCGGGCATCGAACCACCCAGTGCATCCGCAGCCCAACCGGAGACAGGGTACGGAAAATTTGGGAATAATGCCATCTACGCTAACAGACTTAGAGGGGATTGTGAATTACACGTTTACTTTGGGCCATTATTGCTGGGTGTTTTTTTAAGCAAAACATTTAGATTGACTCCCACCATGAGAAACTCGACGATCGGAGTGGAGACATCGCCCATGCCGAGGTATGTGGCAGATTGGGAAATGTGTTAATTACGGTTATATGAGGGTAGGAGATAGGAGGGGAATTTCCTACCATAGGATGGGAAATTTGATATTTCGGGACAAATTTCAGTAGGCTTTACATTACAAATGATTTAGTACCGTGGCGGATGATGGGCGCTATCTGGAGAGAGGTGCTCCCTACTCGCCTAATTCGAGGTATGAGGTTGGAAAATGAAAACTATGGTGCTAGACGAAAAAATATTTGTTGTTAGAACAATTAGAATCAGTGAGAAAGCAATTAGAAATCCTAGTGTTCTTCGGGAAAATATATCTTTGCAGTTTCTCGGGTCAGCTCACGGTGCTCGAGCCAGTTGGAGTCTTCCCCGTCTACTCGCAGAGGTACAACACTTTTTTTGGAACCGAAAGCCCAAATATTTCTGTAGATAACTAAGAATTAGCTAATTTTCATGGTTAGACAATATTGTAATTATTATAGGATTGAATATGATATTACGTATTCAATTTCATATATAAAAAATAGCGTATAATGCTGAAACACGATTAATTTTATGTCCTTGAAATTTGAAATTTCATTAATTAATTACTTCTAAAATAGTATTACGTGGTATCGGTGTTTTCCCAATGTGATGAAAGTAAACTGTAGGATTGTAATCACTTCCTTCTAATTTTCGTATTTGCAGTGTCAGTGAGTACTCGATGGCCTCCTACCAGCCGCAAAACGCGACCACGGCCTACCCCACAGGAATGGACAGAGAATATTTAAATCAGTGAGCTGCTCCATCCATCAAGGCTCTCTTCATGGGCGGAGAAGTTCCCATTCTGTGAGCTGAGCTCTGCTCATCATTATTTCTTCATTGTTGTTCGTTGAAATAATTGTGTCTTTATTTTTTCACTTGTTTCTCGAAGTTATTTGTTGTTGTTTTTTCTGAAACCTTGATTCAATAGACTGAACGTTTATTACTCATAGGGTACGGTAGGGAAAATACCACTCGATCTCTATGTTGTTAATGTTCCTTCCAGTATTAAGAGATAAATCAGGTATCCGGTGAATTCATGCTGATCAAAGAACACGAGAGACGATTTGTCTTACAGTACACCAATCACTATTAGTACACGAAAGCGAGGCCGCCCCAACCCTCCCATTTCACTATTAGTGCACGAATTCCTCACCTCCTCTCCCTATTAGTACACGAAATGCGGCAAGTCCCTAATAGTACACTAATAAAGTTACTAATCGAGTACTAGTTCGGTGGCTAATAGTGATTTTATTAGACTACTAATAGTAAAGAGATACCAGAGAAGCCAGAAACGTATACAATATCGGCGTCTTTGCAGGTCAAGTCAGCTAATACGGATGTCCTGCTGGATGATGACTGCCACGCGCGTGACTTCCAGCAGGATCTTAAGAAGATCCTCCACAAGGAACTCCAGGTACGATGGGATACGGTAGTGGGGGAATCTGACATTCCGAAGTGTGGATTTGAGGTTGATTATTCTTAACGCAGATATCGGAAGATTGTTTTTGACTGCGCTTTCCCTTTTCTGATATCATACGAGTGAAACCGCAATTTGTCAGATGCCCTCTAGCGACATTGTGCGCATGACTTCGGTGAAACTCTAACTGTTACCATTACAATTCGCCTCGTGCCTTCTAGGGTTGACAATAAGATACGAGGTAGCGAGCTCACTACGCCTCTCCCTACTAGAATTGGAAAACCAGGCGAAGAGGGGAGGAGTGGTAATGACTCGCTACCTATTCGAATCTCCACCTCTAAATTCTTCTAATTTTCGGGGCTTTCTCAGCGAGAAATTGATGCTTTTGCAAAACTAGACGATCTTCTAATCATTACAAGCATATTTGCTGGTTACGTATCTGTCGTATAGGAATTAGTAATAACCTTTTAGTAATAATTCCTATCACATATTGCATGCATGTGACCCAGCGCACTTCGTGCGCCCCGAAAAACGCACATACCGTAGTTAGCTAAACAGCGATTCAAATAGTGTTGACGCGCACTAAATATACTCAGCTTATGTTTATGCAATTGTTGCCTCGCCCTAAGTTGTCAGTTCGCTCTCGCTCTCTCACCCTAGCTGGTTGACGGCTCTTTTGTTGTAGTATTTTCTCCTATTTAATTATTCGTGGATAAACGGTTCGTTTATCCGTCCTCTCCCGTCTACGTGGACACCAACAAGGGACAAGGACACAACAGTATCCCTCGAATGAAACCTAGGTTTGTCTAGTCTTCGCAAGCGATGTCGCCTTCAGTTATTCGATAAAACTCAAACAATGATCTTGAACAGTTCACAACGTTACCTCATAAATTCCGTATTCTCTCGTTCCTTTGAGTGTGTGGAACGAGGAGTGTCTCGTGCAAAATTGTTGACAACATTGTTGATAATCTAAAGGCCTCGAGTTGATTATTGCGAGCATCCTCGCAATTTTTTAATCCTGCCCGTGAAACCGAGATCTGCTCAGTGATTAGTAAGGTAATTCCGTCCGCATTTTTGAAGCTAAAAAAATCTGAATGCAGATTAGGAAAATGACTGATGATGAGCGGACAGCCCGAAAGTCTCACGTCGATAAATACTGAAGATCTACACCCTTGTAGTTCCCATGGCTTTATAAAGAACACAGTCTCCCAGATGTAAGGTCACCCACAATGTGCCGTGAGCCGCCGAAGTAAAATAAATAAATACAAATCCTATATCTTTTTCTGTTTCCAACCCTCATCCTCTGCAGAAGGTGAACATGCGAAGGCTAAAACTCATCTCGCGTGATTTATTTTGCCTGAAGGCCAATTGATCGAGCACTCGGATCACATCGAAGTGACTGATCTTCAACAATGTGAGTAAGATAAGCATTCCTTAAGCTTGATTAAGCGCTGGGAGGTGTTGATATTATTTTAGAAGACCAGAAGGAAGAGCGTGAAGCCCATCTCTGCGGAGAACCACAACGTGTGATCTTTGATCTTTTATCATAACTATGACCACTTCATTTCATAGTCTTGATGAGCTCGTTCCAGGTATTTTTCCGCTTTGCGGAATGTCTATTTTTCTGGGCATGGAATGAGATGCAATGCGATGCAGATCCCGGGTTTATGAAAACTTTAATTTACCATCAACCCGGCTGTTTATCGCTGCTATTCGGTGCTATTAGTTCAGTCGAAATTTCTCGCTTAATGGGACAAGGTTATTTATGATATATGTCCTTTAAATATAACGGAAATCCTTTATCTTTTCATGATTTTCTCATGCCTGTCTGCATCCAACGCAGCAGTCTTTCGTTGCAGCTGCAGATTGAAGAATACTGCAAGGTAGCAGCCACGTGTCCAACGGCCTGCGACTCGTCAGGCAACGCTGCGAGTAAGAAGATCTGTGACATTTAAAAATGGAATGGCTGATGTTTCCCAGTTGCTTATGAGCCCGATTCTCTAAGAGTCGAACAAAATGTAGTACAGCATTTTTACGAAAACTTGTGGAAAGGGGTTCTCGAGGATGCTGAACACAATGGTCAACTTCATTTTGCGTCATCTCGACCGGTTGAGCCAGGCTGCATGTAGGCACCATCTACATTTTAGCCGATAACTCATGAACCGATTGATGAAACTTCTTCAAAATTGGACAGATGATGGGCTGGATGACTTGGATTCTAACGATATTGAATTTGCATATAATTTAGGCTCTTATCGTATTGGTCAGTTCTGAAGAAACGTTTTTTAATACTGAAAATAACATTTATATTAGAAGAAATTCGGTGTTGCGGAACATTTACTTGATGTTGAATACTGGAAATAAGGATAACTATGAAAACGTAAATATTTATTAGTATTAACCATGCAGTTTCTAGCTGCAGCTTGGCGGTATTACCTCAGCTGCGCGACCATTAACAATGTTTCCTTTGACGACACTGCACAACAAATAAAATCATACGATGAAGTGACGTGCTTTAGTTGCCCTCAACTGAAAGCTGATTATCAATGGTTCCGTGGTTTCGTTTCTTCAAGAAAATAATAAAACAAGCATCTGTCTCTGCCTACATGCGAATGAGATATTGATATTATTTGTGGGACAAGCTGGGAATTATCGTCCCAAGTTATTTCACTGTTCTGATGTCCCGCTAGTGAAATCGATATCTGTCTAGCTCTCAGTGGGGGGGGGGGGGGCGTTTTTTGTGCAAAAGCAGCAGCAAACTGAATAAAGAAATGGTCGACGCATCATAATGCTCTTTCAGTAAATAATAATATTTGTGTCTCAAATTCAACATTTGAAATTACCCTTATCGATTGAAAATTGTTTTTTTTTATTTTGCCCAAAAAAAATTGTTTTTTTTATTTCGTACTGATGTTTTCGTTTATTCACATAATTTACACACTTAATTTTGCGGGCTGATTCACGGAGACAGTATGTGAGGTACGATAGATCGACTTTGTGATCTACCGCTGTCCTGCGTTGGGTTCTGGCCATTGGAAATTCTGGTACAAGCGGATTCGTGCAGAGGGGAGCAAGAAGGTGAAGGTGGGTATAATTAATTTACGTACTTGATTGTGAATTGAGAAGAAATAGGGTTAGTTCTTACAGCTTGGGCGATTTTGCCACATTCATATCAACCCGTAAATTTCTCGCTGCCAAGCTCCGGTATTATCTCAGCTGTAAGTTGACCGGCAAATCTCTTCTTTGGGAAATGGGAAAAAAAACGAAAAATTCTGACCTCAATCTTTAGATATATCAAAGCAGCTGCAAGACATCAGCAACGTTTCGTTCAGCAGGATTCAGGAAAAGCTATAGATCTTCAATTTTTGGAAATTATTTTTTCGCTGAATAATCCTAAACAAATTTACTTGTGGCTGAAATTTGTGTTAATGTATTGGCACCAGTAAAATGTGGTCGAAAATGGTTTGTTACAATCGGGTATTCCGCAATAAGGAAGATTTACTTGAAATATGGCAGAAGTTTAGTTTCAATGCGGGTTCGGAAGGCGTTGGATTAGGAAAAGTAAATATTACTTACTTGGCAGTTTCTCGCTACTGAATTGCGCTGTTACCTCAGCGTCGAGGTCATTCTCAATAGTTGTTTTTTACGTCCTGGTCTGCAAACAATCATAATCTTCTTCTTCGTGACCTTCTGCAGCCAGTATTTTTTCAGGCAAAACGATGGGTTATTTGTTGATCGTGAATCATTAAGAATTGCGATTGTTTAATAATCTCAAACACTTGTGCTAGTAGCTGGAATACATTTTTTATATCAGCTTCAATTGGCAGGAACATTAGGAGTTCCATGACGAGATTTTCTGTTCCGGAAGTGCCACTTGAGGTGGTTTTAGAGAAAATCCCCGATCGGAATCAAAGTTGTAGTCGGAAAGAACTTATTTTTTATTCTTTATTCAATATTTATTCGCATAAAACCGGCAGTTTCTCGCCGCAGCTTGCCTATATTATCTCAGCCGCAAGAATGATATTAATAATATCGTAATAGAATAATACATATTATGGTTGTGAATTTGTCCAGAACAAAGAAAAACATAATTGATATGGTCGAGTCTTACGGAGCGGGTCTCTTAAATTTTCCGGAATGATAGCTGATTAAAAAGGCGATTCCGTGTTGCTGAAAAAAATAGTTGAAATAGGGTCAGAGTTTGAATTGTAATTCGGTTCAAATCGGTGACAAGGCAAATGCTTATTATCATCAACCCGGCAATTTTTCGCTTGAGTTGAGGTATTTTCTTAGCTGCAAGATAGTTGCAACAATTTGGACTTATCTGTTGTAGTCAGTTATCTCTCTCTGCCCCCCCCCCTCTTGCGTACCCCTCATTCACCTTCTGCATATGTAAGAATGCAATATTGGATACAACTGCCGGCACTCATGCAGATCGATTTAAGTCGTCGAACATGGACGACCTGCTCGATTATGACTACCACGCGCGTGATTCCCAGCAGGATCTCAAGACGATCCGACATAAGGCACTCAAGGGACGGAATGATACGGTAGACTTTAACGCAAACTATGTACATGAGGATGAAATACCGATATTATTTGGGGGATGGGTAGGAACGATCATCGCAAGCACTGTCGCTATTCGGATATCACACTAAAGAAACCTATATTTCCCAAGTACTTGTTAGCGACTTGATGTCCACTTTTCAATGGAAAGTACCCTAGTAGCAGTCGAAATATGCCGAAACGTTAGGTATTCCAGTTGGCGAATTCATGTTATTTGGCAGCATTTAATGAATTACAATGCGGTTGGTGCTAATAATAATTCTGTTTTGGTGTTGTAAATATGTATTCGCATCAATCTGTCATTTTCTCGCTGTTACATGATTCTATTAGTTCTGCAATGATGTCTCTCACAATATGATCGTGGAACAACAGGAATACATATATAACCTAATCAAAGTTGTTATCATATCTCTCTTTGCAGTCAGCTCACTTCCTCTGCTGCTGTAGTCTGCTGCAGCTGCAGATGGGAGAAGACAGCGGAGAGATTACAGCAACGTGTCCATCTACCGGTGCCTCCTGTCCAGTTATATTGTCTTTGTGAACTATTATGACACGGTTCTCCTGTAAAAATGTAGGAAAAGGAAAGCCTTATGCGACAGAAAAAAATAATGATCACCCTTTTCGCAGAAACTACTAAGACTGACCATAATGAGGGCCCTGAGAAGGCCTATCCACTTAATTTCTCTAAATTTGCATGTCGAAGTACAGAATTGACCTACCGCTTCAAAGGACCGTATCTCAGTCAGATTTTGACCTACATCGAGATAATTTTATTCAAACGACTCGTAATTAAGTTCTCTACAAACGACTCAGCTGGCACTTCTCAGGAAAATATCATCTTTCACTTGTTTTATGTCAAAATGTGTTTTTGCGATCACTGTATGCTAATTTTCTCGCTCAGTTTTGCGATACTCACGATTTTTATTCTTGATTCGGATTCCCCATCCGCAATATGAGGTTGGTAATCTGTTCGTTTTCTTTAGAATCCGGACGTCCTCATTTTCAAACATTTTACGGTTTAGACTGTATCTCGGTTGCAATTTATGCACATGAACATTCTAGGACTATCATTCGATTCCTTTCCACCTGGTCTACAATAATGACTAAGTGGTCCTTAGCCTTAAACTTAAACGTTTTTGAGAAATTGCGTTCGCAATGAAGTCAAGGGAGAATGGTGTCTTTGACCGAGTCGAGTTCTGCATTCCTATCAGTGAAACTAATCTCATTATATCTCGAAAACGGATAAGTTTAAGGCCTAGGACAACTTAGTCATTATTGTAGATCAGATCGAAAGGAATCGAATGATGATCCTAGAATGCTCATTTGTATACATTACAACCGAGATAAAGTCTAAACCGTAAAATGTTTGAAAATGAGGACGTCCGGATTCTAAAGAAAACGAACAGAATACCAACCTCATATTGTGGATGGGGAATCCGAATCAAGAATAAAAATCGTGAGTATCGCAAAACTGAGCGAGAAAATTAGCCTAATGTGATCGCAAAAACACATTTTCACATAAAACAAGTGGAAGATGATATTTTCGTGAGAAGTGCCCGCTGAGGCGTTTGTAGAGAACTTCATTACGAGTCGTTTGAAAAAAAAAGCTCGCTGTAGGTCAAAATCTGACTGAGATACGGCCCTTTGAAGCGGTAGGTCAATTCTGTAATTCAACATGCAAATTTCGAGAAATGAAATGGATAGGCCTTTTCAGGGCCATCATTATGGCCAGTCTTATTAGTTTCTGCGAAAAGGATGATCATGAATTTTTTTCTGTCGCATCGGTTCCTGCATTCTTACAGGAGACCCGTGATGAAATGTTTTTAGCACGAGCAATAACATTTGATATTGGCCTTGTATATAATATGACTACCACATCTTAACCGACGAGAGAGTGTGCGGAATTAAGTTCTCTACAAACGACTCAGCTGGCACTTCTCAGGAAAATATCATCTTTCACTTGTTTTATGTCAAAATGTGTTTTTGCGATCACTGTATGCTAAATCTAACCGACGAGAGAGTGTGCGGAATGAAGGGATTTTTGCACAACCCAGGAATACACATTAGAGTAGCGAATAGGGATGGTTTCGCATGGAAAGCATACATCCATTACCAACAATACTTATTTCCATCAAGATTGCGGTCTACCTCTCTGCATTTATATCTCTACGCATCTCTGCACGTATCTCACGAGAGCACGCTTCATTTTATTTTGATCTTGCCTACAATGAGCAGATTGGAAACACGTCTTACCGCAAAGTGCAACACATCAACACACCATCTTCTAGTTCCAGGCGAAGTTCCAGATAATAAAGCATTATAAATCGTTACATGCAAATGTGATTTTTGGGTGAGCCAAGCGCATATCTGAAAATGAAAAAAAATATTCCATTTTTTTTATTTTTCAAATTTGATTTATTGTAATGCCAATCGAAGTTTCAGAGGATGGACGACACATTTTACCAGGCTAAATGTATTTTCAAGTTTCAATAGCCAAGTCCGACGGATTTGGCGACCAAGTAACAAAGGCTAGGAACGGAAAAAAATATCGTCATAAAGCGATAAATTGTTGAATTGGCGGACAGCGCGCATCGGCTTTGGGTGCTGAACGAATAAATGTACTAATTATGAAATGTCGTAATTAAGCCAAATTTGCTCACGTGGAGGACGCACAGTTGGCCCGTAGTCGGCGCCGTTTCGGAAGCACATATACGCCTGTTTTGTGGAGCACTCCACATTAGTCCACTGTCCCTCATGGTTCTTGTCCAACAACATCTGCACACACGAGCCGAACTCCTTGTTGGGAAAGCCTAAAGTGAGAAAGTGCAAATGCATTATAATGATGCAATTTTTATTTACCACTTGTCCAGTCCTTGTGAGCAGGGTACGATCCATCTAACCATTCGAGTTCTGAAAATAATTATGCAAATGGTTCACTTCTTCGGTTTCTGGCTACCCTCCCCCCACTCTCACATCTTTTCCCCGCAACTCGTTGAGGGGTATGGCCGATATGATGCATACTTAGCATGAAGTGGACTAGATGAGGGAGAGGGAGGAGGTCAGCAACCGAAGAAGAACCGAAAATGTGACTAGTGGGATTACTTCCATCAGTGAACTGTCCTCCAATGTGAACCGATCCTCTCGCTCCTTCTCGAGTTGCCAATTCAGGGTAAAGCTCCTGAAAGCGAAATAATTGTAAACATGCTTACTTCGTTTGCATTACTATATCTGAGAGTAAGAAAGCGTGAACAATATTTGACCCGTCCGCGCGCTCTTTGACACATGTGAAAAAACCACAATGATTACTCACATAAGCGCTGTGAATGGATATGAGATGGCCTCCCTGCTCCTGGCAGGCTGCTTCGGCACTATGCTGATCCAGTGGCTCGGTGTGCATGGACACGCAGCCTCCCTTGTAGGCAGCCTCTCTCGGATTGCATTCAATCGCTGAGAATTATGCATTTTTTACCCTAAACTTTTTTGCATCAACGTAATATTTTGAAACAACCCTCGCTATCGGTAGAATAAAGAAAACAACAACGAAAGAAACGACACAGAAACGACATAGAATTTAGCTCACTCATTGCTTTGACACTGCACAGCCAGCAGACCTCGTCGTATGAGCCGCAATCTTTCATGTTAAAATATCAGGTTGGTGCAAATGTTTCGCAACAAGACATTTTGGATATTTTCTTGTGAATGCTTCTCATGTATCAAATACCACTTGGGCATTATTTGAGCTAGTGTTAGGTCACTGCAATTATTAGTTTAAACCTGATCGATCCAAAGTGATTCAGTAGAAAAACAATGATAAATGAAAATTGTCAAAATTTTAGTGTTTTTGGGTTTTCAACACAAACCATCGCTAAAACTAAACGAACCCGATACAGCTGCCATCCTTTAGAGAAACTAATCAGTAAGGGTGAATGCTTCCATTGAACACGTTAAATGAGAGTTTCGGGGCTTCCACGGATAACTAGTGATGCGAAAAAGGCCGATTTCGTCGTTAAAATTTATGGTTCAAAATCATACTCACGAAATCTATCGAATGGAAAGGTCAATCTTCACCAAATTTCAATTGTAGCTTTCTCATGATATGCACTTCTGACTCTGTTTAATTTGTGACCCAAGCTCTCCGAACTAAAATTCCTATGAATATGTTCTAAATCTGCCAGACGCAATATCCCATATTTCCGGAATACGTGCCTATTTTTACAAGTTGTTTTATGGCTGATACCTATCACTCGCCACAGTTGAATATATGGTCATCATACTTCTGGAAAATGGTGTTGAAGCGGCTCCATTATTGCAGTGCAAAGAGTAGTAATCAAGTGAAAAGTTCAAAGAAATTGCAATTCTCAAACTTTGAAATGCTCTCTCATTGGTATTACTGATTGATGAGATGCGATGTAGTGTGCGCTATATAGAGCACACATGTACTAATATTATACAAGAAATCGCATGAGATTTGCTCAATATCGAAGCACGATAGAGCTCGAAAACCTTAATCGAGATTTTGTTGCGAAACTTTTGCACCAACCTAATAATTTGTGTTAGTATGTCCGTATATCGTTTTTTTAAAGAATTTGATTCAATACCCTCCATTGTGTTTCACTCGGGTTCCTTGGAAAAGACTCTTGATAAGTAAACTGAGACTTACGGTCACTGCGAACTATGGCGTCATTCCGCCTATGATATATCTAACGCGGTAAATGTGTACGAGTCTCATTCGACGTTGTGTCGACTTACGGATTCCAAGTGAGAATTCCGTACTGCACGCCATAGCACCGTGTCTTTCCATCATCGTATGGTTCTAGGAAATTGACATTAAGAAGAAACACTATTTTATAAACCACCTATCCCGAAGTTCGTGTATGTCACAGGTGACCCGTCGTCCCATCTGCAGTATTTCCCCGTACATCGCAGACCGATGTTTGTACTGATTCCACCACAGTACCTGTAAAAAAATCAATCAACCAATCAATTTATTAAATCAGGCAGATGCTCAGATGAGTGTGTATTCTTCATAGCCCATACCTATGTCTGCAAATTATGGTTCAAAATTCGGATAAGCGTATCTTCAATTATTGTGTCTGTGTGCACAATAAATATGCATAAGAATGCCATTGAAATAATTTGCATTTTCCAATTTATTATGAACCACTTCGTACCCATTAGCAGTCTGCATGAGCGTTAGGACATTTGCATTTTCCTGCAAAACGACGTTAAAGAAAAACGAAATGAAAGTATTGATATCTCTGCAGTTCAATAGATTAGGGTTGCATGACTGAAGACTAAGAAATGGAATACAGAAATGCGCGGGTTTGGGGAAATATAGGGGTTGGCCATCAAAGTTGTCAAAAGCGATGCATTATGAATACACTGTAAAATAATAACTCGTACTTTGGCAATATGTACTAGGGTTTCAAATTTGAGGTAATTTATTCTCATCTCCGGGATGTTTCAGGTGCTCTACATAACTCGTGAGCTCACCAGCTGTCTAGCACACCTGCATGAAATTCGAAAAATTACCTGAAATACCCTAATAAGTGCAAACAAATAAAAAAACCTCAGCACTGTGAATGGACGCTAGCATGCCCCCTGTTACTGTAGTAGTTCCAGCATTATTGCATTCATTGTCCATTTGATCGTATGACATCGGCGGATAATACTGCCCGATAAAGGTGTTCCAGTACCATTTTATCTGCAATTTTGTGTTAATCTATGTGAAATGTGAGCAACTATCAATGCACTTGCAATGCTTGCAAACGTGTCATTTTTGACAAAGAACATGTCAATTACCGACAATAGGTTAGATGAGAACTGTGACGTCATGCCTCATTTGATATATCAAAGGTTACATGACGTCATAGCTCTCATCCGACGCAGTACCCCAAATGAGCAACCGTCTGACTCTCTTCAGTTTTCACGCTCTCTCATATCTCTGACCGGCGAGAGAGCGTGCAAACTGAAGAGAGTCAGACCATTGCTCACTCCAAATACCTTGAAACAATCTCCCCCGTTTGGCGCCTGAGTATATGCACCTGGGCAGGGAGCGCAATTCGAGAAAGTGAATAGAAGCAGAAGCGAGAGAAGGGTGACCGTCATCTGAAATGGTTGCATTAGGTTGTATGCGATGACGTCATTTATCAAAACAATGACGTCATGGCGCCTGTGATCTATCAAAGACGATATGATGCAGTTCTCGTCCGACCTACTGCCCAAGTGGCAGTTATCTTTCGGAAGGGCGAGTTGCGACAAAGCAGCACTAGCTCGGATGAGAAATGTGACATCCTGTCACCTTTCATATCTTGACGTCACGGAATGACGTCACAGTTCTCGTGCGACCTAGTGCCCGAGAAAACAAATTGCATGAATAACGAGCGCTTGACTACCCTGTAGAATGCTAAAGAGCCATGGGCAACGAATAATGTAAATGTACAGAAAAGTATCACGGCGATAGCTAGAAGGGCGTATTAACAATGGTAACACTCAAACTATAAAATACGTGGAAATGGCTTCCTTATCTGTGTTTATTGCTCTGCCGTTGAAAGCTGTGCTGACATTATAGATTATATAGATTGTGAGATTATAGTCCGGATTAGCACAAAAAGCAACTCTTCCTATCACCTACTCGCTTCATCACTGATGTTGATCATTAATTCCTAAATATTCACATAAATCATGATAAACAATCAAGTTCACCATGTGGTAAGAGACCATGTGGTTTTTTTTGACGCACGATAAGTTTTTTTTGAATAACTTCAAAAGAATAAATTATCAGAATGTGAGGGCCCGATTGTTAACTATAGCCTTTATTCACCCTATTGTATTTGCGTTTTGCTGTAACTGTAGCTCGATAATCATCGCACATTATCTTCGTTCTAATCGATGTCATCGGGTCTTGATACATTCCTCGGGGATCAGTGGGAGATGTGCATTCAAGCGCCTATTATACACAACTCGCGATTTGCACGTTTCCAATTTATCAAATAATACAATATAAAATACAACATCATCTGTCATGCATGGTGCCCAATGGAAACCGGGTGAACTGCTCGTGTCGTCGACACTTCAGTCGGTGGGTAAACTGTCGTTGCTAGAATGTTGGCATCTCCTAGCAAAGTCCTCGCGACGATGTTCCGAATCAAATTCTTCAGCGCAATTCGGAATCTGGAAGGTCAAATATAGTAACCGACAAATAGTAAAATCTCATTTTTGATTGTTTACATCTTGTCAATCCTCACTTTGAGTAGGCGAGAATCATGCATATTGGATCGACCACGGGAAAGAACGAGACCATCAAGCCTGAAAATATCATTATTTGAGATTCCAAAATACACTAGTACACGTAAACACACAACCATTCATATTGCCACAGCTATGGAACTACGTGCATTGTTGAAGTTATAATGATCGTAAAAGATTAGTGCACTCGATGGAATTCGACATTTACAACAGTTTACCCAGAACATTTCCGGTGAAGACGAACGGTCGTCCTGTTATGGGTAATCCTATGTTAAGAAAGAAGGGAATCCCGCAAAGGACGGCGGGTACGGAGAACTGAAGAACCGATTAGCCAGTCCAGGGCGCCAAAACAATACTCTCAGAAGAACTAGGTCGGATGAGAACTATTACATCATGCCGCCTTTGCTCTATCAAAGGAGGCATGACGTAATATTTCTCATCTGACCTAGTGCCTTCTCAGCTTACTTGAATAATGAGCGCTCGCAGTAGCGCCAAATGTAGACGGTGCGATGCCTCGGAGATGTTGCTGATGAGGTATGTATTCATTTTTTTTGTTTGAAATTGTTGCCAAGCACCTTACCTTTTCTTAATTTTCCGAATGATGCATATTGAGCAGGCTGCGTTGAAGGCGTACATGAAGGCGGCAACGCCGCCGCAATTAATCGTCGCAAGGATGGAATGCCAATTAAGCCCGCCGCCAAAGGATGGTGCACGCTGAGAATACCAATGATTAAAACAATTTACGAGACAACAACAAATGCTGGTAGATAAATCGTAAACGAAAATATAATAAAATATATCCCCATGCATTATTCTCCAAACTAAACAATTACATATTAATCGGGACTGTATAAAGTATCTTACGACATAGTGGAAGGGGATGAAGTTGGGCGGTGGATCCGCTGTTAGATCCACGCCGAACTCTCGCATCATAGTGTCCGCAAAGTAGTTCTCGGGAATTTCCGGGCTACAATTTGCATTCAGTTTGTTTTTGTAAAAGACACTACAATGTGATCCACACGTCGACGAGATTCATGAACAAAATGAGAGTATTCACGCATATTGCGAGGAAAACTCCGAGACCGAAGTGCGTTCGCAGTACGTCAGGCCTGAATTTGTCCATCTGTGTCCACTTTCGTAACGACTGAGCTAAGCAACTAGGGCTGGAGAAACATCACATCGCTATTTTCATTTTAACCATTCACTCCACTGGTTGAGTGAAGAACGTGCTTATAATGAAGGGAGTGTGGTACGTTTCACCAACTCTGTGCACATTCTAATATCTGTATTCGAAAGGCCCTCTTCAAATATCATACCTCGTCACTGAAAGCAGCTGATAGAAAAAGTGAAATGATACGAGTATGAATGGCTCATAGAAGAGGGATATGTAGCCTTCAATGAGCCCATATCCAAAAGTCGGTGGAAGGTGCAGAGCGGCATAGGCAAAAACACCGTATCCGTACTCGATGAGGACGAAATTCTCAAAGGGTAAATATCAGGTTGTCCAGAAAGTAACGCTCGATTTTCAAATTTTCGATTCTAAGATGCCCTGTCTTTTGTTGCCGCCTGATTATCATATTCTTATATATGTTCGTTGAATGCATTGATACTCTTTCTATCGCGCATTGGTTCAAACCTGTCCAATTGGTATTGAGGCCACAGGATGAAGTCAAATGTACACCTACGAAGGGTTGAACTGATTACGTTTCCATGTTGTTTTTTTTCTGATTACGGCCCAGCATTCCATGTATAGCTTTGATAAGGCAAATATTATGTCACATGCGAAAAGTACTGCATACGGATATTACAAGTCAACATGTGAATATAGTTTGCTGTAAAAGGATTGTTAGAAAATAAACTCATTTGTGAACTTCACCCTACCTGAACATCACCAGAAATACTTGTTTTTACCGAGTTTCCGTCACAATATCGATCAAAAATGTAGTAAAACGAAACGTACTTTCTACGTTTAACTTAAAATTGTATTTATATGAACATACAACACTTCCAGCAAAATGTGCAACATTCATCAACACAACAACGAAATTTGAACATCGAAACTCGAATATTTCAAAACTTCCTGTTTCCAGCATTGATGACAAGTCCTAACTTTTTTTCGAAAATTGTTAAAGCAACTCTTTATCTATCCGTAGTCGGCAGGACTAAGTCAGGGGATAGCTCCCTTTTGAGGAAATTTATTCATTCTCCGAACACCAAAAGTCGAAATTTTGGCAATATTGGCAGTTATTCAACACTACTGATAATCTATGTTCCCTAAGAGTAGAAAAGGCATGAGTTTAAATATTTCTCTGCGATATGTAGCAACATAGTATATCATGGAGGTGCCCTTATTTAGAAACCAGTCTGGATGAATCTCGAAGCAGGAAACGTAATCGCTTGATACGTCTTTCCTCGGCAAGAGTTGAATCCAACGGTGTTTTACTCGAGTTATGTCGAGGTAGGAATGACCTTAGACCTATTTTTGGAGAGAACTACCAACGGCCTTCTTATTCCGCTATATGAGATTTTACAGCTATTTCCCCCCTCAAAATATGAGAAGCAGAAAATATTTTAAGACAAGTGTGAAAATATCACTTTTGATAAAACTTGGATTTTAGGGATATCCAAAAGACATGATACCATTGGAACAAATGCTTATATTGCCCAAGTAAACCCCTAATACATGCTACTGAGATAGCTTGAAATCTTTAAAGAAAAGGATTGTATGCGAGCCCAAACTTCATGTTTCAAATGGAGCGTTACTTTCTGGACAGCCTAATACATTGTTTCTTCATTCATATTATTAGTAGATTTTCCACCGAGAATTATACACGTTACTTGTTTTATCTCGCCAAAACGATGATATAGTGTGCAAGTTTAAAATAAGAGACTTAGATACCCTTACCGGCACTATCAGTGCATGATAGAGGGATATCGCCATATCGACAGCAACGAAAGTGCACAATAGCACCCGATAGTTGCCTAAATTGCGATTCGAAGGCTGAACTACGAGGAAGATGAGAAAGGAGTTCCAAGTGATTGAGCAGACGGCAAAGGAGTACAGGAAAATCTAAAAAATTTCTTGTTTTTTCAATAGTTTCAGATTACCGTATCTTCATTTCAAACGCTCTTCTGACCGAATGAGAGAGGGAGAAGGAGCACACGTTTGAAAGTGATCAGTTTAATTAGATTCAAACCTGGTGGATCCATAGCGGGAGCTCCGTCATTGTTGATTGTTGAAAGTTAAAGCAAGGTAAAAGTGCAGAAATGCCAAGCAATTTTACAGTCGTCAAGATACGCTATGCTTGGACTATGAATCCTTCCAGTTGTCCGAAGTGCTTCAAGGGGACGTTATGATTGTAAAAAGGTGGTATAATAGCGGATATTTGTACTGTGAAGATAAATGCTCAGAAATGCTATGCGTATTCATGCCAAGAACACCTGCGCGCACTCATATTTTCGATGAAATTGAGTTCATTCACGAACATTGCTAATGATTTTCCACGTAAGAACTAGGGATATAATGCGTCTGACATTTTAAAGATCACCTTCATCATTAAGTTTAATACCATACTCCTTCAATTACTCATATTTCCTTTAATGGATTATCCTAATGGACAACAAACGTATCATGAGTCCATTAAAAAACCGTAAAATGCAATGCCTTACATTTTGTCAGCACAATCGTATTTAGGACATTCTTTGAATTGGGGCATTAACGTAAAGTTAACATATGTCCTCGTATAAACAACGATAGTAAAGCGATTGACATTTGGCGCGGCGGCGCAGTGGTGGTGTGCCAGACCTTGGATCGAAGGGTCATGAGTTCGACTCCCGCCCGCGTCCACAGATCCACCCAGACCAAGGGGTTAAGAAATGTTGGTAGTGATTCAAAAATCACTATAAGGAAATCCCCAACCACGTGCACACAACACGGGCGGTTTGAAGTCTCGCAACAGGCCACTGGTTTTCAGGATAGGACCTAGTTGCTAATAGACGATGGGGTGGCAGAGACCGCCCTTGCGTGTAATAATGCTTAACACCTTTACCTTTTACCTTTATTTGCAAAATGGTTATCTTCATCAATTCTAGCCACTGCTTTACATCATGCACAATGAAGGCAGGATCAATAATGCTTCAGAAATTTATCCAGACTTATTGGGAGGGGATTTAGATCTTTTTTGCTCGCGGCGATGTTAAGACAGCGCAAAATTTCGTTTCAGGCCTACATCAGTCAATAACATAGATTGAGCGCCGAATTGCATTGCCCATGAACATTTCAGTGTGGAAACAATTGAGCTGATCGTGAACGGAGAGCTTCACTGCGGGCTTACTCATGTTTGCATCAATATTTTTTAAAATTTTATTTCGTACTTGCATGTGCTGTGGCTGCAGCTTTACACTTTCGCTGTAGATTTGTGTAAAGTCAAATTTGAATCAACTACTAATTTGGATGCTGCTATACAGTTGCGGCCAAAACTTGCATTTTCCTATCGCTTCTCCGAAACATTTATCAAGTGCGTTTACGACTGTGGAAAAATGTGATTTATACGTGGTTTCCTTGCTCTCTGGAAGCCGGGAAGTCAAGGCGCTGACAGTTATCCCATCCACCTCAGTGGAAGGATCTGGACTTCCACCGTACTACTCCTCATATTGAGCGTAAGTTACTATATGTTTAGTTAGTTCGAACATCACCATTACTTCCCTCTCGTTATCTTGATCGCTTCCGCTTGGACTACTATCATTAGTCACTAGAGTGCGGATTCCGTGTGATCGTCTATTATTCTTATGCACTTTCGAGCGGTAGAGTAAGAAATGATGAACAAACATTGCACCTTCAGCAAGCGAACTTCACCTTCGGAATGTGCTTCACCGAACAAAAAATTCCGTCAACCAATGCTCGGAGAGCAATCGTCAAAGCGTCTGAGACTGTTGCAGATATGGATACTTGCAAGGCCAATTGCTGGAATACTGCAAGGAGAGTGCCTTACTGATGCCGTGTAAAAAGTAGAATAGAAGAGGACTTATTTGAATTCCCGAACTTTCATATCTCTGCTCACTCAAAAATTTTTAAAAAAAGTTTTGAATTAACGCCTTGCAGAGCACTTGTCTCGCCTATTCATACAAAAACGCGAAATGTGCTATCCTCGGAGATGAAAGACCATCAGAGAAGTGCACTGTGCCAGACAAGGAAGAAACGATCGGAATTAAGTCGGCATGTCAAGGCTTGCATACAAATAACTTTATCATACAAGGACACTACGTGAAATGATTATTCGAATATGAAAAAAGCATTTTTTTGGACGAGCCACAGCTTGGCGAAGCAACGTCAACCAGTGCGCTAACGACGACTTCGGTTCCAGACTGTGAACCACAAATTAAATTATATAAAAATATCTAAAAAAAATTGCAGATTACGAACGAATGAAGACTGAGACAAACCCGCAGAACAATTTCCATTGTGAAGATGCGACAAAGACCTGCTACTGCAATGGTAGAAATGATCTATACGTGCATATGAAAGATGGTTCCTACATGACTGGGACGAAAATTCAGTGATTCAGCAGGCCCAGGTATTGTTCTTGAGGTGGTATAATCACGAAAATACGCATTTACCTTTGGTGATTGTTACATGTAGTTATCTTAAAGAAGGAGTAAAGCCAAACGCGCGCCCGGTTGAAGTATGTTTCAATTGGAGGAGAACTCTCTTCCAGTCGCGTGCTCTTTCGCTCATTGCGTGAGCTTTCCCTGATTTGGCTCCCCGCCAACTACCGATAGCTCTGTTCGTAATGGAGATATCAATGTGCAAATTTCGGAACTTCTTATCGTTGGGGAGATCTAGGCCGAGCATATGAAAGTTTAAACAATTGAATTTTCCTTTTCCTCATCATGTAATGGAAAGTTGGTATCGTATTGGTTTGTTTGCGCTGACAAAAGTCAGAAAAAAGCAAAAGTGGGTTTTAAATTGCCTTTACAGTCGACAGAAAAAAGTAAGTACCTAGATCTTCTAGGATCTAAGGTATATAATTGAGTCTACTGAATGCTTATTAAACAAGGACAAGGTTGAACTTTTGCGGTGTCATAACCATGGCCTAGCTTTGCACAACCATAAGGGATTCTGAAAATTTCACATTAACATCTATATTTTGAACCGAGTTATCATTAGTTGGGAGAGTGTCATTAGCGCTGATAGCCCTTGATAGGTCAGGCTATTCACGGGAATTCAAATATCTCGAAGATTTGTCAAGAATCTTGGCGGGAATCGAACCAAATCATCCGATCACATGGCGGTTGCTTTACGACTGAGCTATCAACAGATAGTGTTCTACCCTCCTAGCTCGCGCTATGACCTACGCAGGGCTAGATCATGGTTATGAAATCGTCAAAAGTTTAACTTTGACACATTCTTTAAACAGATGCGATTATAGAGAACGTTCTGGCAGATTAGTGGGAATTTTAATAACTACACGTCATTGTTCTTAGCAGGGCTGGAGAAAACATCAGGTATGCTGCAGTTAATTTATTACTGTTTTAATTTATCTTTGCAGCACATTTAAAACTTATCCGAAAATTACTGAAATTCCCCTGAAAATTGCAACCCTAATGTGAACATTGAGTGAGGATTCCCTTTTCAGGTCATTTTGGCTTATTTTCGGGTGAGATACTAGCTATAGATCATGAGCACGAGCAGATATCAAGCGCATCTGTAGCGGATCCGAAAATCTCCCAAAATTGACTGAAAATTGAAACCCGCATATTGAGAACCATTGTGTCTAGGTCGGATGATTACTGCTTCCGTATGATAAGCAATAAGAGTACGTTCCCCAGGATGTTAAACGTAGGATGATGCAAACTGCCTGATTGTTAGGGGGGGGGGTTTGATTATCATCCTGGGGTGATCCTCTGAATTACTGCGATTTTTTTCTTGCAGATTGCAGTTTCAAAGGCCGAACATTCGACGATACTGCTATAACATATGTGTTCCCTATAATAAACGGTCATTTCGCGTAAGTTTACTCTCCATTACAAAGATAAATTTGATGGGAAATATGTTTGCAGAAATAATAAGCCGGTGTGTCCCAACTCGTTCCAAGGTGCCAAACTAAAAAAGGAGAACCGTCTAGCCATGCATTTTCCAAGTCTACGAGTAGAGAATGACGGATGGAAATCGGATTACGGAGGGCCTTACTATATCGACTGCATTATTTGCAAATAATTACATGCAAACTATTCCGATTTGCATAGTTCGAATGGAGAGATGCAGCAGCAAATATGTACATTTATCATAAACATGCAAATCGTTCATGTAAACAGATTAATCATAAATTTGACCATACAGAAACCACACATGTTCACGATATAGCTCCTATTTAAAGCGAACATGAAACATATTTGAAAATGATAAAAAACAATTCCAATAAGAGAACCATATTCACGGGTTGGTGCTTCACAGTGAGCCGTTCACTTCTCACAAGCCATGACCTTCATGAAGCGACAGAATCCATCCACCGATCTGAGGTAGCCATGGGCTCTGCAGTGGGTACATATAAACAAAATAAAAACAGAAAATCGTCTGAGGTCTTTTACAAAATCAATCACAGCATTCGAAAAGAAAATAAACTTCATCACCACTATGGGTCAGTCACTAATGTGTGGGCATTACACAGTATGGCACTAGGTCGGATGAGAACTTTGGCGTCTTGCCTGCCTTTTTTCTGTCTTTGATATACCTTTGACATATCACTGGTCATGGAAAGCAACTATGAATGAGCAAACCTGCAGCATTCATCGTGCTCCGCCTTGGTTCTCGGGCAGACTTCATTACATGGTGGAACGAAGTAAGAAGCTCAAAATGGTCATTTAAAACACTTTTCATTTACAAAAAATAAAGAGAATTGAGTAAATACCAGCATCAACTGCGATGACGGTGACAAAGAGAAGGAAGAAGAGGACCTTGATTGACATCTGAAAACAATGAATGGAGGTGAAATCACCCGAAATTCAGACGAGATCAGTGGATGATGAGCAGCCGATGTCATTCGTTATTTTATACCCGCACATGGTAACCGATCTCTAGCCAGCTCAACTAATCTACTTCTCGAATTCGAATAATATCTCTTGTTAGATAAGGTAAAGCATCGATCAGATGTAGAGAAATAGAGAGAGAAAGACATATTATTCAAATTGATCGTAATGTTTGTCGTCTCGTTCAAACTGCATGTAAACAGATTTGGGTTCCCCGAAATCGCATTCTCTAACTGTCAGAGCGATGGTCTGACTCTCTTCAGTTTGCACGCTCTCTCGCCGGTCACAGAGACGAGAGAGCGTGCAAACCGAAGAGAGTCAGACGATTTCTCAACTGTCAGAGCACCGAGAGTTAGACCAAAACGGATGGTCTGATACCCGTCGACAACAATTTTCATCCGATTTCGACCAATGAAAGGTAATCCGTGGCCAACACACCGTTGTACCGACTAACTGGAATCGTGTTTGCCTTCATGCGCCTATATTGAATTATCACGTTCGTGTTACTGTGGTCAGTATGCGTATTGATCACATGTAGCATCTTCTACGAATTGTTGTCAATTATCAGGAATGGTTACAAATTAGGGATGGCTTCTAGAGTTCGAGAAACTATACAACGCTCTCTTCATTCTACACACTCTCTAGACCGGTCGATCGGCGAGAGAGTGCGTAGAATGAAGAGAGCGTGGTATCGTTTCTCGAACTCTAATGGCTTCGCAAGGAATGACTCTCTTCATTATGCGTGCTCTCTCGCCGATCATACGGACACCAGAACACTTTGAATTAAGGCAGTAATTTCTAGGGTTCTCTTGTTGGAATTGTGTTGTATCATTTTCAGATATGTTTCATGTTCGCTATACATAGAAGCTATATGAGTGACTATCTGATAGTATTAAGTATGTGCCGTACAACGAAAAATAAAGTCTCAATTTGAAGCTTGTTCTATGGGTAACTTTTCATGTAGAGTTCGAAAATCTACCTTTGAAAGTCGTATCTCTGACCCCTCATTTCCTGTGTCGCGCTATACCTGGGTGGTCGGTTTTTGTAACTTTTGAACGGCTCATCCAAAATCCATAAATGTATAGTGATTCTGAAATATCTCGACGATATAAGCATTTTTACTGTTGGAAGTGAAGAGCTAACTCATCTGTGAAAAAAGTTTAGGCCATTTTAATTCTCAAAATTGGTGCCTTCACACCTTATCCTATGAATGCCCTATTTTGAACGTGTTCATTGGATTCCACGTGAAAAGTTACCCCTAGGTTCATCTTTTCGGTCCAAAAGAGCGGGATGCATGGGGCTTCCCATTTCGAGGGAAACGAAGTTATGTAAAATCTCAGTATAAATATGTACTTTTCAGGCAAACCATAGTGATTTCAGATCACTATTGAACAAATATTTACATTTCAAGAATGCAGAAGTATGATTACGCTTGAAAATGCGGAGTTTCGCTCATTCTTAAAAATCGATTTTTTCATCTTCGAAAAATCGCCATTTTGAACGTTGCTAACTTTAAAAATACAATTGAAATCTCGCAAGTTCAAAGTAATTCGTATAATCTGTGCCGACCTAAATGAGAAAAAGTTGTATAGAGGCTCCCACATAATGTGATTGTTGAAATATTATTGCAAGAAAATGTGATTTTTTAGCTTCCGTATAAGAAATAAATTATCGGCTTGTTTAATCTGTCAGAAATGTGCGAGAAAAGTTGCGTAAAAAGTTGCGTAAAAAGTTCGCGAACTTCTGATTCTCTCCTGTTCGTGTACTCTCTCTCTTTCTCTAACCAGGTCGTTGAAAAGTTCACGAACTTTTCGACGAACTATGTTCGAAAATCATACTTTTCTTTTGTTTTACTTATTTTTATAAACTATTTTTGCTTTTAACTTATGACTTCTTATAATGGCAACCTTCCCTTAGCTGGAATAGCTTCAGAATACAGCGTAGTGAAAGTAAACAGGGTTGGAGTATTTTTTTCGAAAATGGGTCACCACTTTCCCCACCCTGTAATGTCAAGCTATTCCATCAGAGGGAAGGTTGTTCTTATAAGCAGTCATAAGTTGAAAGCAAAAATAATTGATAAAAATAAGTAAAACAAAAGAAAAGTACGAATTTCGAACATAGTTCGTCGAAAAGTTCGTGAACTTTTGATCGACCTGGTTAGAGAAAGAGAGAGAGCATGCGAAATGGAGAGAATCAGAAGTTCGCGAACTTTTTACGCAACTTTTTCTCGCACATTTCTGACAGATTAAACAGGCCGTATATTTCGAAAGCATTTTCATAAAATTTTGAGAAATTTTAACGTATTAATATTTTTGAACACGAGTTTTGTCGATTGGAATTGAGCAGAGTGGGTTTTGCGTTTTTTTACAAATTTCGATTTGCACATGATAACAATTTTGATATTTTTTGGATCGTTGAAATTTGAAATAACGAACACGTTTTCCAATCACATTATATGCCAATATTGTTTTAGGTCTGAAATTAGTCGAATCCCCTCGAAAATACATATTGATTTTTCATAAATTATTTTTACGCACTCTCAAAACAGCGTTTCCATGCAATAATATTTCAACAATCACAATGTATGGGAGCCTCTATACAACTTTTTCTCATTTAGGTCGGTACATATTATACGAATTACTTTGAACTTGCTTGATTTCAATTGTATTTTAAAAGTTAGTAACGTTCAAAATGGAGATTTTTCGAAGATGACAAAATCGATTTTTGAGAATGAAAAATTTTTGAGAAAAAAAAAGAACTCCGCATTTTCAAGCGTGATCTTACTTCTGCATTCTCGAATGGTAAATATTTGTTCAATAGTGATCTGAAATCACTATGGTTTGCCTGAAAAATACATATTTCCCTCGAAGTGGGAAACCCCATGCATCCCGCTCTTTTGGACCGAAAAGATGAACCTAGGAGTAATTTTTCACGTGGAATCCAATGAACATGTTCAAAATAGGGCATTCATAGGATAAGGTGTGAAGGCACCAATTTTGGTGTCCTGGTGAGACGTAACTTTTTTCTCGGAACCATTCATCTAGGAAAATAAATGTTGTAACTGTATTTTTGGATCTTCTGACTCAGAATCAATCGGCTTGTAACCGCTAAGCGGGAACTCGCAACTCGGAATGAGAGGGTGGGAACTCGACAAGTGAGAAATTTTTTTTCAGAAACGTTCATCGCGGAACTTTTTCCTGGATTTTATCAAGTCTAATTTGGCTGTTTTCGCAGAGTTATTTTATTGCTAACTATAGAACAGTCATTTGGAGGCCTATATTTTAAGGTTTCATTATTAGCGACCGCTCATTTCGATTAGCGTGTTTGGGAATGGTTTAGTGAAAAAAAAGTTCCGAGATGAACAGTTCCAAAATGAAAGTTCCGAGAAAAAAGTTCCGAAAGTTAAGTTCCAGGCAAAATGGTTCCCAGCGCGAAGTTTCCAATATGAATTGTTATGAAATTAATGTTCTGAGAAAAAGGTGCCAGAACTCATGTTCCGGAAAAATAGTTACATCTCACCAGGACACCCCAATTTTGAGAATTCAAATGGCCTAAACTTTTTTCACAGATGAGTTAGCTCTTCACTTCCATCAGTAAAAATGCTTATTTCGTCGAGATATTTCAGAATCACTATACATTTATGGATTTTGGATGAGCCGTTCAAAAGTTACAAAAACCGACCACCCAGGTATAGCACAGGAAATGAGGGGTCAGAGATACGGCTTTCTAAGGTAGATTTTCGAACTCTACATGAAAAGTTACCCCTCGAACAACCTTCCAATTGAGACTTTATTTTTCGTTGTACAGCACATAGGTGAAATTGCTCAGTTCTCTCAGATAGTCACTCATATAGTCTACCACTCATTCTGGGTTCTCAAGTGTGTGGCGAGCGGCTGAGTGCGATTTCGTCTCTCCGTCTCCGGTTCCGCCCGCCCGGATTCCCTCTCCCAGACGCGTTGGCACGCGGGAGTTGTACGCCGCCACGATGGGTCGCCACTTCTACATCGGCACCATCAACGCCAGGACGCTCGGCCCAAGGGAGAAACAGTCGGAGATGGAACTCGCCCTCGACAAGATCAAGTGGGACGTGGTTGCAGTGCAGGAAGCCAGGATTGTGGGTTGTGCCTCGTTCAATCTTACATCCTCAGGCACTGTAGTCTACCACTCGGGCGGGCCCACTGCTTCCCATGGCGTGGCATTTTTGCTTCGACCGCAACTCGCGCGCGGAGCTGTGTTCAATGGCCTCTCCCCTTGTTTGGCCACTCTGCTCCTTCCCGACCTACGGCTCTTCCTGGTCTGCGCTTACGCCCCTACGTCTTCCTACGATGACGACGCGTATGAAGACTTCCTAGACCAGGTTGAGACCGCCCTGCGGAGTGCCCCAAAAGGCCATATGCCAGTTCTGGTTGGTGACTTCAACTGTCGAGTGGCGAGGGAACTTGGCAATGAAAGATTTGTCGGTAACTTTGCCTCTCC
Source organism: Pristionchus mayeri (assembly GCA_036245805.1). Taxonomy (NCBI): domain Eukaryota; kingdom Metazoa; phylum Nematoda; class Chromadorea; order Rhabditida; family Neodiplogasteridae; genus Pristionchus; species Pristionchus mayeri. The sequence goes on from BTRK01000005.1 coordinate 42,460,028, forward strand.
CACGCCGAACTCACGCGGACGCTGCTTCACTGAGCTCTGCGTGAGGAACAGACTGCGCATCCTGAACACGTTCCCCAAGAGACGGCACGGTCGAATCTGGACCTGGCGATCCCCAAACGGCTCCGCATTCCACCAAATTGACTACGTTGCAGCGCCCGCCACAGCGAGAGTAGTCAACTGTGGAGTCGTTGGTCGGTTTGAGTTTGACTCCGACCATCGCCTTGTTCGGATGTGCCTCTCCCTCCCTGGCAAGGCGAGGCAGAAAAGATGCAGGGAGCGGCTAGATTTCGATCGAACCGCTTTTACTGTCAACGAAAACCTTCTCGCGTCACTGCCCCTTGCCCGCCCCAGTTCTGCCGCCGACGCCTATACTACGGTAAAGGCTTTCACGGAGACCGCGGCAACGAACTGCTGGAGGAAGCGCCAATCCCCTTCTTGGATCTCGAGTGGAACGCGGAAGCTCCTAGCGATGCGCCATGAATTGCAATCCAACTCCCAACAAGCTGTCGCCTACTCAGCTGCCTGCAAAGCTGCCCGGACGAGTTTCGTCGATGACATCAGGAAGCGAAAGGAGGCGCAAGCACGGCAAGCAGCAACCATGGGAAGGAGCATCGTGAAGAGCATGCTGAGTCTGCAAACCTCAAAGAAGCGCCTTCTAGTTCCCGACCCTGTAACTGGTGCTCTCTCTCAAGCAGCTACCAAGACAGTGGTCCAGAGCTTCTTTGACGGTCTCTACACCCCTGCAGTTCCGTGTCCACTCCCAGTCCCTCCTCAGCCTCTGGATCCCCTTCCTCCCTTCCTACCCGATGAGGTCAGCAAAGCGATGTCCCAACTCAAGTGTGGTCACTCACCCGGTTCGGATGGCATTCTCCCTGATATGCTATACCACTCTCGAAACCACCTTGCTCCCGTTATCGCTGATCTACTCAACTATCTGGTAGATGGAGAGGCTGTTCCAAGCGACCTGACCGAAGCAATTGTCACTCTTCTGCACAAGAAAGGAGACCCTACCAACATTGGGAACTTCCGTCCCATCTCCCTCCTCACCGTTTCCCTGAAGACAATGACCAAAGTCATTCTTCAGAGACTCGAAACTGTGCTTGAAGAAACAGAGTCCTCGACCCAAACCGGCTTCCGGCGCGGCTACAGTACTCTCGACAACCTGCATGCCATCAAGCAGGTCGCTGAAAGAACCTCCGAGTACGGTATCCCAATCTACTTGGCGTTCGTCGACTTCAAGAAGGCGTTCGACTGTGTGGAGTGGAATGCCTGCTGGCAAGCCCTCTTCTCGTTCGGAGCCCATCCCTCCCTCGTCCACATGTTGCGCCGTCTCTACGAGTCCTCCTCTACACTCATTCGAGTTAATGAGGAGCTCGTTCCTGTGACTGTGCGTCGAGGAGTCCGCCAAGGGGATACCCTCTCCCCTCGTCTCTTCAACGCAGTGCTACGATCAGCCATGGACAACATTGACTGGGAGTCAGATGGAATTAGAATCGACGGAAGGATCCTTTGCCACTTGGAGTATGCCGATGACGTGGCTCTCGTTGCCAAATCTCGACCCGAGCTGGAACGAATGCTGAAGAAGCTGATGGACGCGTGCAGCCGAGTTGGTCTCGAAGTGAATGCAAGCAAGACCAACCTCCTCACCTCCTGCACCTCTACCCGCAATCCAATAATCATCGGCAATCTGCGATTCGAATTCGTCGATAGCGCCACCTATCTCGGAGGAAGAATAGCTCTTCCCTTGGATCATTCCGACGAAATAGAACACCGGATTCGATTAGGGTGGCTGGCCTGGAGTAAGCTCTCGCACCTCCTATCTTCTCGAATTCTGTCCATCAAGATCAGGAGGAGAGTCTTCGAGAGCTGCATCACGGCTACAGTTCTCTATGGGTGTGAAGTATGGGCTCTGAGATCTAGCGAGAAGGAGAGGCTGAGAGTCACCCAGAGGAAGATGGAAAGAAAGATGCTTGGAGTCACGCTGAGGGACAGATGGAGGAATGACCGCGTGAGAGGGATTACCAAGCTGAGAGACTGGAATGAGGAAGGATTGAAACGAAAAGCGCGCTGGGCCCTCAAGATCAGAAGAATGGGAGTGGAACAGTGGAGCCGTGCGACAACTGTCTGGACTCCATTCAATAGGACTCGTCCCCCCGGAAAGCCTCGCGCGCGATGGAGAGACGACCTATCCCGAGCTATTGGCAGCCATTGGTGGAGTGCAACTTATGAAGACTACCGACCTATCATCTTCTGAGCGTTTCCGCCTGATAAGATAAATTGATTGATTGATTGATTGATAGTGTACGTGCTACATATCTGATAATGAAACAAAACAATTCCAATAAGAAAACACTAGTAATTTCTTGAGAAGCCATCATTATTTCAAATATTTGTTAGATTTCTTCAATCGCACCCAATTGGTACTATCAACGCACTTGAGATAGCGAAGGGCCGTCTGGATGGTGTTTGCCTTTCTGATTACCTGCACTTTAGCGTCATAACACCACTTGAAAGGTCGGCTACAGACTCCTTGAGGGCACTCCACCAACATACAAGTGACCTAGATAATATTTACAAAAGAGGACGCTTGCTTTTGCCCCTTATAAAAAGGTCGGCTTTCATCTCCTCGATAAAGAGTCAGGAGTTCATGGCTGAAGTATCAGCTGAGGCAGCGGGGCAGCGTTGTATACGCGCAGTAAACGGTACCCATCTACACGGTCACGATGAGGAATGGAAGGTGCACTGATTTTTTTGCATTTTGCATTATACACTTTTCCCTCTTATTTTCACTTTTTTTCATAACTTGGTGACGCCATTGCGATTTTATTCAATCTTCATATTCACCTTGTTTCATTTCATTTTTCGAAACTATCTGAATTGCTGCCAAAAAACCAAAATAATTTATCTTGAGGTGGACTTGGCTTCAATTACCGATGGGCATACGCGCTGGTATGTACAGGATCACAACGGAAAAGTGAGTATTTGTATGCCACTTCATTTATGGGAAAACACTTTTACCAATGTTCACCGACGCGCCTAGAAACATGCCCCATAATTAACGTTGTTTACACTTGTATTGCAGATAGTGCTGAAAACCACGCATGTACCCGGCCGCTTCCTCCATTCACAACCCGATGGATCGGTCAATCTGTTCCCGCAACCTGAAGAGTGGACTCCTATCAAGAATGAGGATGGGTGAGCGATCGTTTAACAGCGCACATGTGACCAATTGTATGTGATACATCCGCGACGAAGGGCACTTTGGAGATATCATAATTCAGGCCTGGTCACTCCAGGGCAAAGATGGCTCGTGGCTTAGTGCACATCGGACTGATGGATCCCTTTGCACCGTTCCTATTATCGGAGAATCTGAGCGGTTCTGGCTCGAGTCCTGGTAGGGCAATCAATACACCGATTGCTGCGATGCATGATATGTTCTAACATTACATTTCATTGCTCATGTATGGTGGGAATGGGGATATCGATTTTTGTTGATTTTTTTCTTATCGCAATTTCGAAATTGGTGAGTCACATGAGCGCTCACCATCACCAATGATGAAAATCAGAGTGTATGGAATGGTGGGTTTTTTGCATGATTCAAAATTTGCAGAGGAATTTTGACCCCTCGAAGTTGCTGTGTGGCCACGCCAATTTTTTGGAAACATTTTACAACAATTATTGAAATTTCATTTGAACAATAATCTGGAAGACTGATGCAGCATAATGAAAAATACTTCCCGAAATATACCGTATCCCGTCTTCGACCTTCGGTCTAGTGCACCATCCATTTCCGAGTGTCATCACAAATATGTTGCGATGCAGCTTCCGTTATGATATCGCCTTGGTACTCTTATCTCTTCTAGTGCGTCACGTGCCGCTCTTCATATCTCGAGCTCTATCGCTCCTTCTCCTGCATTTTCTCGGGACACTATCATAACGTTGGATCACAAAATATTACTGGTGGTTTTGTATCACGAATACAATGAACGGAAAACAGTCATTGCTACTCAAACATGCGGTTTGTTGTGCGTGGGAATTTCAGGGCAGGGAATATGAATCTCATTGTGCGAGAGCTCTCTAGCTATTCCGAACTGTGAAGAATCACGAATGAAGTCGTTAGTCACACCTTTCAAGGACAGACGCGATCGCTATGATAACAGTCCGACTCCGTTATCGGCTGATCAAACCACTATGGCCAATACTGTAAAGTAATGTCGGCGAAGGCGATGATTTTTGATGAGGGACTTTTCGAAGAAAAAAAACTGAATTATCTAAGATAATGTGATTGTATCATGCATATTTGAAATGAAAACGAAATCCGAAATGTAATTTATGCGGCCGTAAAAATAATTAATCACCATTTCGAGATTCAATAAGCTCATGTAACAATACGAATACAACTCCGATGAAAGGGGGGGGGATGTGTCTCAGGAGGAGTGGTCAGCACTAGTGTCGTATACCGCATAAGATGACGAACAGCCAATCTGAAATGGCTCAACCTGACCAGTACGTGATGAATGGATCCTACGCTGGATTTCACTGGAAGAATATAATTCATCGAGTGCTTCATTCTGGAAAACCGTGGAATAGCACTACCAGTCAACAAATTGCTTATTATCTATATTCATATCGCGATTGAATCTATGACTTAAATTGTGAAACAATTGTGCGAATCATTTTCGTGAGAACTCATATTTGTCGAGAAGTGTCGAAAACAAAAGCGATGGAATTGTATGATTCCTTGTTATGCTGGCGAATCATCGTCATTATTGTTTTCTGGCTAGGCCCGTGCTACAGGTGTGTAAGTAAGATGATTAACCATCACGGGTCATCCATGCAAAATCATATGATTTATATAATTACCCTGTTTTCAGTGTTGTCTCGTCTTTTTACACTAATACGTCCCCGCGAATGGCACAATTTGACTCATTATTTATCCAGTTGCCGATACATTGTTATCGCGCACGTGCATCTTTACGTTTGTTTTTCTTGAGTTACACTCGTGAATATTATTGTAGACATTGAACAATATTGTCACAAGCGATTTTATCTACGGTGTAAATTTCTCCCTTTCTCCATCACAACAACCGTTAAATCCTCATCGTCAATGGATGTCTGCGTGGCCTCAGACGAACTGAAGCAAAAGTGAGCGTATTCAATGTTTTTTAGACGATCTAAGCAATTTTGAAATTTTTTTCGCATAACATCTCTCTCGGGGAATCTCATTTCGCAGTCGATCTAGCGACCGTTTCGTGGTTTCAGTCCACTCCCTGAGTAGGTCGCGTAAGAACTATTTCGTAACGTCACCTTTTATATATCAAAGCCGGCATGAGCCCTCTCTCCCTCATTCAGATACTTCGATCGGATACCCGAAGCAGTAATTTACGACGGTATCATACTGCCTGGTACGGACGTCACAGAAGAGTGCATCCGCCTACTGAATGAGAAAGTGTTCGGACAAGACAACATTGTTATAGCCAGCTGCACTAAATCGGGTGAGGCTCACCAAATATTCCTCGCTATACGATTTTGAATCATGTGTGCAAGAAGGGGACAGCTAATGTAGTTTTTGGTTCAATTGCAGGAACTACGTGGCTGGCCCAAGTCCTATCTGAGATTTGCTACAATGATGCCATCCTCAAATCAGTACCGATGGAGAAGAGTGTCCCCTGGATGGAATGGAAGGTCATTATGTCAAGCATTACTTATTTCGAAGGCATGAAAAGTGTTTATGGGGATTTTAGCGCAGTTGAAGCCGTTATCACACAATTGAATTCAACTGAAATCCCTTGAGGTGGTTCGAAGTATGAGCTTTAGGGGGGGGGGGGGGGGGGGAAGGGGTCATGTAACCAAGTAATTTATAAATCGCCGATTTCAGGTAAATGTCCTGCTTCCGGATCACCCACTCCTTCTCATGGATACTGTGTCATCACCGAAGAAGAGGATCTGGCATACTCAAATTCCTCTCAGACACCTCCCTCAGAGTATTCGGGAAGGAAAGTGCAAGGTAGTGGTCAAAAATGGAATTCCTTAAAACTCTTATCAGTTGCCAGACCTATTTACCTGCGTGAGCTAATCACGACTACCAATTCCCCGTCCCCAATGGATAGGCGCCTTGGTGAGGGTAAATAGGTCTGGCGAAAGGTGGGCACTCCGGACCGAATCTGCCCAAATTGACACTGGCCTAGCAGTGTTCTCCCGCGAGCCCAGTATCGAAGACGGGATGTACCTTTACCTTTACCTTACCTTATCAGTTGCTGTATGTGGCACGTAATCCGAAGGATCAGGCGGTTTCCAATTTTCACTACCACAAAATGGCACGACACCTTGGGCTGCAAACGGGTGAGAATAGCATAATAAAATGCATGGTTCTCTTACTGGGAAGTTATTGTTACACTATCAATGTTACACAAAAACGTGACAGATCTATCATGGGATGACTTCTTCCGACTCCATTGTTCTGGTTCTCTTCGTGGTGGAAGCTGGTTTGATCACGTCCTTGAGTACTGGGAATTCAGCCGAACGAATCCGAACGTATGAATTTCTCTGTTTATTGTTTTAGAAAAATTGATTGTGAGACATTATACTGAATAGTACTCAATGAGAGATGTGTGTTTGAGGTTAAATTCCTCTTCTTCGAGGACCTGAAGGTTGATTTGGCTAAAGAAGTGAAGAAAATCGAAGAGTTCATCGGAGTTCCTCTAACATCCGAGGAAAGAGACAATGTTATCGAGCATTGCTCCTTCCAAGCTATGAAGGTATCAACATAAGTTTCCAATTCTAGGCAAGATTTCGAGTTCGCTACACATTTCCTTATCTGATTTCGTATTCCGAGAAGGGTAACATGTTGTCAATCCGGGAAAGAATTTCAAGGATAATTATAATTCAGGCAAATACAATGGCTAATAGAAGTGGGCATTCGTCGCTGGATCACACTCGCGGAGAATTTCTGAGAAAGGTTGGTCGGCGGATAGGAGTGTCTACTAGAATCGATTTTTTAAAAAATTTAATTAATCGCTTCAAGTTTGTTGTAGAGCTTAGTAAAAGGGCATGCATATGTATCTGAGAATTATGAGAATGTATCAAAGATGTCTCTATACGGTAGAGACCAGGTTGCATTGATGAAGATTACTTATAATAGGCCAAGATACTGTAGCATATTATCGAGCAATGGTCTCACTCTCTTCAGTTTGCACGCTCTCTCGCTCGTCAGATAGACGAGAGAGCGTGCAAACTGAAGAGAGTCAGACGATTGCTCATGTTACCATTCATAGATTGCAGGGTGTTGTTGGAGACTGGAAGAATCACTTCACAGTCGCTCAGAGTGAAGCATTCGACGAGTTGTACGAGAAGAAGATGGAAGGATCTGGGTTGAAATTCAGATTTGAATAATTTGCATACTTAATCTTGCTCGATAAATTTCCAAGAATTATGTTACTTTCTGATTGTTTTGTATATCCATTTTTCGAATAATCGGCATTTCAAAACCTCCACGTTTATTCCATCCTTTCATGTTCATTTTTAAAGACTCGTCATCTTCCTCCCACTCACACCGTTTGTAACCTATTGTCGAATAAAATAATTATAACACTCAAAGTTTGCGCTAACTATCTGCACAATTTCGAATCAAATGCAATGAATACCAGCCGATTTACAAGAAACCGCTTGTCTCAGAGCAGGTAATGTATGGGCTTTTTTTGAAAATGTTTGGCGCCAAAGCCAATGAGCCCATATACAACTTTCCCGCATTTATTTGACATCAATTTGCTTGCAAGCATAACACAAACCTTGAAGGGGCATTTGTTCAGTGCATTCAAGCTGCTATGCATCATCAGGTGAATTTTTCTTCTTTGTGTCAAATTGCACATTAAACTGTAAATCACCATACGAGTGTTCAGTAGAGTAACATCATTCGTTACACTCCCACGTCCATTTGAGTTGCCTGAGAGCGTTTGAATTGAAAATATCGTGGCTCTTTTTTTGAACTATTCTTTACAGGTACAACCAAGTGTATCGGAAACTGTTCGTGTGGTGAACTTCTCAAGCGGGATACGAGCGAAGTTCACATTCGTTTATGATAAGGAGAAGATGTGCGTTGTTTTTGTGATCAACTTTAGGCACGGTCCAGGTTTCGCAACCTTTCGCCCCTTAACAGATTAAGAGATCGTATTGTATGACGTGTGTATTTGAAGTATAACGATTTGCTTATTTTTCCATCGCCTTTGCATTTAGATCATTCCATGGCACGCGAGAATACGCTAAATTGGATAATCTCTGCTTCTTTTTCGAGCGGGATAACGCGTACAAAGAACCTATGACGAAGAAGAAGAAGCAGTCGAGGTACATGCCATATCAGCATGAAAAGACGCCTCCTTCCGCAAGCAGTAATATCTTTCACGTAGAGCTTGGAGACCACGCATTTCGGGTAATTATTACATAACTTGATTGACCAATATCGAAATTAGCAGTGGATAGATGGTAACCGAGATGTGGCGCGTATTCGAATTGGCCCGTTCCTGGTGGCTCACACCATTCAAGATACCATTTTAAGCCAAGGTTTCGACGATGGCTCTAAAGTAGAGTACGACATACAAATTTGTGTTTTTGTGGAAGAGAGGTGAGTTTTATTTTTATTTTTAAAAGCATGTTCTAGCAGTTTAGCATTAATACAAATTATCAAAAACATTAAGAAACTTCGCACATTGTATAGCTGACGACAATCGGGCCTTTTTGAACAATTGAGGCACTCGAGGAGCACGGACCGCCGAGGGCGATTGTATTCCGTCAGAGGTAGGATTTGTTTTGCAATTTACGCGTGTTGTAGGTTAAAGGCTGGCATTGTAATTGCAAAAAAATCCAAAAGCAGCATTTTGCCGCTCGAGTCATACCGTCATTGATATATCAAAGGCGGCACATCATAGTTCTCAGCCGACCTAGTGCCCAGAATACGTTTGCCAGGTTGCTTCATTATTCTCCGACTACTTCAATAGCCTTTTCCACGGTGGATGCAAGGAGAGCGCGATGGCATTCATTCCATTGGCTGATGCAAATTCTGTCCTGACTGATGCATTCAATATTGCTGTCTACTCCTACAAAATTACGCCTAAGAAATCCTTTTCTAGTAAGTTCAAAATTTTCTGTCTGTAGAATTCGAAATTCGGGTGATTGCCGCTTCATATCTCACTTTCTCCTAACTCGATCGGATAAAATATTGCTCGACATGAGTTCAAATGAGATCAAATTCATTTGTAGTCACATCCTCAAACATGCCTCATCTACTGGAGTACGCGGATCGTTTCGCCTTTCTTAAATTGTAAAACGACCTTCAAAAAATATGCAAGCATGATGTGCGGAAAATGAAAGAAATCTCAGATAATTCGCTGAAATCTATCCAAAGTTGTGCTCGTTTTCTGAGCAAGTACGACATTTTGGTAAGAAATTTGTGTTTTGATGATCAAGAAACAAATTTCTCGATTGTCTTGTGCATGGGTTACCGTTAGTTTGCAAAACTGCCTTTTTTGAATATACTAATAAATGCAATGTGTTGCGACTTATTTATTAAGGGATATTTTCTCACAAAATTCTGGGTGCCGGAATGTCTCGAGTCCCTGGAGAAGAACCGAGCGACCATAATCACTCCAGAGTTTTATTCTAAAATTGCAGAGGTGAGAATCTATAAATCATACTTTTCCATTTCATTTCAGTTTATTTTAGAGGAAAGCAGAACTGATCCAGATAATTAATGATCGCCCAAAGGTAAGAATTAATTTTCACGTTGCACGATAGGTATCATACAACTCAGCACAACATTCCGCTTCAAACGTAAATTTCATTTACAGTTCACTATCCACTGTCCACAAGGCGATATCAGGATAGTCAAAATTGACGAGCTACAACACGGTGGTGTATGCTACCCCAACGTGCCAAAGAGACTATTTCTATCAAATCCTATGTTTACCATTATTGCACCTAGATCAGGGTTTTTGAATCCTCGCTTTACATTTTGTGATATGGTTGATCTTAATAAGCACACGATTATTGGCTACGTTATAGCTGGGGATGCTAGATGGGCTGAGGTTGGATTCGCGAAAAATAACTTCCCAAGAGAATATTATCTTCATACTAGATGTTCTGGCTTATGCCAGATCGGAGATCATAGAGAGTGTAGGAAGATGAAAGCATTGTCAGAAAAGCCAGCCATTATAGAGTATTCATCATTCACAGCTGAAGATGCAGTGCCGGATATTCCGGGTGCTTCTTTACTGAAGAAGTAGCAGTTTCATTTATTTCAACGTTGTGAATTGGCCTCATCAATTGCATAACCTGCTCAATTCAATTCAATTCAATTCAATTATTTATTCCGTTTATGTGGGAAAATTCAAGATATCATTGTGGAATGGTGTCGAAAAACGGAGGTCCATCGATGTGGTCGAATCGGGTTTGCTTGCAGCAAGGGTATAGAAGGGAAGGGGCGGGATCTCATTGATGTAGCCAATTATGGATAACGGATTTGGGAAATGATAGAGGGGGCTGTGAGGAGATGAGAGAACGGAAGGAATTATGTGGGAGAACAACAAAATCTGTGGTAAGAGAATTCCAAAAGGAAATGGATCTAGATACGAGTGTGGAATACGACTTCGGAGGAATAAAGGGTAAGGTTATTCGAAGAGGGTGACCATTACGGAGAGGGCGGGTGAGAGGGGCAGTGATAAGAAGAGAAGAAAAGTCAAGTAAATAGCGACTGTGTAGAATAGAATGAAGGAACACAATATCGGTTACGGTTCTACGGCTTTCAAGAGTTGTTAATTCAAGAAAGTGCATTCGTTCAAAATAAGGTACATGAGGAAGAACGCACCGGGAGTAAAGCCTACGAGAGAATGTTTTGCGTGCTTTGATCTTCATGTTTCCGCACTATTGTTTTATTAAAATCGATGAATGTCGATGATAAAGGCCTCCCATGATTGCTGTTTGGACAGAATTCATATGTTCAATAATAATATCCTTTAAATTATTGTTGATGGGCTAATCGTTCAACTAATTTCGAACAAGTGGAGTAAATTGTTTTTCAATCATCAATGTTTTGCCTTCAAACTGATGAGAGCTCTTATCTTCTCTCACGAAGCTGATGTTATTACGCAATATTGCGTTCGGTTTGATATCGCGTGAACTTTGTCTTAAAGCGCGTGGCGTTGGATGAAACGGGTAAGTGTAATATTTGGCAATATTAGGTCGCTTCCGGTACACTCTGTAGACGACGGGACCATTAAGCAAACCTTACCTTCCCAATTCTGATCCCATCTAAACAAGCGCGTTTAGTGCAAAACTAGTACAAAATGTAGATCTAGTTCGCAATCGCTCAACGCTTAGCCCCCGTTATTGTTACCATTTATATTAGTTATCTTACGCAGTTTCATTAGAAACATCATTTAATGTGCTCAACATCTCTATCGCATAGAACATACATGTTATCAACCGGTGAACGAGAAGCATGTGATATCAGTGCGGCGCACATGATATTGGCCTGAGAGAGCCGATTGACGATCAACACGACCAAGCCACAAATGAGTTGTTGAATAAATGCTAGTGAGTAACACGACTAATGCAGACATGGTAACGCATTCAAAACAAACTGTAGATGCTAGGAATTTCCATCAGCATGTGGAATTCGACTGTGGCTAAGCGTTGTCCAAATACAAACCCTTTGTTAGGGTTCCATTCGGTTTCGAAAATTGATCTGGGGACGAAGTGTGTGAATGGGAACATTAGAACTGGGTAGAAAGAATTGATGAATGCATCTGTCTGAAAGAACTGGGCCGTTGACGAAATTTAGTGACATTATGCTTGCCGGGCAGTTCAATTTCGACATGTAAGTGAACGATCACGGATTTTCAGACAAAATTATAATCAACCCCCGAATTTAAGCATATCCGATGTAGCTTGTCCATGGAGAAAGTCATACATCCGTGATAGTGACTGAATGATCACGTTATGGTGTCTATCCCATTGCGAGAGTGGCAATTCGAAAAGCGGCACAGGGAGACACTGAGACACTGATAATGCTACACGTGTGACCCCAGGCTCGTAACCACGAGAAATCAACATCAAACTTGCTGACAAAACATAATTCAACACAGTAGTAGATTGAACGAATGGGAGATCAACGTTGCGTTCTCAATTATGACAATCACAATAAAGCACCTAGAGTTACAATGGCCGTAAAGTTCACTGAAAAATGAAGTTATCTAGAATTGACATCGTCATATGACCCCCCCCCCCCCCCTCGAGCCTATGCTAAAACAAGAAAATGTCGAATTATTGTCCGTTGAAGGTATGTGTACACGCACATTTAATATTACTTGTCATAAAATATCGAATAATTTGTAAAGAAAATGACGGTATTCAATATGAGATCGATATCTTGAAAGCTTGAAAACTTGAAATAATTCAAATATTTTACCCAATCTTCGTATGAAAGTATGCATACATGGTCATTCCTTTCTGGTGACGATTATAGATGCGTATGACAACGCTCAGGTTTGTCCAGTCCGATAACGCTTGAACTTCGGTCCGATCCCGTGGTTTCTCGTGAAGCACACGTTTAGTTCTATCAGAGTGAGTAATCGGTCACTCTTGTTCTGCGACGTTATCTCACTCTCTATCCATCGACGAAACGAATGACATCGCTTTTACGATTCAGTATATAAGAACATCAATTTCGTCCTTATACAATCGAATCTGACTAGTCTTCTGTCATGGTGTCACTCAAACGCCCGTCTACCCTTCTTTTCATTGCGTTCCTGGTCATCTTGGCCAATCCAGCATTGAACGATCTCTTGACGAATCTCTTCGGCAGGGATGGCATCGTAATTAATATCATCCAGGCGCTGCCCGGCGGTGGCTTTGCCACATCTGTGGTCCACGCATTGAGAGGAGATCGAATGCATGCTCTGCAAGCAGCAATTGCTGGTTTCGGCACGCTTTCAGCTGTGGTGCTCAGCGGACCTGTAGGCGGTGCGGTTGTCGCCATAACCGTCGCGACTGTCTCGACTCTAATCCAACAAAACGAGGGTATATTCAAGGAGAGAAGTGGAAGCCGTTTCAAGCGAGAAGTGCACGGCATGGAGAAGACGCCAGCAGCGCTGGCAGGAGTGGCCTTAGCGCCGATTTTGCCTGACGAAGTCTTCAGATTGTTCAAGGAGTCGCACCTCAACCTCGATAAGGCACATGCAGCGAGGCATGCGATGTGGTCTCGCAATTCAGAACGAGCTGGTAATTTATCAAACATCGATTATCTCATATTGTCAATATGTAGGCAAAAATAAGAAAGAAATATCTTATAAATAGGAATCTTAACGAGAGAACGCACTAATTAACCTCGAAATGTTCAGGCCAGTTGTTCTTGGAGGCTTTGAACGAGAAGATCATACAGAATGCGAATGAGATTTCCGTAGCAGAAGGAGGTCGCAGGGGAAGGATCAAGAGGAACGCGAGAGAGCTTTCAGCCGAGTCAGGAGGAACGAAGAAGCTCAAGTCGGTGGAGCATGGGACATATCTTCATGCACACAATTCGACAGTGAGAATGGTTCATGGTTCCGCTGGTGGAAATGAACAGTGGTACATCGAGGACTGGCATGGAAAGGTTGGTTAATTAGGAATAAGCCTTCTAAGCAGCAATCAAAGCAATACAAATGGAATATGCCATTCAGGTAGTGTTCAAGGCTCGCGGCGCCTCTCACAAAGCCGGTCAATTTCTGAGCGCCAACCTTGATGGAAGCGTGGATATGGTTGAGCATCATCCCCATAATGCCCGTACGGTCTTCTGGAAGCCTCTCAAGAACAAGAACGGATCCTGGTCCTTCCTCAGCATTCATGGTTCCTTCCTTAGCGCACGTGAGGACAGAACTGTGACCACTGTGGTGAGGTGCCTAGAGTGGGAAGAGTTTGAGCTCGATTGGTGGCATCATTGAGGATCGATGTAGCGATCTTAGCATATGCATTTTGTATAAATTGTATATATTGTAAATATTCTGTTTAAATTTATAATTTTCATTTATGTATCAGGTTGATGCAAAAGTCTTGCGGTTTTTTGTGTCCGTACTTTGAACTAGCATAATTTTCTTGTCCCAAATCACCATGACTAACAAACATAGCAGTGTTTAGAGGTATGCTTGTATTTTACATACACACAATTCAATCAATCCGATATCGCAATCAACGCAAGAAATTGTGATAAACTCAATTGCAATTGGTTCTCAAAATTTTGCATTAATTGTATTTTACTGGATATTTGTTGGCAAAATTCACGAAACCTGCCCATGCTGATGTCTGCGAAGTATCACGGATACCCCTTCAGAAAATATGTTCCAACTGTGTCTCGATTAAGTTTGGATCGAATTACATGCTATTGAAAATATATTGCCGACGCTGGCTACATGAAACTAAAAAAAAACGATTTTTTTGCTTCGAAGACCAAGCATACATGCTTCACTATGAGTGTGATATGTTCACCCACCAAGAGGCTATATTCTCATAAAAAATATTGGCGCCTGCATCTATCTCGTTTCAGAAAATTTGAATTTCTCATTTTTCAAAAATATGCAAAATCAACATAAAAAATGCAATATGTAGTAATTTAATGATCAATGCATTCCTCAAAATTATGTAACTTCCATCATCCATGAGAAAAGTTATGTATAGGGTAAAGATGGGAGCTTCATATGACCACCAGGAATTGAGCATTCATGCTTCAGAGGAAACATAATATTGAGAAATGTGTCGTTTTCGATGGAAATTTTTTTCGCAATTTTAACTTTCTCCTACTCTTGCCTCTCCGATTGGGCAATGCTGATAGGGTGCGCATATGAAAGAGTCTGCAAGGCCTCATTAGTAATTAATATACTGAAGTTCGTCGGTCAAACTGAAAGGAAAATGGCAGGCAAAATATCAAAAAACCGCAAGACTTTTGCAGCAACCTAATACATGGTGATTATTGTATGTATTGCATTCATTGCGCACATTTTAACCAACATTCGTATAAATTGTATCATATATTATTGTTGGACATGCAATATTTCTCCCGAAATAATGTGTCATCCTCTCCTCCGGTCTCCCTTATCACGCTACTTATTCTCCATCTTATGATCAACGGGGCAGTATTTGACGCCTCTCAGCACTATAACGGCATTGATACTAGGCGTTCTAAGGGGGGAGGAAGGTGGGGGAATGAAGGGACAGAAATAGAGTTCTGACCGATTGTTACATATTTATCATTTTTCTCCCTTTTGGAATGATGCTAGTCACGTCCAGTTGAATCATAGAAAGAACGCAAGAAATCAATGTGAATGCATTGTCTCTCCAACCGATATTTTAGTACTGTAAATATTCAAATAATCGTTGCGGCGCTCAGCATGAAATGCCTCTAGTCATTCTGCGCATTCATTCACTTCAACGTTAAGAATTAAGAGTGTAATTTCTTGTCATCATGCCATCCTTAGTTGAATCATATACATGAAATGTTGCGGACGCGTCATTCGCGTAGGATGAGTTGCAAAATGTATTTCTTTCTGAATGGAAATGATACTATACAATGCGTTCGTACCATTAGTTAATATTTTTTGAAGTGATTTTTTTTCCATTTTGGTTTAAGATACTCCAATTAACTGAGATTTTCATGAACTGCGCATCGCATATGAAAGCTACCCGGTAAAAGGTGAATGTCCCGTATTGGAAGCCGGGCTTGCGGGAAAACGCTGCTCTGCCAGTGTCAATTTGCGCGGATTCGGTCTGGAACATTTCTCCAGAGATGTTAACCTGTGCGATCTAATCACGACTACAACCCCCGGTCCCCAATGCGTAGGCGTCTTCCCGGCCCTAACCGGAAATCAAGTAGATTTATGAACACTATTGCCTGATGTGATACATAATTGAATTAATTGAATACGAAACCATGACTTTTGCAGCCACAATGCGCTTCATGATAATCTCTCTTCTCGTTGTGACGGTAACCAGTGGGGAACGTGGCGGTGTTGCTCTGTACGCTGAGAAAAATTTCAAAGGTTAGTTGTATTATTATTTTTTTATTGATTTACAACTTTATTTTTGTTACTTAGTCCCAAAAGCAGTCGGCCTCATAGAACTCCATCACTTCGCGTAGTCGTCGCTTGACGATTGTATCATCGAATTGACGTGGCTGTACACTTTTATATCTTTTGTTTCTTATTTTCATACTCTAAAACGTTGATCTTTTTCAGGCGTCAGCTTCTGGATGGCGCCACCAAGAGAAGGCCGCTGCACGCAACTACCGAAAATATTCACTGTCAAGAGCATTAACACCAACGGAAACTGCATCGAGTTGCGCAAGGTACAAGATGAAGACAGTGAGAGTTTATTGTTACAATAGTGCGTGCTGAATTGTCAATTGAATATGTGGCTGCACGGGATAAATCAAAATACCTGTCCCAGCACAATTCAATTAAAATAATGATTTCGCAAATTTTACATGTCTCGGAAAATGCAATGTTTTCAAACCATTAGGCACTACTTGCAGAGGTCTGACTGCACGTTGAATGACGGAGAAACCGTGCAGATTATGGCACCGGGTAAGCAAATCTTACTTTCCACTATCGGTGGCTTTCTAGAAATTATTGCCATAATTTTGAACTAGTGGTTCAATTTCAGTTAATTTAGGCTCATTTTCAGATACATTTCTGTTGTGCATCGTAGCTCATAAGCTTGTCAGCTATTTAGTCTACCTGAAAGATATCTGAGAATTCCTTAGTGGGGATAGTGTGTATAATTATGAGAGCAGTTGAGAGAGAGGAAGAGTGCGTTGCCTGGAAAAAGAGTATCACACTTTCAGGAACGCCTGCTCATCACAGTCTGTATTACCTGGGATTCGACGACAACGCCATCCAAGCAATCCGTCTCTGTGACTTCAGAGGACCTCACTAAGGGCACATTTCGGAATTTCTGATAAATCATTTGCAAAGGGAGCATTCAAAATCTGAAACTTATGTGACATTATTTTGTAATCAATGCAAATACGACTTAGCCTTTCTGATTATGAATAATATGATAATTTGGAATATGTGCGGGTTTGCAAGAAATGATGTCTTCAATCCGCTTTAGCTGTCGCCGAAATGATCGCTGAGTGTTTACAAACAATGAAGACAGTGATTCATGTGAAGCCATCCCTAGTCGCTCTACTAGGTCGTATGATAACTATTACGTCATTCCGCCTTAGGTATGTCTAGATATGTCAAAGGGAGTATGACGTAATAAGTCGATAGACATCAGACCTAGTGCCGCCTCCTCATGTTACCTCCTCGCCGGCTATTGACCGTATATCCACCGCATATTCTCTCGGAATGCTACTATCATTAGTCACAGCGCCTTGAGTCATGAAAAAGAGAAATTTAGGCGTCGTCATTCGCGTAGACAGAAATGAAATGATGTCGCAAGTATATTAATTTCCCATACTCTCCTGCCGGTCAGATACGTTAGAGATAACATAAAAAGAGGAGAGACGTGGATGGCAACGTAATCGGGAATTTATTGTGAAAGTAATCGTTGCTTCATTCGGCATACTATCTCGCCAGTCAGATGGGTGAGAGAACGCATACTTCGAGGAGAGACCAAAATGACAACGCGTAGGATGAGTGGGGGGACATTTCTCGTATTTGTTATTGCATGTTACTATAAAAGAAAGAGGAAAAAGAGATTGAGCAAGCCGTGCAGAGCGACTGCTGAATACGGTAAGAGTAGTTGTCTTGAATTATCTTTGTGAGAAATGACCTCTGCATTCTGCACTCTCCTATCTATACCATCGGTGATAGATTGGGATATCTTATTGAAATATGTTTGTATCACTTTGAGATATGTATCGCGTCCACTATATACATGACCTACAGTCGCGCCAGTAAGTCATGGAACACTTTTTGAATTTGTTGTATATTTTTGCACAGGAAATGCATCATTCTGGCACTGAGGTATGATGTACCAAATCCATAGGAGATTATGATCATGGTATTATGGTATGATGTCATCGCATAATTATTGCGTAGTGATGACGCAATCAATCTGCACTTTTTCAAAACGGCATTATTCTTACATAGATTTTTTCCTGCTCGAAATGCTTTCTGTGAATGGAGATATGACCGAGGCCTACCCAGAATATATTTTTGAAGGTGCTGCTCGGTCGCACATTTGCTGCAGCGAAGCTGCAAAAACAGGATCTGAAATTAGGAACACGGCTTCTAAAGTAGCTAGAAACACGTTCAATGCATCAAAATGATCGCCATCATGAGTACACACGATCCTGATAATAAGAATTCGATATCTCATAATTTGCCCTCAGCGCATGAAAAAAATCACTTTTTTGCATGACCATTTTTGAACATCCATAACTTTAGGTAAAAGTTTACTAAAAATCTGCTTTTTATCTGGTAATGTTCAAAATGTATTGAAGAACCGAATTCCAACTTTTTAGAGCGATTGGATATCTTTCCGACAAGCGGTGTTCGTTTTTAGGAGGTATACTAGGGTCGGGAAACACCTTGTTTACCCCTATGGGCGAGAGAGTGCAGACGACGAGAGTGAGTAAACACGGTGTTTTCCGACCCTAGTATACCTCCGAAAAACGCACGTCGCGGTGCTGAAAAGATATCCAAACGCTCTACAAAGTTGGAATTCGGTTCTTCAATACATTTTGAACATTACCAGATTAAAAGCAGATTTTTAGTAAACTTTTCCCTAAAGTTATGTATGTTCAAAAATTGGTCATGCAAAAAAGCGATTTGTTCATGCCCTGAGAGCAAATTATGAGATATCGAATTCATATTCTCAGGATCATGTGTACTCATGATGGCGATTATTTTGATGCATTGAACGGGTTTCTAGCTACTCTAGAAGCCGAGTTCCGAATTTCAGATCCTGTTGCGGCTTCGCTGCAGCAAATGTGCGACCGAGCAGCACCTTAAAAAATTTATTCTGGGTAGGTCTCAGTCATATCTCCAATCATAGAAAGTATGGCGAGCAGGAAAAAATCTATGTAAGAATAATGTCGTTTTGAAAAAGTGCAGATTGATTGCGTCATCACTGCGCAATAATTATGCGATGACGTCATACCATAATACCATGATCATAATCTCCGATGAATTTGGTACATCATACCTCAGTGTCAGAATGATGCATTTCCTGGGCAAAAATATACAACAAATTCAAAAAGTGTCCCATGACTTACCGGCGCGACTGTAAATAGCGTAAATTAAACATATCTGAAAATGATAGACAATTTTCCAATAAGATAGAGAGAGCGCGCAGTGTGTCTATTCAATAAGCAAATATTTTGTTCATGACCCAATTAACTTACTATGCTTTCAGCAGCGAACAATGCGTGTTATTCTCATCTTCTCAATGGTCGCTGTCTTAGCCTACGGAGAATTTCTGGTGTGGAGAGATGGTGAATTTACTTTCGAAAATACTTTTAAGCATGAAAATGAAGTTATTTTATCAGTTGCACATACCTGGTAGATATCTGATCAATTATAGAGAAGGAAGTGGACATCCATTCGTCTTGCTATGATATTCCGGAAGAAATCAGCAGCAAACTGATTGACATAGGAACATACAATTGGTGCTTCATGATGTATGAAGTGGGTATTTTCTGTTCAAAAACTCAATTAGCTTCAAGATTAAATGTTAAAATACTCGTTAGATATAAAAAAAACAGATCGAAGGATGGTGGGAGTAAGCAATTTAGAATTTTTTTAGAAATTTAGAATATGTTACTTTCCCAACAATTCAGTCTTAACGAACTGCTTAAAATTGATCAATAAGTTAAAATTTCTGACAGTTTTTGAGAACTCTAACAACCGACGAAGAAATACCTTGTTTTGATATGATGACCCCCTAGACTTCAGGTTGACCTGGTCCTACATGGACACTTTTTTACTTTACCAACAATTCAGTCTTAATGAACTGCTTGAAATTGATCAATAAGTTAAAATTTCTGACAGTTTTTGAGAACTCTAACAACCGACGAAGAAATACCTTGTTTTGATATGATGACCCCCTAGACTTCAGGTTGGCCTGGTCCTACATGGACACTTATGTTACTTTCCCAACAATTCAGTCTTAACGAACTGCTTGAAATTGATCAATAAGTTAAAATTTCTGACAGTTTTTGAGAACTCTAACAACCGACGAAGAAATACCTTGTTTTGATATGATGACCCCCTAGACTTCAGGTTGACCTGGTCCTACATGGACACTTATGTTACTTTACCAACAATTCAGTCTTAATGAACTGCTTGAAATTGATCAATAAGTTAAAATTTCTGACAGTTTTTGAGAACTCTAACAACCGACGAAGAAATACCTTGTTTTGATATGATGACCCCCTAGACTTCAGGTTGGCCTGGTCCTACATGGACACTTATGTTACTTTCCCAACAATTCAGTCTTAACGAACTGCTTGAAATTGATCAATAAGTTAAAATTTCTGACAGTTTTTGAGAACTCTAACAACCGACGAAGAAATACCTTGTTTTGATATGATGACCCCCTAGACTTCAGGTTGACCTGGTCCTAAATGGACACTTATGTTACTTTCCCAACAATTCAGTCTTAATGAACTGCTTGAAATTGATCAATAAGTTAAAATTTCTGACAGTTTTTGAGAACTCTAACAACCGACGAAGAAATACCTTGTTTTGATATGATGACCCCCTAGACTTCAGGTTGACCTGGTCCTAAATGGACACTTATGTTACTTTCCCAACAATTCAGTCTTAATGAACTGCTTGAAATTGATCAATAAGTTAAAATTAAAATTGAAATTGATCAATAAGTTAAAATTTCTGACAGTTTTTGAGAACTCTAACAACCGACGAAGAAATACCTTGTTTTGATATGATGACCCCCTAGACTTCAGGTTGGCCTGGTCCTACATGGACACTTATGTTACTTTCCCAACAATTCAGTCTTAACGAACTGCTTGAAATTGATCAATAAGTTAAAATTTCTGACAGTTTTTGAGAACTCTAACAACCGACGAAGAAATACCTTGTTTTGATATGATGACCCCCTAGACTTCAGGTTGACCTGGTCCTAAATGGACACTTATGTTACTTTCCCAACAATTCAGTCTTAATGAACTGCTTGAAATTGATCAATAAGTTAAAATTTCTGACAGTTTTTGAGAACTCTAACAACCGACGAAGAAATACCTTGTTTTGATATGATGACCCCCTAGACTTCAGGTTGACCTGGTCCTAAATGGACACTTATGTTACTTTCCCAACAATTCAGTCTTAATGAACTGCTTGAAATTGATCAATAAGTTAAAATTTCTGACAGTTTTTGAGAACTCTAACAACCGACGAAGAAATACCTTGTTTTGATATGATTACCCCCTAGACTTCAGGTTGACCTGGTCCTACATGGACACTTATGTTACTTTCCCAACAATTCAGTCTTAATGAACTGCTTGAAATTGATCAATAAGTTAAAATTTCTGACAGTTTTTGAGAACTCTAACAACCGACGAAGAAATACCTTGTTTTGATATGATGACCCCCTAGACTTCAGGTTGACCTGGTCCTACATGGACACTTATGTTACTTTACCAACAATTCAGTCTTAATGAACTGCTTGAAATTGATCAATAAGTTAAAATTTCTGACAGTTTTTGAGAACTCTAACAACCGACGAAGAAATACCTTGTTTTGATATGATGACCCCCTAGACTTCAGGTTGGCCTGGTCCTACATGGACACTTATGTTACTTTCCCAACAATTCAGTCTTAACGAACTGCTTGAAATTGATCAATAAGTTAAAATTTCTGACAGTTTTTGAGAACTCTAACAACCGACGAAGAAATACCTTGTTTTGATATGATGACCCCCTAGACTTCAGGTTGACCTGGTCCTAAATGGACACTTATGTTACTTTCCCAACAATTCAGTCTTAATGAACTGCTTGAAATTGATCAATAAGTTAAAATTTCTGACAGTTTTTGAGAACTCTAACAACCGACGAAGAAATACCTTGTTTTGATATGATGACCCCCTAGACTTCAGGTTGACCTGGTCCTAAATGGACACTTATGTTACTTTCCCAACAATTCAGTCTTAATGAACTGCTTGAAATTGATCAATAAGTTAAAATTTCTGACAGTTTTTGAGAACTCTAACAACCGACGAAGAAATACCTTGTTTTGATATGATGACCCCCTAGACTTCAGGTTGACCTGGTCCTACATGGACACTTTTTTACTTTACCAACAATTCAGTCTTAATGAACTGCTTGAAATTGATCAATAAGTTAAAATTTCTGACAGTTTTTGAGAACTCTAACAACCGACGAAGAAATACCTTGTTTTGATATGATGACCCCCTAGACTTCAGGTTGGCCTGGTCCTACATGGACACTTATGTTACTTTCCCAACAATTCAGTCTTAACGAACTGCTTGAAATTGATCAATAAGTTAAAATTTCTGACAGTTTTTGAGAACTCTAACAACCGACGAAGAAATACCTTGTTTTGATATGATGACCCCCTAGACTTCAGGTTGACCTGGTCCTACATGGACACTTATGTTACTTTACCAACAATTCAGTCTTAATGAACTGCTTGAAATTGATCAATAAGTTAAAATTTCTGACAGTTTTTGAGAACTCTAACAACCGACGAAGAAATACCTTGTTTTGATATGATGACCCCCTAGACTTCAGGTTGACCTGGTCCTACATGGACACTTATGTTACTTTACCAACAATTCAGTCTTAATGAACTGCTTGAAATTGATCAATAAGTTAAAATTTCTGACAGTTTTTGAGAACTCTAACAACCGACGAAGAAATACCTTGTTTTGATATGATGACCCCCTAGACTTCAGGTTGGCCTGGTCCTACATGGACACTTATGTTACTTTCCCAAAAATTCAGTCTTAATGAACTGCTTGAAATTGATCAATAAGTTAAAATTTCTGACAGTTTTTGAGAACTCTAACAACCGACGAAGAAATACCTTGTTTTGATATGATGACCCCCTAGACTTCAGGTTGGCCTGGTCCTACATGGACACTTATGTTACTTTCCCAACAATTCAGTCTTAACGAACTGCTTGAAATTGATCAATAAGTTAAAATTTCTGACAGTTTTTGAGAACTCTAACAACCGACGAAGAAATACCTTGTTTTGATATGATGACCCCCTAGACTTCAGGTTGACCTGGTCCTAAATGGACACTTATGTTACTTTCCCAACAATTCAGTCTTAATGAACTGCTTGAAATTGATCAATAAGTTAAAATTTCTGACAGTTTTTGAGAACTCTAACAACCGACGAAGAAATACCTTGTTTTGATATGATGACCCCCTAGACTTCAGGTTGACCTGGTCCTAAATGGACACTTATGTTACTTTCCCAACAATTCAGTCTTAACGAACTGCTTGAAATTGATCAATAAGTTAAAATTTCTGACAGTTTTTGAGAACTCTAACAACCGACGAAGAAATACCTTGTTTTGATATGATGACCCCCTAGACTTCAGGTTGGCCTGGTCCTACATGGACACTTATGTTACTTTCCCAACAATTCAGTCTTAACGAACTGCTTGAAATTGATCAATAAGTTAAAATTTCTGACAGTTTTTGAGAACTCTAACAACCGACGAAGAAATACCTTGTTTTGATATGATGATTCCCTAGACTTCAGGTTGACCTGGTCCTACATGGACACTTATGTTACTTTACCAACAATTCAGTCTTAATGAACTGCTTGAAATTGATCAATAAGTTAAAATTTCTGACAGTTTTTGAGAACTCTAACAACCGACGAAGAAATACCTTGTTTTGATATGATTACCCCCTAGACTTCAGGTTGACCTGGCCCTACATGGACACTTATGTTACTTTCCCAACAATTCAGTCTTAATGAACTGCTTGAAATTGATCAATAAGTTAAAATTTCTGACAGTTTTTGAGAACTCTAACAACCGACGAAGAAATACCTTGTTTTGATATGATGACCCCCTAGACTTCAGGTTGACCTGGTCCTACATGGACACTTATGTTACTTTACCAACAATTCAGTCTTAATGAACTGCTTGAAATTGATCAATAAGTTAAAATTTCTGACAGTTTTTGAGAACTCTAACAACCGACGAAGAAATACCTTGTTTTGATATGATGACCCCCTAGACTTCAGGTTGACCTGGTCCTACATGGACACTTTTTTACTTTACCAACAATTCAGTCTTAATGAACTGCTTGAAATTGATCAATAAGTTAAAATTTCTGACAGTTTTTGAGAACTCTAACAACCGACGAAGAAATACCTTGTTTTGATATGATGACCCCCTAGACTTCAGGTTGGCCTGGTCCTACATGGACACTTATGTTACTTTCCCAACAATTCAGTCTTAACGAACTGCTTGAAATTGATCAATAAGTTAAAATTTCTGACAGTTTTTGAGAACTCTAACAACCGACGAAGAAATACCTTGTTTTGATATGATGACCCCCTAGACTTCAGGTTGACCTGGTCCTACATGGACACTTATGTTACTTTACCAACAATTCAGTCTTAATGAACTGCTTGAAATTGATCAATAAGTTAAAATTTCTGACAGTTTTTGAGAACTCTAACAACCGACGAAGAAATACCTTGTTTTGATATGATGACCCCCTAGACTTCAGGTTGGCCTGGTCCTACATGGACACTTATGTTACTTTCCCAACAATTCAGTCTTAACGAACTGCTTGAAATTGATCAATAAGTTAAAATTTCTGACAGTTTTTGAGAACTCTAACAACCGACGAAGAAATACCTTGTTTTGATATGATGACCCCCTAGACTTCAGGTTGACCTGGTCCTAAATGGACACTTATGTTACTTTCCCAACAATTCAGTCTTAATGAACTGCTTGAAATTGATCAATAAGTTAAAATTTCTGACAGTTTTTGAGAACTCTAACAACCGACGAAGAAATACCTTGTTTTGATATGATGACCCCCTAGACTTCAGGTTGACCTGGTCCTAAATGGACACTTATGTTACTTTCCCAACAATTCAGTCTTAACGAACTGCTTGAAATTGATCAATAAGTTAAAATTTCTGACAGTTTTTGAGAACTCTAACAACCGACGAAGAAATACCTTGTTTTGATATGATGACCCCCTAGACTTCAGGTTGACCTGGTCCTACATGGACACTTATGTTACTTTACCAACAATTCAGTCTTAATGAACTGCTTGAAATTGATCAATAAGTTAAAATTTCTGACAGTTTTTGAGAACTCTAACAACCGACGAAGAAATACCTTGTTTTGATATGATGACCCCCTAGACTTCAGGTTGGCCTGGTCCTACATGGACACTTATGTTACTTTCCCAACAATTCAGTCTTAACGAACTGCTTGAAATTGATCAATAAGTTAAAATTTCTGACAGTTTTTGAGAACTCTAACAACCGACGAAGAAATACCTTGTTTTGATATGATGACCCCCTAGACTTCAGGTTGACCTGGTCCTACATGGACACTTATGTTACTTTACCAACAATTCAGTCTTAATGAACTGCTTGAAATTGATCAATAAGTTAAAATTTCTGACAGTTTTTGAGAACTCTAACAACCGACGAAGAAATACCTTGTTTTGATATGATGACCCCCTAGACTTCAGGTTGGCCTGGTCCTACATGGACACTTATGTTACTTTCCCAACAATTCAGTCTTAACGAACTGCTTGAAATTGATCAATAAGTTAAAATTTCTGACAGTTTTTGAGAACTCTAACAACCGACGAAGAAATACCTTGTTTTGATATGATGACCCCCTAGACTTCAGGTTGACCTGGTCCTAAATGGACACTTATGTTACTTTCCCAACAATTCAGTCTTAATGAACTGCTTGAAATTGATCAATAAGTTAAAATTTCTGACAGTTTTTGAGAACTCTAACAACCGACGAAGAAATACCTTGTTTTGATATGATGACCCCCTAGACTTCAGGTTGACCTGGTCCTAAATGGACACTTATGTTACTTTCCCAACAATTCAGTCTTAATGAACTGCTTGAAATTGATCAATAAGTTAAAATTTCTGACAGTTTTTGAGAACTCTAACAACCGACGAAGAAATACCTTGTTTTGATATGATGACCCCCTAGACTTCAGGTTGGCCTGGTCCTACATGGACACTTATGTTACTTTCCCAACAATTCAGTCTTAACGAACTGCTTGAAATTGATCAATAAGTTAAAATTTCTGACAGTTTTTGAGAACTCTAACAACCGACGAAGAAATACCTTGTTTTGATATGATGACTCCCTAGACTTCAGGTTGATCTGGTCCTACATGGACACTTATGTTACTTTACCAACAATTCAGTCTTAATGAACTGCTTGAAATTGATCAATAAGTTAAAATTTCTGACAGTTTTTGAGAACTCTAACAACCGACGAAGAAATACCTTGTTTTGATATGATGACTCCCTAGACTTCAGGTTGACCTGGTCCTACATGGACACTTATGTTACTTTACCAACAATTCAGTCTTAATGAACTGCTTGAAATTGATCAATAAGTTAAAATTTCTGACAGTTTTTGAGAACTCTAACAACCGACGAAGAAATACCTTGTTTTGATATGATGACTCCCTAGACTTCAGGTTGACCTGGTCCTACATGGACACTTATGTTACTTTACCAACAATTCAGTCTTAATGAACTGCTTGAAATTGATCAATAAGTTAAAATTTCTGACAGTTTTTGAGAACTCTAACAACCGACGAAGAAATACCTTGTTTTGATATGATGACTCCCTAGACTTCAGGTTGGCCTGGTCCTACATGGACACTTATGTTACTTTCCCAACAATTCAGTCTTAACGAACTGCTTGAAATTGATCAATAAGTTAAAATTTCTGACAGTTTTTGAGAACTCTAACAACCGACGAAGAAATACCTTGTTTTGATATGATGACTCCCTAGACTTCAGGTTGACCTGGTCCTACATGGACACTTATGTTACTTTACCAACAATTCAGTCTTAATGAACTGCTTGAAATTGATCAATAAGTTAAAATTTCTGACAGTTTTTGAGAACTCTAACAACCGACGAAGAAATACCTTGTTTTGATATGATGACTCCCTAGACTTCAGGTTGACCTGGTCCTACATGGACACTTATGTTACTTTACCAACAATTCAGTCTTAATGAACTGCTTGAAATTGATCAATAAGTTAAAATTTCTGACAGTTTTTGAGAACTCTAACAACCGACGAAGAAATACCTTGTTTTGATATGATGACCCCCTAGACTTCAGGTTGACCTGGTCCTAAATGGACACTTATGTTACTTTCCCAACAATTCAGTCTTAATGAACTGCTTGAAATTGATCAATAAGTTAAAATTTCTGACAGTTTTTGAGAACTCTAACAACCGACGAAGAAATACCTTGTTTTGATATGATGACCCCCTAGACTTCAGGTTGACCTGGTCCTAAATGGACACTTATGTTACTTTCCCAACAATTCAGTCTTAATGAACTGCTTGAAATTGATCAATAAGTTAAAATTTCTGACAGTTTTTGAGAACTCTAACAACCGACGAAGAAATACCTTGTTTTGATATGATGACCCCCTAGACTTCAGGTTGGCCTGGTCCTACATGGACACTTATGTTACTTTCCCAACAATTCAGTCTTAACGAACTGCTTGAAATTGATCAATAAGTTAAAATTTCTGACAGTTTTTGAGAACTCTAACAACCGACGAAGAAATACCTTGTTTTGATATGATGACTCCCTAGACTTCAGGTTGATCTGGTCCTACATGGACACTTATGTTACTTTACCAACAATTCAGTCTTAATGAACTGCTTGAAATTGATCAATAAGTTAAAATTTCTGACAGTTTTTGAGAACTCTAACAACCGACGAAGAAATACCTTGTTTTGATATGATGACTCCCTAGACTTCAGGTTGACCTGGTCCTACATGGACACTTATGTTACTTTACCAACAATTCAGTCTTAATGAACTGCTTGAAATTGATCAATAAGTTAAAATTTCTGACAGTTTTTGAGAACTCTAACAACCGACGAAGAAATACCTTGTTTTGATATGATGACTCCCTAGACTTCAGGTTGACCTGGTCCTACATGGACACTTATGTTACTTTACCAACAATTCAGTCTTAATGAACTGCTTGAAATTGATCAATAAGTTAAAATTTCTGACAGTTTTTGAGAACTCTAACAACCGACGAAGAAATACCTTGTTTTGATATGATGACTCCCTAGACTTCAGGTTGGCCTGGTCCTACATGGACACTTATGTTACTTTCCCAACAATTCAGTCTTAACGAACTGCTTGAAATTGATCAATAAGTTAAAATTTCTGACAGTTTTTGAGAACTCTAACAACCGACGAAGAAATACCTTGTTTTGATATGATGACTCCCTAGACTTCAGGTTGACCTGGTCCTACATGGACACTTATGTTACTTTACCAACAATTCAGTCTTAATGAACTGCTTGAAATTGATCAATAAGTTAAAATTTCTGACAGTTTTTGAGAACTCTAACAACCGACGAAGAAATACCTTGTTTTGATATGATGACTCCCTAGACTTCAGGTTGACCTGGTCCTACATGGACACTTATGTTACTTTACCAACAATTCAGTCTTAATGAACTGCTTGAAATTGATCAATAAGTTAAAATTTCTGACAGTTTTTGAGAACTCTAACAACCGACGAAGAAATACCTTGTTTTGATATGATGACTCCCTAGACTTCAGGTTGACCTGGTCCTACATGGACACTTATGTTACTTTACCAACAATTCAGTCTTAATGAACTGCTTGAAATTGATCAATAAGTTAAAATTTCTGACAGTTTTTGAGAACTCTAACAACCGACGAAGAAATACCTTGTTTTGATATGATGACTCCCTAGACTTCAGGTTGGCCTGGTCCTACATGGACACTTATGTTACTTTCCCAACAATTCAGTCTTAACGAACTGCTTGAAATTGATCAATAAGTTAAAATTTCTGACAGTTTTTGAGAACTCTAACAACCGACGAAGAAATACCTTGTTTTGATATGATGACTCCCTAGACTTCAGGTTGACCTGGTCCTACATGGACACTTATGTTACTTTACCAACAATTCAGTCTTAATGAACTGCTTGAAATTGATCAATAAGTTAAAATTTCTGACAGTTTTTGAGAACTCTAACAACCGACGAAGAAATACCTTGTTTTGATATGATGACTCCCTAGACTTCAGGTTGGCCTGGTCCTACATGGACACTTATGTTACTTTCCCAACAATTCAGTCTTAACGAACTGCTTGAAATTGATCAATAAGTTAAAATTTCTGACAGTTTTTGAGAACTCTAACAACCGACGAAGAAATACCTTGTTTTGATATGATGACTCCCTAGACTTCAGGTTGACCTGGTCCTACATGGACACTTATGTTACTTTACCAACAATTCAGTCTTAATGAACTGCTTGAAATTGATCAATAAGTTAAAATTTCTGACAGTTTTTGAGAACTCTAACAACCGACGAAGAAATACCTTGTTTTGATATGATGACTCCCTAGACTTCAGGTTGACCTGGTCCTACATGGACACTTATGTTACTTTACCAACAATTCAGTCTTAATGAACTGCTTGAAATTGATCAATAAGTTAAAATTTCTGACAGTTTTTGAGAACTCTAACAACCGACGAAGAAATACCTTGTTTTGATATGATTACCCCCTAGACTTCAGGTTGACCTGGTCCTACACGGACACTTATGTTACTTTCCCAACAATTCAGTCTTAATGAACTGCTTGAAATTGATCAATAAGTTAAAATTTCTGACAGTTTTTGAGAACTCTAACAACCGACGAAGAAATACCTTGTTTTGATATGATGACCCCCTAGACTTCAGGTTGACCTGGTCCTACATGGACACTTATGTTACTTTACCAACAATTCAGTCTTAATGAACTGCTTGAAATTGATCAATAAGTTAAAATTTCTGACAGTTTTTGAGAACTCTAACAACCGACGAAGAAATACCTTGTTTTGATATGATGACCCCCTAGACTTCAGGTTGGCCTGGTCCTACATGGACACTTATGTTACTTTCCCAACAATTCAGTCTTAACGAACTGCTTGAAATTGATCAATAAGTTAAAATTTCTGACAGTTTTTGAGAACTCTAACAACCGACGAAGAAATACCTTGTTTTGATATGATGACCCCCTAGACTTCAGGTTGACCTGGTCCTACATGGACACTTATGTTACTTTCCCAACAATTCAGTCTTAATGAACTGCTTGAAATTGATCAATAAGTTAAAATTTCTGACAGTTTTTGAGAACTCTAACAACCGACGAAGAAATACCTTGTTTTGATATGATGACCCCCTAGACTTCAGGTTGACCTGGTCCTAAATGGACACTTATGTTACTTTCCCAACAATTCAGTCTTAACGAACTGCTTGAAATTGATCAATAAGTTAAAATTTCTGACAGTTTTTGAGAACTCTAACAACCGACGAAGAAATACCTTGTTTTGATATGATGACCCCCTAGACTTCAGGTTGGCCTGGTCCTACATGGACACTTATGTTACTTTCCCAACAATTCAGTCTTAACGAACTGCTTGAAATTGATCAATAAGTTAAAATTTCTGACAGTTTTTGAGAACTCTAACAACCGACGAAGAAATACCTAGTTTTGATATGATGACCCCCTAGACTTCAGGTTGACCTGGTCCTACATGGACACTTATGTTACTTTCCCAACAATTCAGTCTTAACGAACTGCTTGAAATTGATCAATAAGTTTAAATTTCTGACAGTTTTTGAGAACTCTAACAACCGACGAAGAAATACCTAGTTTTGATATGATGACCCCCTAGACTTCAGGTTGACCTGGTCCTACATGGACATTTATGTTACTTTCCCAACAATTCAGTCTTAACGAACTGCTTGAAATTGATCAATAAGTTAAAATTTCTGACAGTTTTTGAGAACTCTAACAACCGACGAAGAAATACCTAGTTTTGATATGATTACCCCCTAGACTTCAGGTTGACCTGGTCCTACATGGACACTTATGTTACTTTCCCAACAATTCAGTCCTACCGAACTGCTTGAATTTGATCAATAAGTTAAAATTTCTGACAGTTTTTGAGAACTCTAACAACCGACGAAGAAATACCTTGTTTTGATATGATGACCCCCTAGACTTCAGGTTGACCTGGTCCTACATGGACACTTATGTTACTTTCTCAACAATTGAGTCTTAACGAACTGTTTGAAATTGATCAATAAGTTAAAATTTCTGACAGTTTTTGAGAACTCTAACAACCGACGAAGAAATACCTAGTTTTGATATGATTACCCCCTAGACTTCAGGTTGACCTGGTCCTACATGGACACTTATGTTACTTTCCCAACAATTCAGTTTCAACGAACTGCTTGAAATTGATCAATAAGTTAAAATTTCTGACAGTTTTTGAGAACTCTAACAACCGACGAAGAAATACCTTGTTTTGATATGATGACCCCCTAGACTTCAGGTTGACCTGGTCCTACATGGACACTTATGTTACTTTCTCAACAATTGAGTCTTAACGAACTGCTTGAAATTGATCAATAAGTTAAAATTTCTGACAGTTTTTGAGAACTCTAACAACCGACGAAGAAATACCTAGTTTTGATATGATTACCCCCTAGACTTCAGGTTGACCTGGTCCTACATGGACACTTATGTTACTTTCCCAACAATTCAGTCTTAACGAACTGCTTGAAATTGATCAATAAGTTAAAATTTCTGACAGTTTTTGAGACCTCTAACAACCGACGAAGAAATACCTTGTTTTGATATGATGACCCCCTAGACTTCAGGTTGACCTGGTCCTACATGGACACTTATGTTACTTTCCCAACAATTCAGTCCTACCGAACTGCTTGAATTTGATCAATAAGTTGAAATTTCTGACAGTTTTTGAGAACTCTAACAACCGACGAAGAAATACCTTGTTTTGATATGATGACCCCCTAGACTTCAGGTTGACCTGGTCCTACATGGACACTTATGTTACTTTCTCAACAATTGAGTCTTAACGAACTGCTTGAAATTGATCAATAAGTTAAAATTTCTGACAGTTTTTGAGAACTCTAACAACCGACGAAGAAATACCTTGTTTTGATATGATGACCCCCTAGACTTCAGGTTGACCTGGTCCTACATGGACACTTATGTTACTTTCCCAACAATTCAGTCTTAATGAACTGCTTGAAATTGATCAATAAGTTAAAATTTCTGACAGTTTTTGAGAACTCTAACAACCGACGAAGAAATACCTTGTTTTGATATGATGACCCCCTAGACTTCAGGTTGACCTGGTCCTACATGGACACTTATGTTACTTTCCCAACAATTCAGTCTTAACGAACTGCTTGAAATTGATCAATAAGTTAAAATTTCTGACAGTTTTTGAGAACTCTAACAACCGACGAAGAAATACCTTGTTTTGATATGATGACCCCCTAGACTTCAGGTTGACCTGGTCCTACATGGACACTTATGTTACTTTCCCAACAATTCAGTCTTAACGAACTGCTTGAAATTAATCAATAAGTTAAAATTTCTGACAGTTTTTGAGAACTCTAACAACCGACGAAGAAATACCTAGTTTTGATATGATGACCCCCTAGACTTCAGGTTGACCTGGTCCTACATGGACATTTATGTTACTTTCCCAACAATTCAGTCTTAACGAACTGCTTGAAATTGATCAATAAGTTAAAATTTCTGACAGTTTTTGAGAACTCTAACAACCGACGAAGAAATACCTAGTTTTGATATGATTACCCCCTAGACTTCAGGTTGACCTGGTCCTACATGGACACTTATGTTACTTTCTCAACAATTGAGTCTTAACGAACTGCTTGAAATTGATCAATAAGTTAAAATTTCTGACAGTTTTTGAGAACTCTAACAACCGACGAAGAAATACCTTGTTTTGATATGATGACCCCCTAGACTTCAGGTTGACCTGGTCCTACATGGACACTTATGTTACTTTCCCAACAATTCAGTCTTAATGAACTGCTTGAAATTGATCAATAAGTTAAAATTTCTGACAGTTTTTGAGAACTCTAACAACCGACGAAGAAATACCTTGTTTTGATATGATGACCCCCTAGACTTCAGGTTGACCTGGTCCTACATGGACACTTATGTTACTTTCCCAACAATTCAGTCTTAACGAACTGCTTGAAATTGATCAATAAGTTAAAATTTCTGACAGTTTTTGAGAACTCTAACAACCGACGAAGAAATACCTTGTTTTGATATGATGACCCCCTAGACTTCAGGTTGACCTGGTCCTACATGGACACTTATGTTACTTTCCCAACAATTCAGTCTTAACGAACTGCTTGAAATTGATCAATAAGTTAAAATTTCTGACAGTTTTTGAGAACTCTAACAACCGACGAAGAAATACCTAGTTTTGATATGATGACCCCCTAGACTTCAGGTTGACCTGGTCCTACATGGACACTTATGTTACTTTCCCAACAATTCAGTCCTACCGAACTGCTTGAATTTGATCAATAAGTTGAAATTTCTGACAGTTTTTGAGAACTCTAACAACCGACGAAGAAATACCTTGTTTTGATATGATGACCCCCTAGACTTCAGGTTGACCTGGTCCTACATGGACACTTATGTTACTTTCTCAACAATTGAGTCTTAACGAACTGCTTGAAATTGATCAATAAGTTAAAATTTCTGACAGTTTTTGAGAACTCTAACAACCGACGAAGAAATACCTAGTTTTGATATGATGACCCCCTAGACTTCAGGTTGACCTGGTCCTACATGGACACTTATGATACTTTCCCAACAATTCAGTCTTAACGAACTGCTTGAAATTGATCAATAAGTTAAAATTTCTGACAGTTTTTGAGAACTCTAACAACCGACGAAGAAATACCTAGTTTTGATATGATTACCCCCTAGACTTCAGGTTGACCTGGTCCTACATGGACACTTATGTTACTTTCCCAACAATTCAGTCTTAACGAACTGCTTGAAATTGATCAATAAGTTAAAATTTCTGACAGTTTTTGAGAACTCTAACAACCGACGAAGAAATACCTAGTTTTGATATGATGACCCCCTAGACTTCAGGTTGACCTGGTCCTACATGGACACTTATGATACTTTCCCAACAATTCAGTCTTAACGAACTGCTTGAAATTGATCAATAAGTTAAAATTTCTGACAGTTTTTGAGAACTCTAACAACCGACGAAGAAATACCTAGTTTTGATATGATTACCCCCTAGACTTCAGGTTGACCTGGTCCTACATGGACACTTATGTTACTTTCCCAACAATTCAGTCCTACCGAACTGCTTGAATTTGATCAATAAGTTGAAATTTCTGACAGTTTTTGAGAACTCTAACAACCGACGAAGAAATACCTTGTTTTGATATGATGACCCCCTAGACTTCAGGTTGACCTGGTCCTACATGGACACTTATGTTACTTTCCCAACAATTCAGTCCTACCGAACTGCTTGAATTTGATCAATAAGTTGAAATTTCTGACAGTTTTTGAGAACTCTAACAACCGACGAAGAAATACCTTGTTTTGATATGATGACCCCCTAGACTTCAGGTTGACCTGGTCCTACATGGACACTTATGTTACTTTCTCAACAATTGAGTCTTAACGAACTGCTTGAAATTGATCAATAAGTTAAAATTTCTGACAGTTTTTGAGAACTCTAACAACCGACGAAGAAATACCTAGTTTTGATATGATGACCCCCTAGACTTCAGGTTGACCTGGTCCTACATGGACACTTATGTTACTTTCCCAACAATTCAGTCTTAACGAACTGCTTGAAATTGATCAATAAGTTAAAATTTCTGACAGTTTTTGAGAACTCTAACAACCGACGAAGAAATACCTTGTTTTGATATGATGACCCCCTAGACTTCAGGTTGACCTGGTCCTACATGGACATTTATGTTACTTTCCCAACAATTCAGTCTTAACGAACTGCTTGAAATTGATCAATAAGTTAAAATTTCTGACAGTTTTTGAGAACTCTAACAACCGACGAAGAAATACCTAGTTTTGATATGATGACCCCCTAGACTTCAGGTTGACCTGGTCCTACATGGACACTTATGTTACTTTCCCAACAATTCAGTCTTAACGAACTGCTTGAAATTGATCAATAAGTTAAAATTTCTGACAGTTTTTGAGAACTCTAACAACCGACGAAGAAATACCTTGTTTTGATATGATGACCCCCTAGACTTCAGGTTGACCTGGTCCTACATGGACATTTATGTTACTTTCCCAACAATTCAGTCTTAACGAACTGCTTGAAATTGATCAATAAGTTAAAATTTCTGACAGTTTTTGAGAACTCTAACAACCGACGAAGAAATACCTAGTTTTGATATGATTACCCCCTAGACTTCAGGTTGACCTGGTCCTACATGGACACTTATGTTACTTTCCCAACAATTCAGTCTTAACGAACTGCTTGAAATTGATCAATAAGTTAAAATTTCTGACAGTTTTTGAGAACTCTAACAACCGACGAAGAAATACCTTGTTTTGATATGATGACCCCCTAGACTTCAGGTTGTCCTGGTCCTACATGGACATTTATGTTACTTTCCCAACAATTCAGTCTTAACGAACTGCTTGAAATTGATCAATAAGTTAAAATTTCTGACAGTTTTTGAGAACTCTAACAACCGACGAAGAAATACCTAGTTTTGATATGATTACCCCCTAGACTTCAGGTTGACCTGGTCCTACATGGACACTTATGTTACTTTCCCAACAATTCAGTCCTACCGAACTGCTTGAATTTGATCAATAAGTTGAAATTTCTGACAGTTTTTGAGAACTCTAACAACCGACGAAGAAATACCTTGTTTTGATATGATGACCCCCTAGACTTCAGGTTGACCTGGTCCTACATGGACACTTATGTTACTTTCTCAACAATTGAGTCTTAACGAACTGTTTGAAATTGATCAATAAGTTAAAATTTCTGACAGCTTTTGAGAACTCTAACAACCGACGAAGAAATACCTTGTTTTGATATGATGACCCCCTAGACTTCAGGTTGACCTGGTCCTACATGGACACTTATGTTACTTTCCCAACAATTCAGTCCTACCGAACTGCTTGAATTTGATCAATAAGTTGAAATTTCTGACAGTTTTTGAGAACTCTAACAACCGACGAAGAAATACCTTGTTTTGATATGATGACCCCCTAGACTTCAGGTTGACCTGGTCCTACATGGACACTTATGTTACTTTCTCAACAATTGAGTCTTAACGAACTGCTTGAAATTGATCAATAAGTTAAAATTTCTGACAGTTTTTGAGAACTCTAACAACCGACGAAGAAATACCTAGTTTTGATATGATTACCCCCTAGACTTCAGGTTGACCTGGTCCTACATGGACACTTATGTTACTTTCCCAACAATTGAGTCTTAACGAACTGCTTGAAATTGATCAATAAGTTAAAATTTCTGACAGTTTTTGAGAACTCTAACAACCGACGAAGAAATACCATGTTTTGATATGATGACCCCCTAGACTTCAGGTTGACCTGGTCCTACATGGACACTTATGTTACTTTCTCAACAATTGAGTCTTAACGAACTGCTTGAAATTGATCAATAAGTTAAAATTTCTGACAGTTTTTGAGAACTCTAACAACCGACGAAGAAATACCATGTTTTGATATGATGACCCCCTAGACTTCAGGTTGACCTGGTCCTACATGGACACTTATGTTACTTTCCCAACAATTCAGTCTTAACGAACTGCTTGAAATTGATCAATAAGTTAAAATTTCTTACAGTTTTTGAGAACTCTAACAACCGACGAAGAAATACCTTGTTTTGATATGATGACCCCCTAGACTTCAGGTTGACCTGGTCCTACATGGACACTTATGTTACTTTCTCAACAATTGAGCATTAACGAACTGTTTGAAATTGATCAATAAGTTAAAATTTCTGACAGCTTTTGAGAACTCTAACAACCGACGAAGAAATACCTTGTTTTGATATGATGACCCCCTAGACTTCAGGTTGACCTGGTCCTACATGGACACTTATGTTACTTTCTCAACAATTGAGTATTAACGAACTGTTTGAAATTGATCAATAAGTTAAAATTTCTGACAGCTTTTGAGAACTCTAACAACCGACGAAGAAATACCTTGTTTTGATATGATGACCCCCTAGACTTCAGGTTGACCTGGTCCTACATGGACACTTATGTTACTTTCCCAACAATTCAGTCTTAACAAACTGCTTGAAATTGATCAATAAGTTAAAATTTCTGACAGTTTTTGAGAACTCTAACAACCGACGAAGAAATACCTAGTTTTGATATGATTACCCCCTAGACTTCAGGTTGACCTGGTCCTACATGGACACTTATGTTACTTTCCCAACAATTCAGTCCTACCGAACTGCTTGAATTTGATCAATAAGTTAAAATTTCTGACAGTTTTTGAGAACTCTAACAACCGACGAAGAAATACCTTGTTTTGATATGATGACCCCCTAGACTTCAGGTTGACCTGGTCCTACATGGACACTTATGTTACTTTCTCAACAATTGAGTCTTAACGAACTGTTTGAAATTGATCAATAAGTTAAAATTTCTGACAGTTTTTGAGAACTCTAACAACCGACGAAGAAATACCTAGTTTTGATATGATTACCCCCTAGACTTCAGGTTGACCTGGTCCTACATGGACACTTATGTTACTTTCCCAACAATTCAGTTTTAACGAACTGCTTGAAATTGATCAATAAGTTAAAATTTCTGACAGTTTTTGAGAACTCTAACAACCGACGAAGAAATACCTTGTTTTGATATGATGACCCCCTAGACTTCAGGTTGACCTGGTCCTACATGGACACTTATGTTACTTTCTCAACAATTGAGTCTTAACGAACTGCTTGAAATTGATCAATAAGTTAAAATTTCTGACAGTTTTTGAGAACTCTAACAACCGACGAAGAAATACCTAGTTTTGATATGATTACCCCCTAGACTTCAGGTTGACCTGGTCCTACATGGACACTTATGTTACTTTCCCAACAATTCAGTCTTAACGAACTACTTGAAATTGATCAATAAGTTAAAATTTCTGACAGTTTTTGAGACCTCTAACAACCGACGAAGAAATACCTTGTTTTGATATGATGACCCCCTAGACTTCAGGTTGACCTGGTCCTACATGGACACTTATGTTACTTTCCCAACAATTCAGTCCTACCGAACTGCTTGAATTTGATCAATAAGTTGAAATTTCTGACAGTTTTTGAGAACTCTAACAACCGACGAAGAAATACCTTGTTTTGATATGATGACCCCCTAGACTTCAGGTTGACCTGGTCCTACATGGACACTTATGTTACTTTCTCAACAATTGAGTCTTAACGAACTGCTTGAAATTGATCAATAAGTTAAAATTTCTGACAGTTTTTGAGAACTCTAACAACCGACGAAGAAATACCTTGTTTTGATATGATGACCCCCTAGACTTCAGGTTGACCTGGTCCTACATGGACACTTATGTTACTTTCCCAACAATTCAGTCTTAATGAACTGCTTGAAATTGATCAATAAGTTAAAATTTCTGACAGTTTTTGAGAACTCTAACAACCGACGAAGAAATACCTTGTTTTGATATGATGACCCCCTAGACTTCAGGTTGACCTGGTCCTACATGGACACTTATGTTACTTTCCCAACAATTCAGTCTTAACGAACTGCTTGAAATTGATCAATAAGTTAAAATTTCTGACAGTTTTTGAGAACTCTAACAACCGACGAAGAAATACCTTGTTTTGATATGATGACCCCCTAGACTTCAGGTTGACCTGGTCCTACATGGACACTTATGTTACTTTCCCAACAATTCAGTCTTAACGAACTGCTTGAAATTAATCAATAAGTTAAAATTTCTGACAGTTTTTGAGAACTCTAACAACCGACGAAGAAATACCTAGTTTTGATATGATGACCCCCTAGACTTCAGGTTGACCTGGTCCTACATGGACATTTATGTTACTTTCCCAACAATTCAGTCTTAACGAACTGCTTGAAATTGATCAATAAGTTAAAATTTCTGACAGTTTTTGAGAACTCTAACAACCGACGAAGAAATACCTAGTTTTGATATGATTACCCCCTAGACTTCAGGTTGACCTGGTCCTACATGGACACTTATGTTACTTTCTCAACAATTGAGTCTTAACGAACTGCTTGAAATTGATCAATAAGTTAAAATTTCTGACAGTTTTTGAGAACTCTAACAACCGACGAAGAAATACCTTGTTTTGATATGATGACCCCCTAGACTTCAGGTTGACCTGGTCCTACATGGACACTTATGTTACTTTCCCAACAATTCAGTCTTAATGAACTGCTTGAAATTGATCAATAAGTTAAAATTTCTGACAGTTTTTGAGAACTCTAACAACCGACGAAGAAATACCTTGTTTTGATATGATGACCCCCTAGACTTCAGGTTGACCTGGTCCTACATGGACACTTATGTTACTTTCCCAACAATTCAGTCTTAACGAACTGCTTGAAATTGATCAATAAGTTAAAATTTCTGACAGTTTTTGAGAACTCTAACAACCGACGAAGAAATACCTTGTTTTGATATGATGACCCCCTAGACTTCAGGTTGACCTGGTCCTACATGGACACTTATGTTACTTTCCCAACAATTCAGTCTTAACGAACTGCTTGAAATTGATCAATAAGTTAAAATTTCTGACAGTTTTTGAGAACTCTAACAACCGACGAAGAAATACCTAGTTTTGATATGATGACCCCCTAGACTTCAGGTTGACCTGGTCCTACATGGACATTTATGTTACTTTCCCAACAATTCAGTCTTAACGAACTGCTTGAAATTGATCAATAAGTTAAAATTTCTGACAGTTTTTGAGAACTCTAACAACCGACGAAGAAATACCTAGTTTTGATATGATTACCCCCTAGACTTCAGGTTGACCTGGTCCTACATGGACACTTATGTTACTTTCTCAACAATTGAGTCTTAACGAACTGCTTGAAATTGATCAATAAGTTAAAATTTCTGACAGTTTTTGAGAACTCTAACAACCGACGAAGAAATACCTTGTTTTGATATGATGACCCCCTAGACTTCAGGTTGACCTGGTCCTACATGGACACTTATGTTACTTTCCCAACAATTCAGTCTTAATGAACTGCTTGAAATTGATCAATAAGTTAAAATTTCTGACAGTTTTTGAGAACTCTAACAACCGACGAAGAAATACCTTGTTTTGATATGATGACCCCCTAGACTTCAGGTTGACCTGGTCCTACATGGACACTTATGTTACTTTCCCAACAATTCAGTCTTAACGAACTGCTTGAAATTGATCAATAAGTTAAAATTTCTGACAGTTTTTGAGAACTCTAACAACCGACGAAGAAATACCTTGTTTTGATATGATGACCCCCTAGACTTCAGGTTGACCTGGTCCTACATGGACACTTATGTTACTTTCCCAACAATTCAGTCTTAACGAACTGCTTGAAATTGATCAATAAGTTAAAATTTCTGACAGTTTTTGAGAACTCTAACAACCGACGAAGAAATACCTAGTTTTGATATGATGACCCCCTAGACTTCAGGTTGACCTGGTCCTACATGGACACTTATGTTACTTTCCCAACAATTCAGTCCTACCGAACTGCTTGAATTTGATCAATAAGTTGAAATTTCTGACAGTTTTTGAGAACTCTAACAACCGACGAAGAAATACCTTGTTTTGATATGATGACCCCCTAGACTTCAGGTTGACCTGGTCCTACATGGACACTTATGTTACTTTCTCAACAATTGAGTCTTAACGAACTGCTTGAAATTGATCAATAAGTTAAAATTTCTGACAGTTTTTGAGAACTCTAACAACCGACGAAGAAATACCTAGTTTTGATATGATGACCCCCTAGACTTCAGGTTGACCTGGTCCTACATGGACACTTATGATACTTTCCCAACAATTCAGTCTTAACGAACTGCTTGAAATTGATCAATAAGTTAAAATTTCTGACAGTTTTTGAGAACTCTAACAACCGACGAAGAAATACCTAGTTTTGATATGATTACCCCCTAGACTTCAGGTTGACCTGGTCCTACATGGACACTTATGTTACTTTCCCAACAATTCAGTCTTAACGAACTGCTTGAAATTGATCAATAAGTTAAAATTTCTGACAGTTTTTGAGAACTCTAACAACCGACGAAGAAATACCTAGTTTTGATATGATGACCCCCTAGACTTCAGGTTGACCTGGTCCTACATGGACACTTATGATACTTTCCCAACAATTCAGTCTTAACGAACTGCTTGAAATTGATCAATAAGTTAAAATTTCTGACAGTTTTTGAGAACTCTAACAACCGACGAAGAAATACCTAGTTTTGATATGATTACCCCCTAGACTTCAGGTTGACCTGGTCCTACATGGACACTTATGTTACTTTCCCAACAATTCAGTCCTACCGAACTGCTTGAATTTGATCAATAAGTTAAAATTTCTGACAGTTTTTGAGAACTCTAACAACCGACGAAGAAATACCTAGTTTTGATATGATGACCCCCTAGACTTCAGGTTGACCTGGTCCTACATGGACACTTATGATACTTTCCCAACAATTCAGTCTTAACGAACTGCTTGAAATTGATCAATAAGTTAAAATTTCTGACAGTTTTTGAGAACTCTAACAACCGACGAAGAAATACCTAGTTTTGATATGATTACCCCCTAGACTTCAGGTTGACCTGGTCCTACATGGACACTTATGTTACTTTCCCAACAATTCAGTCTTAACGAACTGCTTGAAATTGATCAATAAGTTAAAATTTCTGACAGTTTTTGAGAACTCTAACAACCGACGAAGAAATACCTAGTTTTGATATGATGACCCCCTAGACTTCAGGTTGACCTGGTCCTACATGGACACTTATGATACTTTCCCAACAATTCAGTCTTAACGAACTGCTTGAAATTGATCAATAAGTTAAAATTTCTGACAGTTTTTGAGAACTCTAACAACCGACGAAGAAATACCTAGTTTTGATATGATTACCCCCTAGACTTCAGGTTGACCTGGTCCTACATGGACACTTATGTTACTTTCCCAACAATTCAGTCCTACCGAACTGCTTGAATTTGATCAATAAGTTGAAATTTCTGACAGTTTTTGAGAACTCTAACAACCGACGAAGAAATACCTTGTTTTGATATGATGACCCCCTAGACTTCAGGTTGACCTGGTCCTACATGGACACTTATGTTACTTTCCCAACAATTCAGTCCTACCGAACTGCTTGAATTTGATCAATAAGTTGAAATTTCTGACAGTTTTTGAGAACTCTAACAACCGACGAAGAAATACCTTGTTTTGATATGATGACCCCCTAGACTTCAGGTTGACCTGGTCCTACATGGACACTTATGTTACTTTCTCAACAATTGAGTCTTAACGAACTGCTTGAAATTGATCAATAAGTTAAAATTTCTGACAGTTTTTGAGAACTCTAACAACCGACGAAGAAATACCTAGTTTTGATATGATTACCCCCTAGACTTCAGGTTGACCTGGTCCTACATGGACACTTATGTTACTTTCCCAACAATTCAGTCTTAACGAACTGCTTGAAATTGATCAATAAGTTAAAATTTCTGACAGTTTTTGAGAACTCTAACAACCGACGAAGAAATACCTAGTTTTGATATGATGACCCCCTAGACTTCAGGTTGACCTGGTCCTACATGGACACTTATGATACTTTCCCAACAATTCAGTCTTAACGAACTGCTTGAAATTGATCAATAAGTTAAAATTTCTGACAGTTTTTGAGAACTCTAACAACCGACGAAGAAATACCTAGTTTTGATATGATTACCCCCTAGACTTCAGGTTGACCTGGTCCTACATGGACACTTATGTTACTTTCCCAACAATTCAGTCCTACCGAACTGCTTGAATTTGATCAATAAGTTGAAATTTCTGACAGTTTTTGAGAACTCTAACAACCGACGAAGAAATACCTTGTTTTGATATGATGACCCCCTAGACTTCAGGTTGACCTGGTCCTACATGGACACTTATGTTACTTTCCCAACAATTCAGTCCTACCGAACTGCTTGAATTTGATCAATAAGTTGAA
Source organism: Pristionchus mayeri (assembly GCA_036245805.1). Lineage (NCBI taxonomy): Eukaryota > Metazoa > Nematoda > Chromadorea > Rhabditida > Neodiplogasteridae > Pristionchus > Pristionchus mayeri. The sequence goes on from BTRK01000005.1 coordinate 42,503,348, forward strand.
ATTTCTGACAGTTTTTGAGAACTCTAACAACCGACGAAGAAATACCTTGTTTTGATATGATGACCCCCTAGACTTCAGGTTGACCTGGTCCTACATGGACACTTATGTTACTTTCTCAACAATTGAGTCTTAACGAACTGCTTGAAATTGATCAATAAGTTAAAATTTCTGACAGTTTTTGAGAACTCTAACAACCGACGAAGAAATACCTAGTTTTGATATGATGACCCCCTAGACTTCAGGTTGACCTGGTCCTACATGGACACTTATGTTACTTTCCCAACAATTCAGTCTTAACGAACTGCTTGAAATTGATCAATAAGTTAAAATTTCTGACAGTTTTTGAGAACTCTAACAACCGACGAAGAAATACCTTGTTTTGATATGATGACCCCCTAGACTTCAGGTTGACCTGGTCCTACATGGACATTTATGTTACTTTCCCAACAATTCAGTCTTAACGAACTGCTTGAAATTGATCAATAAGTTAAAATTTCTGACAGTTTTTGAGAACTCTAACAACCGACGAAGAAATACCTAGTTTTGATATGATGACCCCCTAGACTTCAGGTTGACCTGGTCCTACATGGACACTTATGTTACTTTCCCAACAATTCAGTCTTAACGAACTGCTTGAAATTGATCAATAAGTTAAAATTTCTGACAGTTTTTGAGAACTCTAACAACCGACGAAGAAATACCTTGTTTTGATATGATGACCCCCTAGACTTCAGGTTGACCTGGTCCTACATGGACATTTATGTTACTTTCCCAACAATTCAGTCTTAACGAACTGCTTGAAATTGATCAATAAGTTAAAATTTCTGACAGTTTTTGAGAACTCTAACAACCGACGAAGAAATACCTAGTTTTGATATGATTACCCCCTAGACTTCAGGTTGACCTGGTCCTACATGGACACTTATGTTACTTTCCCAACAATTCAGTCTTAACGAACTGCTTGAAATTGATCAATAAGTTAAAATTTCTGACAGTTTTTGAGAACTCTAACAACCGACGAAGAAATACCTTGTTTTGATATGATGACCCCCTAGACTTCAGGTTGACCTGGTCCTACATGGACATTTATGTTACTTTCCCAACAATTCAGTCTTAACGAACTGCTTGAAATTGATCAATAAGTTAAAATTTCTGACAGTTTTTGAGAACTCTAACAACCGACGAAGAAATACCTAGTTTTGATATGATTACCCCCTAGACTTCAGGTTGACCTGGTCCTACATGGACACTTATGTTACTTTCCCAACAATTCAGTCCTACCGAACTGCTTGAATTTGATCAATAAGTTGAAATTTCTGACAGTTTTTGAGAACTCTAACAACCGACGAAGAAATACCTTGTTTTGATATGATGACCCCCTAGACTTCAGGTTGACCTGGTCCTACATGGACACTTATGTTACTTTCTCAACAATTGAGTCTTAACGAACTGTTTGAAATTGATCAATAAGTTAAAATTTCTGACAGCTTTTGAGAACTCTAACAACCGACGAAGAAATACCTTGTTTTGATATGATGACCCCCTAGACTTCAGGTTGACCTGGTCCTACATGGACACTTATGTTACTTTCCCAACAATTCAGTCCTACCGAACTGCTTGAATTTGATCAATAAGTTGAAATTTCTGACAGTTTTTGAGAACTCTAACAACCGACGAAGAAATACCTTGTTTTGATATGATGACCCCCTAGACTTCAGGTTGACCTGGTCCTACATGGACACTTATGTTACTTTCTCAACAATTGAGTCTTAACGAACTGCTTGAAATTGATCAATAAGTTAAAATTTCTGACAGTTTTTGAGAACTCTAACAACCGACGAAGAAATACCTAGTTTTGATATGATTACCCCCTAGACTTCAGGTTGACCTGGTCCTACATGGACACTTATGTTACTTTCCCAACAATTGAGTCTTAACGAACTGCTTGAAATTGATCAATAAGTTAAAATTTCTGACAGTTTTTGAGAACTCTAACAACCGACGAAGAAATACCATGTTTTGATATGATGACCCCCTAGACTTCAGGTTGACCTGGTCCTACATGGACACTTATGTTACTTTCTCAACAATTGAGTCTTAACGAACTGCTTGAAATTGATCAATAAGTTAAAATTTCTGACAGTTTTTGAGAACTCTAACAACCGACGAAGAAATACCATGTTTTGATATGATGACCCCCTAGACTTCAGGTTGACCTGGTCCTACATGGACACTTATGTTACTTTCCCAACAATTCAGTCTTAACGAACTGCTTGAAATTGATCAATAAGTTAAAATTTCTTACAGTTTTTGAGAACTCTAACAACCGACGAAGAAATACCTAGTTTTGATATGATTACCCCCTAGACTTCAGGTTGACCTGGTCCTACATGGACACTTATGTTACTTTCCCAACAATTCAGTCTTAACGAACTGCTTGAAATTGATCAATAAGTTAAAATTTCTGACAGTTTTTGAGAACTCTAACAACCGACGAAGAAATACCTTGTTTTGATATGATGACCCCCTAGACTTCAGGTTGACCTGGTCCTACATGGACACTTATGTTACTTTCCCAACAATTCAGTCTTAACGAACTGCTTGAAATTGATCAATAAGTTAAAATTTCTGACAGTTTTTGAGAACTCTAACAACCGACGAAGAAATACCTTGTTTTGATATGATGACCCCCTAGACTTCAGGTTGACATGGTCCTACATGGACACTTATGTTACTTTCCCAACAATTCAGTCCTACCGAACTGCTTGAATTTGATCAATAAGTTGAAATTTCTGACAGTTTTTGAGAACTCTAACAACCGACGAAGAAATACCTTGTTTTGATATGATGACCCCCTAGACTTCAGGTTGACCTGGTCCTACATGGACACTTATGTTACTTTCCCAACAATTCAGTCTTAATGAACTGCTTGAAATTGATCAATAAGTTAAAATTTCTGACAGTTTTTGAGAACTCTAACAACCGACGAAGAAATACCTTGTTTTGATATGATGAACCCCTAGACTTCAGGTTGACCTGGTCCTGCATGGACATTTATGTTACTTTCCCAACAATTCAGTCTTAATGAACTGCTTGAAATTGATCAATAAGTTAAAATTTCTGACAGTTTTTGAGAACTCTAACAACCGACGAAGAAATACCTTGTTTTGATATGATGACCCCCTAGACTTCAGGTTGACCTGGTCCTGCATGGACATTTATGTTACTTTCCCAACAATTCAGTCTTAATGAACTGCTTGAAATTGATCAATAAGTTAAAATTTCTGACATTTTTTGAGAACTCTAACAACCGACGAAGAAATACCTTGTTTTGATATGATGACCCCCTAGACTTCAGGTTGACCTGGTCCTGCATGGACATTTATGTTACTTTCCCAACAATTCAGTCTTAACGAACTGCTTGAAATTGATCAATAAGTTAAAATTTCTGACAGTTTTTGAGAACTCTAACAACCGACGAAGAAATACCTTGTTTTGATATGATGACCCCCTAGACTTCAGGTTGACCTGGTCCTGCATGGACATTTATGTTACTTTCCCAACAATTCAGTCTTAATGAACTGCTTGAAATTGATCAATAAGTTAAAATTTCTGACAGTTTTTGAGAACTCTAACAACCGACGAAGAAATACCTTGTTTTGATATGATGACCCCCTAGACTTCAGGTTGACCTGGTCCTGCATGGACATTTATGTTACTTTCCCAACAATTCAGTCTTAATGAACTGCTTGAAATTGATCAATAAGTTAAAATTTCTGACAGTTTTTGAGAACTCTAACAACCGACGAAGAAATACCTAGTTTTGATATGATTACCCCCTAGACTTCAGGTTGACCTGGTCCTACATGGACACTTATGTTACTTTCCCAACAATTCAGTCTTAACGAACTGCTTGAAATTGATCAATAAGTTGAAATTTCTGACAGTTTTTGAGAACTCTAACAACCGACGAAGAAATACCTTGTTTTGATATGATGACCCCCTAGACTTCAGGTTGACCTGGTCCTACATGGACACTTATGTTACTTTCCCAACAATTCAGTCTTAATGAACTGCTTGAAATTGATCAATAAGTTAAAATTTCTGACAGTTTTTGAGAACTCTAACAACCGACGAAGAAATACCTTGTTTTGATATGATGACCCCCTAGACTTCAGGTTGACCTGGTCCTGCATGGACATTTATGTTACTTTCCCAACAATTCAGTCTTAATGAACTGCTTGAAATTGATCAATAAGTTAAAATTTCTGACAGTTTTTGAGAACTCTAACAACCGACGAAGAAATACCTTGTTTTGATATGATGACCCCCTAGACTTCAGGTTGACCTGGTCCTGCATGGACATTTATGTTACTTTCCCAACAATTCAGTCTTAATGAACTGCTTGAAATTGATCAATAAGTTAAAATTTCTGACATTTTTTGAGAACTCTAACAACCGACGAAGAAATACCTTGTTTTGATATGATGACCCCCTAGACTTCAGGTTGACCTGGTCCTGCATGGACATTTATGTTACTTTCCCAACAATTCAGTCTTAACGAACTGCTTGAAATTGATCAATAAGTTAAAATTTCTGACAGTTTTTGAGAACTCTAACAACCGACGAAGAAATACCTTGTTTTGATATGATGACCCCCTAGACTTCAGGTTGACCTGGTCCTGCATGGACATTTATGTTACTTTCCCAACAATTCAGTCTTAATGAACTGCTTGAAATTGATCAATAAGTTAAAATTTCTGACAGTTTTTGAGAACTCTAACAACCGACGAAGAAATACCTTGTTTTGATATGATGACCCCCTAGACTTCAGGTTGACCTGGTCCTGCATGGACATTTATGTTACTTTCCCAACAATTCAGTCTTAATGAACTGCTTGAAATTGATCAATAAGTTAAAATTTCTGACAGTTTTTGAGAACTCTAACAACCGACGAAGAAATACCTTGTTTTGATATGATGACCCCCTAGACTTCAGGTTGACCTGGTCCTGCATGGACATTTATGTTACTTTCCCAACAATTCAGTCTTAACGAACTGCTTGAAATTGATCAATAAGTTAAAATTTCTGACAGTTTTTGAGAACTCTAACAACCGACGAAGAAATACCTAGTTTTGATATGATTACCCCCTAGACTTCAGGTTGACCTGGTCCTACATGGAATCTTATGTTACTTTCCCAACAATTCAGTCTTAACGAACTGCTTGAAATTGATCAATAAGTTAAAATTTCTGACAGTTTTTGAGAACTCTAACAACCGACGAAGAAATACCTAGTTTTGATATGATTACCCCCTAGACTTCAGGTTGACCTGGTCCTACATGGACACTTATGTTACTTTCCCAACAATTCAGTCTTAACGAACTGCTTGAAATTGATCAATAAGTTAAAATTTCTGACAGTTTTTGAGAACTCTAACAACCGACGAAGAAATACCTTGTTTTGATATGATGACCCCCTAGACTTCAGGTTGACCTGGTCCTACATGGACACTTATGTTACTTTCCCAACAATTCAGTCCTACCGAACTGCTTGAATTTGATCAATAAGTTGAAATTTCTGACAGTTTTTGAGAACTCTAACAACCGACGAAGAAATACCTTGTTTTGATATGATGACCCCCTAGACTTCAGGTTGACCTGGTCCTACATGGACACTTATGTTACTTTCCCAACAATTCAGTCTTAATGAACTGCTTGAAATTGATCAATAAGTTAAAATTTCTGACAGTTTTTGAGAACTCTAACAACCGACGAAGAAATACCTTGTTTTGATATGATGACCCCCTAGACTTCAGGTTGACCTGGTCCTACATGGACACTTATGTTACTTTCCCAACAATTCAGTCTTAACGAACTGCTTGAAATTGATCAATAAGTTAAAATTTCTGACAGTTTTTGAGAACTCTAACAACCGACGAAGAAATACCTTGTTTTGATATGATGACCCCCTAGACTTCAGGTTGACCTGGTCCTGCATGGACATTTATGTTACTTTCCCAACAATTCAGTCTTAACGAACTGCTTGAAATTGATCAATAAGTTAAAATTTCTGACAGTTTTTGAGAACTCTAACAACCGACGAAGAAATACCTTGTTTTGATATGATGACCCCCTAGACTTCAGGTTGACCTGGTCCTGCATGGACATTTATGTTACTTTCCCAACAATTCAGTCTTAATGAACTGCTTGAAATTGATCAATAAGTTAAAATTTCTGACAGTTTTTGAGAACTCTAACAACCGACGAAGAAATACCTTGTTTTGATATGATGACCCCCTAGACTTCAGGTTGACCTGGTCCTGCATGGACATTTATGTTACTTTCCCAACAATTCAGTCTTAATGAACTGCTTGAAATTGATCAATAAGTTAAAATTTCTGACAGTTTTTGAGAACTCTAACAACCGACGAAGAAATACCTTGTTTTGATATGATGACCCCCTAGACTTCAGGTTGACCTGGTCCTGCATGGACATTTATGTTACTTTCCCAACAATTCAGTCTTAATGAACTGCTTGAAATTGATCAATAAGTTAAAATTTCTGACAGTTTTTGAGAACTCTAACAACCGACGAAGAAATACCTTGTTTTGATATGATGACCCCCTAGACTTCAGGTTGACCTGGTCCTGCATGGACATTTATGTTACTTTCCCAACAATTCAGTCTTAATGAACTGCTTGAAATTGATCAATAAGTTAAAATTTCTGACAGTTTTTGAGAACTCTAACAACCGACGAAGAAATACCTTGTTTTGATATGATGACCCCCTAGACTTCAGGTTGACCTGGTCCTGCATGGACATTTATGTTACTTTCCCAACAATTCAGTCTTAACGAACTGCTTGAAATTGATCAATAAGTTAAAATTTCTGACAGTTTTTGAGAACTCTAACAACCGACGAAGAAATACCTAGTTTTGATATGATTACCCCCTAGACTTCAGGTTGACCTGGTCCTACATGGAATCTTATGTTACTTTCCCAACAATTCAGTCTTAACGAACTGCTTGAAATTGATCAATAAGTTAAAATTTCTGACAGTTTTTGAGAACTCTAACAACCGACGAAGAAATACCTAGTTTTGATATGATTACCCCCTAGACTTCAGGTTGACCTGGTCCTACATGGACACTTATGTTACTTTCCCAACAATTCAGTCTTAACGAACTGCTTGAAATTGATCAATAAGTTAAAATTTCTGACAGTTTTTGAGAACTCTAACAACCGACGAAGAAATACCTTGTTTTGATATGATGACCCCCTAGACTTCAGGTTGACCTGGTCCTACATGGACACTTATGTTACTTTCCCAACAATTCAGTCCTACCGAACTGCTTGAATTTGATCAATAAGTTGAAATTTCTGACAGTTTTTGAGAACTCTAACAACCGACGAAGAAATACCTTGTTTTGATATGATGACCCCCTAGACTTCAGGTTGACCTGGTCCTACATGGACACTTATGTTACTTTCCCAACAATTCAGTCTTAATGAACTGCTTGAAATTGATCAATAAGTTAAAATTTCTGACAGTTTTTGAGAACTCTAACAACCGACGAAGAAATACCTTGTTTTGATATGATGACCCCCTAGACTTCAGGTTGACCTGGTCCTACATGGACACTTATGTTACTTTCCCAACAATTCAGTCCTACCGAACTGCTTGAATTTGATCAATAAGTTGAAATTTCTGACAGTTTTTGAGAACTCTAACAACCGACGAAGAAATACCTTGTTTTGATATGATGACCCCCTAGACTTCAGGTTGACCTGGTCCTGCATGGACATTTATGTTACTTTCCCAACAATTCAGTCTTAACGAACTGCTTGAAATTGATCAATAAGTTAAAATTTCTGACAGTTTTTGAGAACTCTAACAACCGACGAAGAAATACCTAGTTTTGATATGATTACCCCCTAGACTTCAGGTTGACCTGGTCCTACATGGACACTTATGTTACTTTCCCAACAATTCAGTCTTAACGAACTGCTTGAAATTGATCAATAAGTTAAAATTTCTGACAGTTTTTGAGAACTCTAACAACCGACGAAGAAATACCTTGTTTTGATATGATGACCCCCTAGACTTCAGGTTGACCTGGTCCTACATGGACACTTATGTTACTTTCCCAACAATTCAGTCCTACCGAACTGCTTGAATTTGATCAATAAGTTGAAATTTCTGACAGTTTTTGAGAACTCTAACAACCGACGAAGAAATACCTTGTTTTGATATGATGACCCCCTAGACTTCAGGTTGACCTGGTCCTACATGGACACTTATGTTACTTTCCCAACAATTCAGTCTTAATGAACTGCTTGAAATTGATCAATAAGTTAAAATTTCTGACAGTTTTTGAGAACTCTAACAACCGACGAAGAAATACCTTGTTTTGATATGATGACCCCCTAGACTTCAGGTTGACCTGGTCCTACATGGACACTTATGTTACTTTCCCAACAATTCAGTCCTACCGAACTGCTTGAATTTGATCAATAAGTTGAAATTTCTGACAGTTTTTGAGAACTCTAACAACCGACGAAGAAATACCTTGTTTTGATATGATGACCCCCTAGACTTCAGGTTGACCTGGTCCTGCATGGACATTTATGTTACTTTCCCAACAATTCAGTCTTAACGAACTGCTTGAAATTGATCAATAAGTTAAAATTTCTGACAGTTTTTGAGAACTCTAACAACCGACGAAGAAATACCTAGTTTTGATATGATTACCCCCTAGACTTCAGGTTGACCTGGTCCTACATGGACACTTATGTTACTTTCCCAACAATTCAGTCTTAACGAACTGCTTGAAATTGATCAATAAGTTAAAATTTCTGACAGTTTTTGAGAACTCTAACAACCGACGAAGAAATACCTTGTTTTGATATGATTACCCCCTAGACTTCAGGTTGACCTGGTCCTACATGGACACTTATGTTACTTTCCCAACAATTCAGTCTTAACGAACTGCTTGAAATTGATCAATAAGTTAAAATTTCTGACAGTTTTTGAGAACTCTAACAACCGACGAAGAAATACCTTGTTTTGATATGATGACCCCCTAGACTTCAGGTTGACCTGGTCCTGCATGGACATTTATGTTACTTTCCCAACAATTCAGTCTTAACGAACTGCTTGAAATTGATCAATAAGTTAAAATTTCTGACAGTTTTTGAGAACTCTAACAACCGACGAAGAAATACCTTGTTTTGATATGATGACCCCCTAGACTTCAGGTTGACCTGGTCCTGCATGGACATTTATGTTACTTTCCCAACAATTCAGTCTTAATGAACTGCTTGAAATTGATCAATAAGTTAAAATTTCTGACAGTTTTTGAGAACTCTAACAACCGACGAAGAAATACCTTGTTTTGATATGATGACCCCCTAGACTTCAGGTTGACCTGGTCCTGCATGGACATTTATGTTACTTTCCCAACAATTCAGTCTTAATGAACTGCTTGAAATTGATCAATAAGTTAAAATTTCTGACAGTTTTTGAGAACTCTAACAACCGACGAAGAAATACCTTGTTTTGATATGATGACCCCCTAGACTTCAGGTTGACCTGGTCCTGCATGGACATTTATGTTACTTTCCCAACAATTCAGTCTTAACGAACTGCTTGAAATTGATCAATAAGTTAAAATTTCTGACAGTTTTTGAGAACTCTAACAACCGACGAAGAAATACCTAGTTTTGATATGATTACCCCCTAGACTTCAGGTTGACCTGGTCCTACATGGACACTTATGTTACTTTCCCAACAATTCAGTCTTAACGAACTGCTTGAAATTGATCAATAAGTTAAAATTTCTGACAGTTTTTGAGAACTCTAACAACCGACGAAGAAATACCTTGTTTTGACATGATGACCCCCTAGACTTCAGGTTGACCTGGTCCTACATGGACACTTATGTTACTTTCCCAACAATTCAGTCCTACCGAACTGCTTGAATTTGATCAATAAGTTGAAATTTCTGACAGTTTTTGAGAACTCTAACAACCGACGAAGAAATACCTTGTTTTGATATGATGACCCCCTAGACTTCAGGTTGACCTGGTCCTACATGGACACTTATGTTACTTTCCCAACAATTCAGTCTTAATGAACTGCTTGAAATTGATCAATAAGTTAAAATTTCTGACAGTTTTTGAGAACTCTAACAACCGACGAAGAAATACCTTGTTTTGATATGATGACCCCCTAGACTTCAGGTTGACCTGGTCCTACATGGACACTTATGTTACTTTCCCAACAATTCAGTCCTACCGAACTGCTTGAATTTGATCAATAAGTTGAAATTTCTGACAGTTTTTGAGAACTCTAACAACCGACGAAGAAATACCTTGTTTTGATATGATGACCCCCTAGACTTCAGGTTGACCTGGTCCTGCATGGACATTTATGTTACTTTCCCAACAATTCAGTCTTAACGAACTGCTTGAAATTGATCAATAAGTTAAAATTTCTGACAGTTTTTGAGAACTCTAACAACCGACGAAGAAATACCTAGTTTTGATATGATTACCCCCTAGACTTCAGGTTGACCTGGTCCTACATGGACACTTATGTTACTTTCCCAACAATTCAGTCTTAACGAACTGCTTGAAATTGATCAATAAGTTAAAATTTCTGACAGTTTTTGAGAACTCTAACAACCGACGAAGAAATACCTTGTTTTGATATGATTACCCCCTAGACTTCAGGTTGACCTGGTCCTACATGGACACTTATGTTACTTTCCCAACAATTCAGTCTTAACGAACTGCTTGAAATTGATCAATAAGTTAAAATTTCTGACAGTTTTTGAGAACTCTAACAACCGACGAAGAAATACCTTGTTTTGATATGATGACCCCCTAGACTTCAGGTTGACCTGGTCCTGCATGGACATTTATGTTACTTTCCCAACAATTCAGTCTTAACGAACTGCTTGAAATTGATCAATAAGTTAAAATTTCTGACAGTTTTTGAGAACTCTAACAACCGACGAAGAAATACCTTGTTTTGATATGATGACCCCCTAGACTTCAGGTTGACCTGGTCCTGCATGGACATTTATGTTACTTTCCCAACAATTCAGTCTTAATGAACTGCTTGAAATTGATCAATAAGTTAAAATTTCTGACAGTTTTTGAGAACTCTAACAACCGACGAAGAAATACCTTGTTTTGATATGATGACCCCCTAGACTTCAGGTTGACCTGGTCCTGCATGGACATTTATGTTACTTTCCCAACAATTCAGTCTTAACGAACTGCTTGAAATTGATCAATAAGTTAAAATTTCTGACAGTTTTTGAGAACTCTAACAACCGACGAAGAAATACCTAGTTTTGATATGATTACCCCCTAGACTTCAGGTTGACCTGGTCCTACATGGAATCTTATGTTACTTTCCCAACAATTCAGTCTTAACGAACTGCTTGAAATTGATCAATAAGTTAAAATTTCTGACAGTTTTTGAGAACTCTAACAACCGACGAAGAAATACCTAGTTTTGATATGATTACCCCCTAGACTTCAGGTTGACCTGGTCCTACATGGACACTTATGTTACTTTCCCAACAATTCAGTCTTAACGAACTGCTTGAAATTGATCAATAAGTTAAAATTTCTGACAGTTTTTGAGAACTCTAACAACCGACGAAGAAATACCTTGTTTTGATATGATGACCCCCTAGACTTCAGGTTGACCTGGTCCTACATGGACACTTATGTTACTTTCCCAACAATTCAGTCCTACCGAACTGCTTGAATTTGATCAATAAGTTGAAATTTCTGACAGTTTTTGAGAACTCTAACAACCGACGAAGAAATACCTTGTTTTGATATGATGACCCCCTAGACTTCAGGTTGACCTGGTCCTACATGGACACTTATGTTACTTTCCCAACAATTCAGTCTTAATGAACTGCTTGAAATTGATCAATAAGTTAAAATTTCTGACAGTTTTTGAGAACTCTAACAACCGACGAAGAAATACCTTGTTTTGATATGATGACCCCCTAGACTTCAGGTTGACCTGGTCCTACATGGACACTTATGTTACTTTCCCAACAATTCAGTCCTACCGAACTGCTTGAATTTGATCAATAAGTTGAAATTTCTGACAGTTTTTGAGAACTCTAACAACCGACGAAGAAATACCTTGTTTTGATATGATGACCCCCTAGACTTCAGGTTGACCTGGTCCTGCATGGACATTTATGTTACTTTCCCAACAATTCAGTCTTAACGAACTGCTTGAAATTGATCAATAAGTTAAAATTTCTGACAGTTTTTGAGAACTCTAACAACCGACGAAGAAATACCTAGTTTTGATATGATTACCCCCTAGACTTCAGGTTGACCTGGTCCTACATGGACACTTATGTTACTTTCCCAACAATTCAGTCTTAACGAACTGCTTGAAATTGATCAATAAGTTAAAATTTCTGACAGTTTTTGAGAACTCTAACAACCGACGAAGAAATACCTTGTTTTGATATGATTACCCCCTAGACTTCAGGTTGACCTGGTCCTACATGGACACTTATGTTACTTTCCCAACAATTCAGTCCTACCGAACTGCTTGAATTTGATCAATAAGTTGAAATTTCTGACAGTTTTTGAGAACTCTAACAACCGACGAAGAAATACCTTGTTTTGATATGATGACCCCCTAGACTTCAGGTTGACCTGGTCCTGCATGGACATTTATGTTACTTTCCCAACAATTCAGTCTTAATGAACTGCTTGAAATTGATCAATAAGTTAAAATTTCTGACAGTTTTTGAGAACTCTAACAACCGACGAAGAAATACCTTGTTTTGATATGATGACCCCCTAGACTTCAGGTTGACCTGGTCCTACATGGACACTTATGTTACTTTCCCAACAATTCAGTCCTACCGAACTGCTTGAATTTGATCAATAAGTTGAAATTTCTGACAGTTTTTGAGAACTCTAACAACCGACGAAGAAATACCTAGTTTTGATATGATTACCCCCTAGACTTCAGGTTGACCTGGTCCTGCATGGACATTTATGTTACTTTCCCAACAATTCAGTCTTAACGAACTGCTTGAAATTGATCAATAAGTTAAAATTTCTGACAGTTTTTGAGAACTCTAACAACCGACGAAGAAATACCTTGTTTTGATATGATGACCCCCTAGACTTCAGGTTGACCTGGTCCTGCATGGACATTTATGTTACTTTCCCAACAATTCAGTCTTAATGAACTGCTTGAAATTGATCAATAAGTTAAAATTTCTGACAGTTTTTGAGAACTCTAACAACCGACGAAGAAATACCTTGTTTTGATATGATGACCCCCTAGACTTCAGGTTGACCTGGTCCTACATGGACACTTATGTTACTTTCCCAACAATTCAGTCCTACCGAACTGCTTGAATTTGATCAATAAGTTGAAATTTCTGACAGTTTTTGAGAACTCTAACAACCGACGAAGAAATACCTAGTTTTGATATGATTACCCCCTAGACTTCAGGTTGACCTGGTCCTGCATGGACATTTATGTTACTTTCCCAACAATTCAGTCTTAACGAACTGCTTGAAATTGATCAATAAGTTAAAATTTCTGACAGTTTTTGAGAACTCTAACAACCGACGAAGAAATACCTTGTTTTGATATGATGACCCCCTAGACTTCAGGTTGACCTGGTCCTGCATGGACATTTATGTTACTTTCCCAACAATTCAGTCTTAATGAACTGCTTGAAATTGATCAATAAGTTAAAATTTCTGACAGTTTTTGAGAACTCTAACAACCGACGAAGAAATACCTTGTTTTGATATGATGACCCCCTAGACTTCAGGTTGACCTGGTCCTGCATGGACATTTATGTTACTTTCCCAACAATTCAGTCTTAACGAACTGCTTGAAATTGATCAATAAGTTAAAATTTCTGACAGTTTTTGAGAACTCTAACAACCGACGAAGAAATACCTAGTTTTGATATGATTACCCCCTAGACTTCAGGTTGACCTGGTCCTACATGGACACTTATGTTACTTTCCCAACAATTCAGTCTTAACGAACTGCTTGAAATTGATCAATAAGTTAAAATTTCTGACAGTTTTTGAGAACTCTAACAACCGACGAAGAAATACCTTGTTTTGATATGATGACCCCCTAGACTTCAGGTTGACCTGGTCCTACATGGACACTTATGTTACTTTCCCAACAATTCAGTCCTACCGAACTGCTTGAATTTGATCAATAAGTTGAAATTTCTGACAGTTTTTGAGAACTCTAACAACCGACGAAGAAATACCTTGTTTTGATATGATGACCCCCTAGACTTCAGGTTGACCTGGTCCTGCATGGACATTTATGTTACTTTCCCAACAATTCAGTCTTAATGAACTGCTTGAAATTGATCAATAAGTTAAAATTTCTGACAGTTTTTGAGAACTCTAACAACCGACGAAGAAATACCTTGTTTTGATATGATGACCCCCTAGACTTCAGGTTGACCTGGTCCTACATGGACACTTATGTTACTTTCCCAACAATTCAGTCCTACCGAACTGCTTGAATTTGATCAATAAGTTGAAATTTCTGACAGTTTTTGAGAACTCTAACAACCGACGAAGAAATACCTTGTTTTGATATGATGACCCCCTAGACTTCAGGTTGACCTGGTCCTGCATGGACATTTATGTTACTTTCCCAACAATTCAGTCTTAACGAACTGCTTGAAATTGATCAATAAGTTAAAATTTCTGACAGTTTTTGAGAACTCTAACAACCGACGAAGAAATACCTAGTTTTGATATGATTACCCCCTAGACTTCAGGTTGACCTGGTCCTACATGGACACTTATGTTACTTTCCCAACAATTCAGTCTTAACGAACTGCTTGAAATTGATCAATAAGTTAAAATTTCTGACAGTTTTTGAGAACTCTAACAACCGACGAAGAAATACCTTGTTTTGATATGATGACCCCCTAGACTTCAGGTTGACCTGGTCCTACATGGACACTTATGTTACTTTCCCAACAATTCAGTCCTACCGAACTGCTTGAATTTGATCAATAAGTTGAAATTTCTGACAGTTTTTGAGAACTCTAACAACCGACGAAGAAATACCTTGTTTTGATATGATGACCCCCTAGACTTCAGGTTGACCTGGTCCTGCATGGACATTTATGTTACTTTCCCAACAATTCAGTCTTAATGAACTGCTTGAAATTGATCAATAAGTTAAAATTTCTGACAGTTTTTGAGAACTCTAACAACCGACGAAGAAATACCTTGTTTTGATATGATGACCCCCTAGACTTCAGGTTGACCTGGTCCTACATGGACACTTATGTTACTTTCCCAACAATTCAGTCCTACCGAACTGCTTGAATTTGATCAATAAGTTGAAATTTCTGACAGTTTTTGAGAACTCTAACAACCGACGAAGAAATACCTTGTTTTGATATGATGACCCCCTAGACTTCAGGTTGACCTGGTCCTGCATGGACATTTATGTTACTTTCCCAGCAATTCAGTCTTAACGAACTGCTTGAAATTGATCAATAAGTTAAAATTTCTGACAGTTTTTGAGAACTCTAACAACCGACGAAGAAATACCTTGTTTTGATATGATGACCCCCTAGACTTCAGGTTGTCCTGGTCCTGCATGGACATTTATGTTACTTTCCCAACAATTCAGTCTTAATGAACTGCTTGAAATTGATCAATAAGTTAAAATTTCTGACAGTTTTTGAGAACTCTAACAACCGACGAAGAAATACCTTGTTTTGATATGATGACCCCCTAGACTTCAGGTTGACCTGGTCCTGCATGGACATTTATGTTACTTTCCCAACAATTCAGTCTTAACGAACTGCTTGAAATTGATCAATAAGTTAAAATTTCTGACAGTTTTTGAGAACTCTAACAACCGACGAAGAAATACCTAGTTTTGATATGATTACCCCCTAGACTTCAGGTTGACCTGGTCCTACATGGACACTTATGTTACTTTCCCAACAATTCAGTCTTAACGAACTGCTTGAAATTGATCAATAAGTTAAAATTTCTGACAGTTTTTGAGAACTCTAACAACCGACGAAGAAATACCTTGTTTTGATATGATGACCCCCTAGACTTCAGGTTGACCTGGTCCTACATGGACACTTATGTTACTTTCCCAACAATTCAGTCCTACCGAACTGCTTGAATTTGATCAATAAGTTGAAATTTCTGACAGTTTTTGAGAACTCTAACAACCGACGAAGAAATACCTTGTTTTGATATGATGACCCCCTAGACTTCAGGTTGACCTGGTCCTACATGGACACTTATGTTACTTTCCCAACAATTCAGTCCTACCGAACTGCTTGAATTTGATCAATAAGTTGAAATTTCTGACAGTTTTTGAGAACTCTAACAACCGACGAAGAAATACCTTGTTTTGATATGATGACCCCCTAGACTTCAGGTTGACCTGGTCCTACATGGACACTTATGTTACTTTCTCAACAATTCAGTCTTAATGAACTGCTTGAAATTGATCAATAAGTTAAAATTTCTGACAGTTTTTGAGAACTCTAACAACCGACGAAGAAATACCTTGTTTTGATATGATGACCCCCTAGACTTCAGGTTGACCTGGTCCTGCATGGACATTTATGTTACTTTCCCAACAATTCAGTCTTAACGAACTGCTTGAAATTGATCAATAAGTTAAAATTTCTGACAGTTTTTGAGAACTCTAACAACCGACGAAGAAATACCTTGTTTTGATATGATGACCCCCTAGACTTCAGGTTGACCTGGTCCTGCATGGACATTTATGTTACTTTCCCAACAATTCAGTCTTAATGAACTGCTTGAAATTGATCAATAAGTTAAAATTTCTGACAGTTTTTGAGAACTCTAACAACCGACGAAGAAATACCTTGTTTTGATATGATGACCCCCTAGACTTCAGGTTGACCTGGTCCTGCATGGACATTTATGTTACTTTCCCAACAATTCAGTCTTAATGAACTGCTTGAAATTGATCAATAAGTTAAAATTTCTGACAGTTTTTGAGAACTCTAACAACCGACGAAGAAATACCTTGTTTTGATATGATGACCCCCTAGACTTCAGGTTGACCTGGTCCTACATGGACACTTATGTTACTTTCCCAACAATTCAGTCCTACCGAACTGCTTGAATTTGATCAATAAGTTAAAATTTCTGACAGTTTTTGAGAACTCTAACAACCGACGAAGAAATACCTAGTTTTGATATGATTACCCCCTAGACTTCAGGTTGACCTGGTCCTACATGGACACTTATGTTACTTTCCCAACAATTCAGTCTTAACGAACTGCTTGAAATTGATCAATAAGTTAAAATTTCTGACAGTTTTTGAGAACTCTAACAACCGACGAAGAAATACCTTGTTTTGATATGATGACCCCCTAGACTTCAGGTTGACCTGGTCCTACATGGACACTTATGTTACTTTCCCAACAATTCAGTCCTACCGAACTGCTTGAATTTGATCAATAAGTTGAAATTTCTGACAGTTTTTGAGAACTCTAACAACCGACGAAGAAATACCTTGTTTTGATATGATGACCCCCTAGACTTCAGGTTGACCTGGTCCTGCATGGACATTTATGTTACTTTCCCAACAATTCAGTCTTAATGAACTGCTTGAAATTGATCAATAAGTTAAAATTTCTGACAGTTTTTGAGAACTCTAACAACCGACGAAGAAATACCTTGTTTTGATATGATGACCCCCTAGACTTCAGGTTGACCTGGTCCTACATGGACACTTATGTTACTTTCCCAACAATTCAGTCCTACCGAACTGCTTGAATTTGATCAATAAGTTGAAATTTCTGACAGTTTTTGAGAACTCTAACAACCGACGAAGAAATACCTTGTTTTGATATGATGACCCCCTAGACTTCAGGTTGACCTGGTCCTGCATGGACATTTATGTTACTTTCCCAGCAATTCAGTCTTAACGAACTGCTTGAAATTGATCAATAAGTTAAAATTTCTGACAGTTTTTGAGAACTCTAACAACCGACGAAGAAATACCTTGTTTTGATATGATGACCCCCTAGACTTCAGGTTGTCCTGGTCCTGCATGGACATTTATGTTACTTTCCCAACAATTCAGTCTTAATGAACTGCTTGAAATTGATCAATAAGTTAAAATTTCTGACAGTTTTTGAGAACTCTAACAACCGACGAAGAAATACCTTGTTTTGATATGATGACCCCCTAGACTTCAGGTTGACCTGGTCCTGCATGGACATTTATGTTACTTTCCCAACAATTCAGTCTTAACGAACTGCTTGAAATTGATCAATAAGTTAAAATTTCTGACAGTTTTTGAGAACTCTAACAACCGACGAAGAAATACCTAGTTTTGATATGATTACCCCCTAGACTTCAGGTTGACCTGGTCCTACATGGACACTTATGTTACTTTCCCAACAATTCAGTCTTAACGAACTGCTTGAAATTGATCAATAAGTTAAAATTTCTGACAGTTTTTGAGAACTCTAACAACCGACGAAGAAATACCTTGTTTTGATATGATGACCCCCTAGACTTCAGGTTGACCTGGTCCTACATGGACACTTATGTTACTTTCCCAACAATTCAGTCCTACCGAACTGCTTGAATTTGATCAATAAGTTGAAATTTCTGACAGTTTTTGAGAACTCTAACAACCGACGAAGAAATACCTTGTTTTGATATGATGACCCCCTAGACTTCAGGTTGACCTGGTCCTACATGGACACTTATGTTACTTTCCCAACAATTCAGTCCTACCGAACTGCTTGAATTTGATCAATAAGTTGAAATTTCTGACAGTTTTTGAGAACTCTAACAACCGACGAAGAAATACCTTGTTTTGATATGATGACCCCCTAGACTTCAGGTTGACCTGGTCCTACATGGACACTTATGTTACTTTCTCAACAATTCAGTCTTAATGAACTGCTTGAAATTGATCAATAAGTTAAAATTTCTGACAGTTTTTGAGAACTCTAACAACCGACGAAGAAATACCTTGTTTTGATATGATGACCCCCTAGACTTCAGGTTGACCTGGTCCTGCATGGACATTTATGTTACTTTCCCAACAATTCAGTCTTAACGAACTGCTTGAAATTGATCAATAAGTTAAAATTTCTGACAGTTTTTGAGAACTCTAACAACCGACGAAGAAATACCTTGTTTTGATATGATGACCCCCTAGACTTCAGGTTGACCTGGTCCTGCATGGACATTTATGTTACTTTCCCAACAATTCAGTCTTAATGAACTGCTTGAAATTGATCAATAAGTTAAAATTTCTGACAGTTTTTGAGAACTCTAACAACCGACGAAGAAATACCTTGTTTTGATATGATGACCCCCTAGACTTCAGGTTGACCTGGTCCTGCATGGACATTTATGTTACTTTCCCAACAATTCAGTCTTAATGAACTGCTTGAAATTGATCAATAAGTTAAAATTTCTGACAGTTTTTGAGAACTCTAACAACCGACGAAGAAATACCTTGTTTTGATATGATGACCCCCTAGACTTCAGGTTGACCTGGTCCTACATGGACACTTATGTTACTTTCCCAACAATTCAGTCCTACCGAACTGCTTGAATTTGATCAATAAGTTGAAATTTCTGACAGTTTTTGAGAACTCTAACAACCGACGAAGAAATACCTTGTTTTGATATGATGACCCCCTAGACTTCAGGTTGACCTGGTCCTGCATGGACATTTATGTTACTTTCCCAGCAATTCAGTCTTAACGAACTGCTTGAAATTGATCAATAAGTTAAAATTTCTGACAGTTTTTGAGAACTCTAACAACCGACGAAGAAATACCTTGTTTTGATATGATGACCCCCTAGACTTCAGGTTGTCCTGGTCCTGCATGGACATTTATGTTACTTTCCCAACAATTCAGTCTTAATGAACTGCTTGAAATTGATCAATAAGTTAAAATTTCTGACAGTTTTTGAGAACTCTAACAACCGACGAAGAAATACCTTGTTTTGATATGATGACCCCCTAGACTTCAGGTTGACCTGGTCCTGCATGGACATTTATGTTACTTTCCCAACAATTCAGTCTTAACGAACTGCTTGAAATTGATCAATAAGTTAAAATTTCTGACAGTTTTTGAGAACTCTAACAACCGACGAAGAAATACCTAGTTTTGATATGATTACCCCCTAGACTTCAGGTTGACCTGGTCCTACATGGACACTTATGTTACTTTCCCAACAATTCAGTCTTAACGAACTGCTTGAAATTGATCAATAAGTTAAAATTTCTGACAGTTTTTGAGAACTCTAACAACCGACGAAGAAATACCTTGTTTTGATATGATGACCCCCTAGACTTCAGGTTGACCTGGTCCTACATGGACACTTATGTTACTTTCCCAACAATTCAGTCCTACCGAACTGCTTGAATTTGATCAATAAGTTGAAATTTCTGACAGTTTTTGAGAACTCTAACAACCGACGAAGAAATACCTTGTTTTGATATGATGACCCCCTAGACTTCAGGTTGACCTGGTCCTACATGGACACTTATGTTACTTTCTCAACAATTCAGTCTTAATGAACTGCTTGAAATTGATCAATAAGTTAAAATTTCTGACAGTGTTTGAGAACTCTAACAACCGACGAAGAAATACCTTGTTTTGATATGATGACCCCCTAGACTTCAGGTTGACCTGGTCCTGCATGGACATTTATGTTACTTTCCCAACAATTCAGTCTTAACGAACTGCTTGAAATTGATCAATAAGTTAAAATTTCTGACAGTTTTTGAGAACTCTAACAACCGACGAAGAAATACCTTGTTTTGATATGATGACCCCCTAGACTTCAGGTTGACCTGGTCCTGCATGGACATTTATGTTACTTTCCCAACAATTCAGTCTTAATGAACTGCTTGAAATTGATCAATAAGTTAAAATTTCTGACAGTTTTTGAGAACTCTAACAACCGACGAAGAAATACCTTGTTTTGATATGATGACCCCCTAGACTTCAGGTTGACCTGGTCCTGCATGGACATTTATGTTACTTTCCCAACAATTCAGTCTTAATGAACTGCTTGAAATTGATCAATAAGTTAAAATTTCTGACAGTTTTTGAGAACTCTAACAACCGACGAAGAAATACCTTGTTTTGATATGATGACCCCCTAGACTTCAGGTTGACCTGGTCCTGCATGGACATTTATGTTACTTTCCCAACAATTCAGTCTTAACGAACTGCTTGAAATTGATCAATAAGTTAAAATTTCTGACAGTTTTTGAGAACTCTAACAACCGACGAAGAAATACCTAGTTTTGATATGATTACCCCCTAGACTTCAGGTTGACCTGGTCCTACATGGACATTTATGTTACTTTCCCAACAATTCAGTCTTAACGAACTGCTTGAAATTGATCAATAAGTTAAAATTTCTGACAGTTTTTGAGAACTCTAACAACCGACGAAGAAATACCTAGTTTTGATATGATTACCCCCTAGACTTCAGGTTGACCTGGTCCTACATGGACACTTATGTTACTTTCCCAACAATTCAGTCTTAACGAACTGCTTGAAATTGATCAATAAGTTAAAATTTCTGACAGTTTTTGAGAACTCTAACAACCGACGAAGAAATACCTAGTTTTGATATGATTACCCCCTAGACTTCAGGTTGACCTGGTCCTACATGGACACTTATGTTACTTTCCCAACAATTCAGTCTTAACGAACTGCTTGAAATTGATCAATAAGTTAAAATTTCTGACAGTTTTTGAGAACTCTAACAACCGACGAAGAAATACCTTGTTTTGATATGATGACCCCCTAGACTTCAGGTTGACCTGGTCCTGCATGGACATTTATGTTACTTTCCCAACAATTCAGTCTTAATGAACTGCTTGAAATTGATCAATAAGTTAAAATTTCTGACAGTTTTTGAGAACTCTAACAACCGACGAAGAAATACCTTGTTTTGATATGATGACCCCCTAGACTTCAGGTTGACCTGGTCCTGCATGGACATTTATGTTACTTTCCCAACAATTCAGTCTTAATGAACTGCTTGAAATTGATCAATAAGTTAAAATTTCTGACAGTTTTTGAGAACTCTAACAACCGACGAAGAAATACCTTGTTTTGATATGATGACCCCCTAGACTTCAGGTTGACCTGGTCCTGCATGGACATTTATGTTACTTTCCCAACAATTCAGTCTTAATGAACTGCTTGAAATTGATCAATAAGTTAAAATTTCTGACAGTTTTTGAGAACTCTAACAACCGACGAAGAAATACCTTGTTTTGATATGATGACCCCCTAGACTTCAGGTTGACCTGGTCCTGCATGGACATTTATGTTACTTTCCCAACAATTCAGTCTTAATGAACTGCTTGAAATTGATCAATAAGTTAAAATTTCTGACAGTTTTTGAGAACTCTAACAACCGACGAAGAAATACCTTGTTTTGATATGATGACCCCCTAGACTTCAGGTTGACCTGGTCCTGCATGGACATTTATGTTACTTTCCCAACAATTCAGTCTTAACGAACTGCTTGAAATTGATCAATAAGTTAAAATTTCTGACAGTTTTTGAGAACTCTAACAACCGACGAAGAAATACCTAGTTTTGATATGATTACCCCCTAGACTTCAGGTTGACCTGGTCCTACATGGACACTTATGTTACTTTCCCAACAATTCAGTCTTAACGAACTGCTTGAAATTGATCAATAAGTTAAAATTTCTGACAGTTTTTGAGAACTCTAACAACCGACGAAAAAATACCTTGTTTTGATATGATGACCCCCTAGACTTCAGGTTGACCTGGTCCTACATGGACACTTATGTTACTTTCTCAACAATTGAGTCTTAACGAACTGCTTGAAATTGATCAATAAGTTAAAATTTCTGACAGTTTTTGAGAACTCTAACAACCGACGAAGAAATACCTAGTTTTGATATGATGACCCCCTAGACTTCAGGTTGACCTGGTCCTGCATGGACATTTATGTTACTTTCCCAACAATTCAGTCTTAATGAACTGCTTGAAATTGATCAATAAGTTAAAATTTCTGACAGTTTTTGAGAACTCTAACAACCGACGAAGAAATACCTTGTTTTGATATGATGACCCCCTAGACTTCAGGTTGACCTGGTCCTGCATGGACATTTATGTTACTTTCCCAACAATTCAGTCTTAATGAACTGCTTGAAATTGATCAATAAGTTAAAATTTCTGACAGTTTTTGAGAACTCTAACAACCGACGAAGAAATACCTTGTTTTGATATGATGACCCCCTAGACTTCAGGTTGACCTGGTCCTGCATGGACATTTATGTTACTTTCCCAACAATTCAGTCTTAACGAACTGCTTGAAATTGATCAATAAGTTAAAATTTCTGACAGTTTTTGAGAACTCTAACAACCGACGAAGAAATACCTAGTTTTGATATGATTACCCCCTAGACTTCAGGTTGACCTGGTCCTACATGGACACTTATGTTACTTTCCCAACAATTCAGTCTTAACGAACTGCTTGAAATTGATCAATAAGTTAAAATTTCTGACAGTTTTTGAGAACTCTAACAACCGACGAAAAAATACCTTGTTTTGATATGATGACCCCCTAGACTTCAGGTTGACCTGGTCCTACATGGACACTTATGTTACTTTCTCAACAATTGAGTCTTAACGAACTGCTTGAAATTGATCAATAAGTTAAAATTTCTGACAGTTTTTGAGAACTCTAACAACCGACGAAGAAATACCTTGTTTTGATATGATGACCCCCTAGACTTCAGGTTGACCTGGTCCTGCATGGACATTTATGTTACTTTCCCAACAATTCAGTCTTAATGAACTGCTTGAAATTGATCAATAAGTTAAAATTTCTGACAGTTTTTGAGAACTCTAACAACCGACGAAGAAATACCTTGTTTTGATATGATGACCCCCTAGACTTCAGGTTGACCTGGTCCTGCATGGACATTTATGTTACTTTCCCAACAATTCAGTCTTAATGAACTGCTTGAAATTGATCAATAAGTTAAAATTTCTGACAGTTTTTGAGAACTCTAACAACCGACGAAGAAATACCTTGTTTTGATATGATGACCCCCTAGACTTCAGGTTGACCTGGTCCTGCATGGACATTTATGTTACTTTCCCAACAATTCAGTCTTAATGAACTGCTTGAAATTGATCAATAAGTTAAAATTTCTGACAGTTTTTGAGAACTCTAACAACCGACGAAGAAATACCTTGTTTTGATATGATGATCCCCTAGACTTCAGGTTGACCTGGTCCTGCATGGACATTTATGTTACTTTCCCAACAATTCAGTCTTAACGAACTGCTTGAAATTGATCAATAAGTTAAAATTTCTGACAGTTTTTGAGAACTCTAACAACCGACGAAGAAATACCTAGTTTTGATATGATTACCCCCTAGACTTCAGGTTGACCTGGTCCTACATGGACACTTATGTTACTTTCCCAACAATTCAGTCTTAACGAACTGCTTGAAATTGATCAATAAGTTAAAATTTCTGACAGTTTTTGAGAACTCTAACAACCGACGAAGAAATACCTTGTTTTGATATGATGACCCCCTAGACTTCAGGTTGACCTGGTCCTGCATGGACATTTATGTTACTTTCCCAACAATTCAGTCTTAACGAACTGCTTGAAATTGATCAATAAGTTAAAATTTCTGACAGTTTTTGAGAACTCTAACAACCGACGAAGAAATACCTTGTTTTGATATGATGACCCCCTAGACTTCAGGTTGACCTGGTCCTGCATGGACATTTATGTTACTTTCCCGACAATTCAGTCTTAATGAACTGCTTGAAATTGATCAATAAGTTAAAATTTCTGACAGTTTTTGAGAACTCTAACAACCGACGAAGAAATACCTTGTTTTGATATGATGACCCCCTAGACTTCAGGTTGACCTGGTCCTGCATGGACATTTATGTTACTTTCCCAACAATTCAGTCTTAATGAACTGCTTGAAATTGATCAATAAGTTAAAATTTCTGACAGTTTTTGAGAACTCTAACAACCGACGAAGAAATACCTTGTTTTGATATGATGACCCCCTAGACTTCAGGTTGACCTGGTCCTGCATGGACATTTATGTTACTTTCCCAACAATTCAGTCTTAACGAACTGCTTGCAATTGATCAATAAGTTAAAATTTCTGACAGTTTTTGAGAACTCTAACAACCGACGAAGAAATACCTTGTTTTGATATGATGACCCCCTAGACTTCAGGTTGACCTGGTCCTGCATGGACATTTATGTTACTTTCCCAACAATTCAGTCTTAATGAACTGCTTGAAATTGATCAATAAGTTAAAATTTCTGACAGTTTTTGAGAACTCTAACAACCGACGAAGAAATACCTTGTTTTGATATGATGACCCCCTAGACTTCAGGTTGACCTGGTCCTGCATGGACATTTATGTTACTTTCCCAACAATTCAGTCTTAACGAACTGCTTGCAATTGATCAATAAGTTAAAATTTCTGACAGTTTTTGAGAACTCTAACAACCGACGAAGAAATACCTAGTTTTGATATGATTACCCCCTAGACTTCAGGTTGACCTGGTCCTACATGGACACTTATGTTACTTTCCCAACAATTCAGTCTTAACGAACTGCTTGAAATTGATCAATAAGTTAAAATTTCTGACAGTTTTTGAGAACTCTAACAACCGACGAAGAAATACCTAGTTTTGATATGATTACCCCCTAGACTTCAGGTTGACCTGGTCCTACATGGACACTTATGTTACTTTCCCAACAATTCAGTCTTAACGAACTGCTTGAAATTGATCAATAAGTTAAAATTTCTGACAGTTTTTGAGAACTCTAACAACCGACGAAGAAATACCTTGTTTTGATATGATGACCCCCTAGACTTCAGGTTGACCTGGTCCTACATGGACACTTATGTTACTTTCCCAACAATTCAGTCCTACCGAACTGCTTGAATTTGATCAATAAGTTGAAATTTCTGACAGTTTTTGAGAACTCAAACAACCGACGAAGAAATACCTTGTTTTGATATGATGACCCCCTAGACTTCAGGTTGACCTGGTCCTACATGGACACTTATGTTACTTTCTCAACAATTCAGTCTTAATGAACTGCTTGAAATTGATCAATAAGTTAAAATTTCTGACAGTTTTTGAGAACTCTAACAACCGACGAAGAAATACCTTGTTTTGATATGATGACCCCCTAGACTTCAGGTTGACCTGGTCCTGCATGGACATTTATGTTACTTTCCCAACAATTCAGTCTTAATGAACTGCTTGAAATTGATCAATAAGTTAAAATTTCTGACAGTTTTTGAGAACTCTAACAACCGACGAAGAAATACCTTGTTTTGATATGATGACCCCTAGACTTCAGGTTGACCTGGTCCTGCATGGACATTTATGTTACTTTCCCAACAATTCAGTCTTAACGAACTGCTTGAAATTGATCAATAAGTTAAAATTTCTGACAGTTTTTGAGAACTCTAACAACCGACGAAGAAATACCTAGTTTTGATATGATTACCCCCTAGACTTCAGGTTGACCTGGTCCTACATGGACACTTATGTTACTTTCCCAACAATTCAGTCTTAACGAACTGCTTGAAATTGATCAATAAGTTAAAATTTCTGACAGTTTTTGAGAACTCTAACAACCGACGAAGAAATACCTTGTTTTGATATGATGACCCCCTAGACTTCAGGTTGACCTGGTCCTATATGGACACTTATGTTACTTTCTCAACAATTGAGTCTTAACGAACTGCTTGAAATTGATCAATAAGTTAAAATTTCTGACAGTTTTTGAGAACTCTAACAACCGACGAAGAAATACCTTGTTTTGATATGATGACCCCCTAGACTTCAGGTTGACCTGGTCCTACATGGACACTTATGTTACTTTCCCAACAATTCAGTCTTAATGAACTGCTTGAAATTGATCAATAAGTTAAAATTTCTGACAGTTTTTGAGAACTCTAACAACCGACGAAGAAATACCTTGTTTTGATATGATGACCCCCTAGACTTCAGGTTGACCTGGTCCTACATGGACACTTATGTTACTTTCCCAACAATTCAGTCCTACCGAACTGCTTGAATTTGATCACTAAGTTGAAATTTCTGACAGTTTTTGAGAACTCTAACAACCGACGAAGAAATACCTTGTTTTGATATGATGACCCCCTAGACTACAGGTTGACCTGGTCCTGCATGGACATTTATGTTACTTTCCCAACAATTCAGTCTTAATGAACTGCTTGAAATTGATCAATAAGTTAAAATTTCTGACAGTTTTTGAGAACTCTAACAACCGACGAAGAAATACCTAGTTTTGATATGATTACCCCCTAGACTTCAGGTTGACCTGGTCCTACATGGACACTTATGTTACTTTCCCAACAATTCAGTCTTAACGAACTGCTTGAAATTGATCAATAAGTTAAAATTTCTGACAGTTTTTGAGAACTCTAACAACCGACGAAGAAATACCTTGTTTTGATATGATGACCCCCTAGACTACAGGTTGACCTGGTCCTGCATGGACATTTATGTTACTTTCCCAACAATTCAGTCTTAATGAACTGCTTGAAATTGATCAATAAGTTAAAATTTCTGACAGTTTTTGAGAACTCTAACAACCGACGAAGAAATACCTAGTTTTGATATGATTACCCCCTAGACTTCAGGTTGACCTGGTCCTACATGGACACTTATGTTACTTTCCCAACAATTCAGTCTTAACGAACTGCTTGAAATTGATCAATAAGTTAAAATTTCTGACAGTTTTTGAGAACTCTAACAACCGACGAAGAAATACCTTGTTTTGATATGATGACCCCCTAGACTTCAGGTTGACCTGGTCCTGCATGGACATTTATGTTACTTTCCCAACAATTCAGTCTTAATGAACTGCTTGAAATTGATCAATAAGTTAAAATTTCTGACAGTTTTTGAGAACTCTAACAACCGACGAAGAAATACCTTGTTTTGATATGATGACCCCCTAGACTTCAGGTTGACCTGGTCCTGCATGGACATTTATGTTACTTTCCCAACAATTCAGTCTTAATGAACTGCTTGAAATTGATCAATAAGTTAAAATTTCTGACAGTTTTTGAGAACTCTAACAACCGACGAAGAAATACCTTGTTTTGATATGATGACCCCCTAGACTTCAGGTTGACCTGGTCCTGCATGGACATTTATGTTACTTTCCCAACAATTCAGTCTTAATGAACTGCTTGAAATTGATCAATAAGTTAAAATTTCTGACAGTTTTTGAGAACTCTAACAACCGACGAAGAAATACCTAGTTTTGATATGATTACCCCCTAGACTTCAGGTTGACCTGGTCCTACATGGACATTTATGTTACTTTCCCAACAATTCAGTCTTAACGAACTGCTTGAAATTGATCAATAAGTTAAAATTTCTGACAGTTTTTGAGAACTCTAACAACCGACGAAGAAATACCTAGTTTTGATATGATTACCCCCTAGACTTCAGGTTGACCTGGTCCTACATGGACATTTATGTTACTTTCCCAACAATTCAGTCTTAACGAACTGCTTGAAATTGATCAATAAGTTAAAATTTCTGACAGTTTTTGAGAACTCTAACAACCGACGAAGAAATACCTAGTTTTGATATGATGACCCCCTAGACTTCAGGTTGACCTGGTCCTGCATGGACACTTATGTTACTTTCCCAACAATTCAGTCCTACCGAACTGCTTGAATTTGATCACTAAGTTGAAATTTCTGACAGTTTTTGAGAACTCTAACAACCGACGAAGAAATACCTTGTTTTGATATGATGACCCCCTAGACTACAGGTTGACCTGGTCCTACATGGACATTTATGTTACTTTCCCAACAATTCAGTCTTAACGAACTGCTTGAAATTGATCAATAAGTTAAAATTTCTGACAGTTTTTGAGAACTCTAACAACCGACGAAGAAATACCTTGTTTTGATATGATGACCCCCTAGACTTCAGGTTGACCTGGTCCTACATGGACACTTATGTTACTTTCCCAACAATTCAGTCCTACCGAACTGCTTGAATTTGATCACTAAGTTGAAATTTCTGACAGTTTTTGAGAACTCTAACAACCGACGAAGAAATACCTTGTTTTGATATGATGACCCCCTAGACTACAGGTTGACCTGGTCCTGCATGGACATTTATGTTACTTTCCCAACAATTCAGTCTTAATGAACTGCTTGAAATTGATCAATAAGTTAAAATTTCTGACAGTTTTTGAGAACTCTAACAACCGACGAAGAAATAACTTGTTTTGATATGATGACCCCCTAGACTTCAGGTTGACCTGGTCCTGCATGGACATTTATGTTACTTTCCCAACAATTCAGTCTTAACGAACTGCTTGAAATTGATCAATAAGTTAAAATTTCTGACAGTTTTTGAGAACTCTAACAACCGACGAAGAAATACCTTGTTTTGATATGATGACCCCCTAGACTTCAGGTTGACCTGGTCCTGCATGGACATTTATGTTACTTTCCCAACAATTCAGTCTTAATGAACTGCTTGAAATTGATCAATAAGTTAAAATTTCTGACAGTTTTTGAGAACTCTAACAACCGACGAAGAAATACCTAGTTTTGATATGATTACCCCCTAGACTTCAGGTTGACCTGGTCCTACATGGACACTTATGTTACTTTCCCAACAATTCAGTCTTAACGAACTGCTTGAAATTGATCAATAAGTTAAAATTTCTGACAGTTTTTGAGAACTCTAACAACCGACGAAGAAATACCTAGTTTTGATATGATTACCCCCTAGACTTCAGGTTGACCTGGTCCGACATGGACATTTATGTTACTTTCCCAACAATTCAGTCTTAACGAACTGCTTGAAATTGATCAATAAGTTAAAATTTCTGACAGTTTTTGAGAACTCTAACAACCGACGAAGAAATACCTTGTTTTGATATGATTACCCCCTAGACTTCAGGTTGACCTGGTCCTACATGGACATTTATGTTACTTTCCCAACAATTCAGTCTTAACGAACTGCTTGAAATTGATCAATAAGTTAAAATTTCTGACAGTTTTTGAGAACTCTAACAACCGACGAAGAAATACCTAGTTTTGATATGATTACCCCCTAGACTTCAGGTTGACCTGGTCCTACATGGACACTTATGTTACTTTCCCAACAATTCAGTCTTAACGAACTGCTTGAAATTGATCAATAAGTTAAAATTTCTGACAGTTTTTGAGAACTCTAACAACCGACGAAGAAATACCTAGTTTTGATATGATTACCCCCTAGACTTCAGGTTGACCTGGTCCTACATGGACATTTATGTTACTTTCCCAACAATTCAGTCTTAACGAACTGCTTGAAATTGATCAATAAGTTAAAATTTCTGACAGTTTTTGAGAACTCTAACAACCGACGAAGAAATAACTTGTTTTGATATGATGACCCCCTAGACTTCAGGTTGACCTGGTCCTGCATGGACACTTATGTTACTTTCCCAACAATTCAGTCCTACCGAACTGCTTGAATTTGATCACTAAGTTGAAATTTCTGACAGTTTTTGAGAACTCTAACAACCGACGAAGAAATACCTTGTTTTGATATGATGACCCCCTAGACTACAGGTTGACCTGGTCCTACATGGACATTTATGTTACTTTCCCAACAATTCAGTCTTAACGAACTGCTTGAAATTGATCAATAAGTTAAAATTTCTGACAGTTTTTGAGAACTCTAACAACCGACGAAGAAATACCTTGTTTTGATATGATGACCCCCTAGACTTCAGGTTGACCTGGTCCTACATGGACACTTATGTTACTTTCCCAACAATTCAGTCCTACCGAACTGCTTGAATTTGATCACTAAGTTGAAATTTCTGACAGTTTTTGAGAACTCTAACAACCGACGAAGAAATACCTTGTTTTGATATGATGACCCCCTAGACTTCAGGTTGACCTGGTCCTACATGGACATTTATGTTACTTTCCCAACAATTCAGTCTTAACGAACTGCTTGAAATTGATCAATAAGTTAAAATTTCTGACAGTTTTTGAGAACTCTAACAACCGACGAAGAAATAACTTGTTTTGATATGATGACCCCCTAGACTTCAGGTTGACCTGGTCCTGCATGGACACTTATGTTACTTTCCCAACAATTCAGTCCTACCGAACTGCTTGAATTTGATCACTAAGTTGAAATTTCTGACAGTTTTTGAGAACTCTAACAACCGACGAAGAAATACCTTGTTTTGATATGATGACCCCCTAGACTACAGGTTGACCTGGTCCTGCATGGACATTTATGTTACTTTCCCAACAATTCAGTCTTAATGAACTGCTTGAAATTGATCAATAAGTTAAAATTTCTGACAGTTTTTGAGAACTCTAACAACCGACGAAGAAATAACTTGTTTTGATATGATGACCCCCTAGACTTCAGGTTGACCTGGTCCTGCATGGACATTTATGTTACTTTCCCAACAATTCAGTCTTAACGAACTGCTTGAAATTGATCAATAAGTTAAAATTTCTGACAGTTTTTGAGAACTCTAACAACCGACGAAGAAATACCTTGTTTTGATATGATGACCCCCTAGACTTCAGGTTGACCTGGTCCTGCATGGACATTTATGTTACTTTCCCAACAATTCAGTCTTAATGAACTGCTTGAAATTGATCAATAAGTTAAAATTTCTGACAGTTTTTGAGAACTCTAACAACCGACGAAGAAATAACTTGTTTTGATATGATGACCCCCTAGACTTCAGGTTGACCTGGTCCTGCATGGACATTTATGTTACTTTCCCAACAATTCAGTCTTAACGAACTGCTTGAAATTGATCAATAAGTTAAAATTTCTGACAGTTTTTGAGAACTCTAACAACCGACGAAGAAATACCTAGTTTTGATATGATTACCCCCTAGACTTCAGGTTGACCTGGTCCTACATGGACACTTATGTTACTTTCCCAACAATTCAGTCTTAACGAACTGCTTGAAATTGATCAATAAGTTAAAATTTCTGACAGTTTTTGAGAACTCTAACAACCGACGAAGAAATACCTAGTTTTGATATGATTACCCCCTAGACTTCAGGTTGACCTGGTCCTACATGGACATTTATGTTACTTTCCCAACAATTCAGTCTTAACGAACTGCTTGAAATTGATCAATAAGTTAAAATTTCTGACAGTTTTTGAGAACTCTAACAACCGACGAAGAAATACCTTGTTTTGATATGATGACCCCCTAGACTTCAGGTTGACCTGGTCCTGCATGGACACTTATGTTACTTTCCCAACAATTCAGTCTTAACGAACTGCTTGAAATTGATCAATAAGTTAAAATTTCTGACAGTTTTTGAGAACTCTAACAACCGACGAAGAAATACCTAGTTTTGATATGATTACCCCCTAGACTTCAGGTTGACCTGGTCCTACATGGACATTTATGTTACTTTCCCAACAATTCAGTCTTAACGAACTGCTTGAAATTGATCAATAAGTTAAAATTTCTGACAGTTTTTGAGAACTCTAACAACCGACGAAGAAATACCTTGTTTTGATATGATGACCCCCTAGACTACAGGTTGACCTGGTCCTGCATGGACATTTATGTTACTTTCCCAACAATTCAGTCTTAATGAACTGCTTGAAATTGATCAATAAGTTAAAATTTCTGACAGTTTTTGAGAACTCTAACAACCGACGAAGAAATACCTAGTTTTGATATGATTACCCCCTAGACTTCAGGTTGACCTGGTCCTGCATGGACATTTATGTTACTTTCCCAACAATTCAGTCTTAATGAACTGCTTGAAATTGATCAATAAGTTAAAATTTCTGACAGTTTTTGAGAACTCTAACAACCGTCGAAGAAATACCTTGTTTTGATATGATGACCCCCTAGACTTCAGGTTGACCTGGTCCTGCATGGACATTTATGTTACTTTCCCAACAATTCAGTCTTAATGAACTGCTTGAAATTGATCAATAAGTTAAAATTTCTGACAGTTTTTGAGAACTCTAACAACCGACGAAGAAATAACTTGTTTTGATATGATGACCCCCTAGACTTCAGGTTGACCTGGTCCTGCATGGACATTTATGTTACTTTCCCAACAATTCAGTCTTAACGAACTGCTTGAAATTGATCAATAAGTTAAAATTTCTGACAGTTTTTGAGAACTCTAACAACCGACGAAGAAATACCTAGTTTTGATATGATTACCCCCTAGACTTCAGGTTGACCTGGTCCTACATGGACACTTATGTTACTTTCCCAACAATTCAGTCTTAACGAACTGCTTGAAATTGATCAATAAGTTAAAATTTCTGACAGTTTTTGAGAACTCTAACAACCGACGAAGAAATACCTAGTTTTGATATGATTACCCCCTAGACTTCAGGTTGACCTGGTCCTACATGGACATTTATGTTACTTTCCCAACAATTCAGTCTTAACGAACTGCTTGAAATTGATCAATAAGTTAAAATTTCTGACAGTTTTTGAGAACTCTAACAACCGACGAAGAAATACCTTGTTTTGATATGATGACCCCCTAGACTTCAGGTTGACCTGGTCCTACATGGACACTTATGTTACTTTCCCAACAATTCAGTCCTACCGAACTGCTTGAATTTGATCACTAAGTTGAAATTTCTGACAGTTTTTGAGAACTCTAACAACCGACGAAGAAATACCTTGTTTTGATATGATGACCCCCTAGACTACAGGTTGACCTGGTCCTGCATGGACATTTATGTTACTTTCCCAACAATTCAGTCTTAATGAACTGCTTGAAATTGATCAATAAGTTAAAATTTCTGACAGTTTTTGAGAACTCTAACAACCGACGAAGAAATACCTAGTTTTGATATGATTACCCCCTAGACTTCAGGTTGACCTGGTCCTGCATGGACATTTATGTTACTTTCCCAACAATTCAGTCTTAACGAACTGCTTGAAATTGATCAATAAGTTAAAATTTCTGACAGTTTTTGAGAACTCTAACAACCGACGAAGAAATACCTAGTTTTGATATGATTACCCCCTAGACTTCAGGTTGACCTGGTCCTACATGGACACTTATGTTACTTTCCCAACAATTCAGTCTTAACGAACTGCTTGAAATTGATCAATAAGTTAAAATTTCTGACAGTTTTTGAGAACTCTAACAACCGACGAAGAAATACCTAGTTTTGATATGATTACCCCCTAGACTTCAGGTTGACCTGGTCCTACATGGACATTTATGTTACTTTCCCAACAATTCAGTCTTAACGAACTGCTTGAAATTGATCAATAAGTTAAAATTTCTGACAGTTTTTGAGAACTCTAACAACCGACGAAGAAATACCTTGTTTTGATATGATGACCCCCTAGACTTCAGGTTGACCTGGTCCTACATGGACACTTATGTTACTTTCCCAACAATTCAGTCCTACCGAACTGCTTGAATTTGATCACTAAGTTGAAATTTCTGACAGTTTTTGAGAACTCTAACAACCGACGAAGAAATACCTTGTTTTGATATGATGACCCCCTAGACTACAGGTTGACCTGGTCCTGCATGGACATTTATGTTACTTTCCCAACAATTCAGTCTTAATGAACTGCTTGAAATTGATCAATAAGTTAAAATTTCTGACAGTTTTTGAGAACTCTAACAACCGACGAAGAAATACCTAGTTTTGATATGATTACCCCCTAGACTTCAGGTTGACCTGGTCCTACATGGACACTTATGTTACTTTCCCAACAATTCAGTCTTAACGAACTGCTTGAAATTGATCAATAAGTTAAAATTTCTGACAGTTTTTGAGAACTCTAACAACCGACGAAGAAATACCTTGTTTTGATATGATGACCCCCTAGACTTCAGGTTGACCTGGTCCTGCATGGACATTTATGTTACTTTCCCAACAATTCAGTCTTAATGAACTGCTTGAAATTGATCAATAAGTTAAAATTTCTGACAGTTTTTGAGAACTCTAACAACCGACGAAGAAATACCTTGTTTTGATATGATGACCCCCTAGACTTCAGGTTGACCTGGTCCTGCATGGACATTTATGTTACTTTCCCAACAATTCAGTCTTAATGAACTGCTTGAAATTGATCAATAAGTTAAAATTTCTGACAGTTTTTGAGAACTCTAACAACCGACGAAGAAATACCTTGTTTTGATATGATGACCCCCTAGACTTCAGGTTGACCTGGTCCTGCATGGACATTTATGTTACTTTCCCAACAATTCAGTCTTAATGAACTGCTTGAATTTGATCAATAAGTTAAAATTTCTGACAGTTTTTGAGAACTCTAACAACCGACGAAGAAATACCTTGTTTTGATATGATTACCCCCTAGACTTCAGGTTGACCTGGTCCTACATGGACATTTATGTTACTTTCCCAACAATTCAGTCTTAACGAACTGCTTGAAATTGATCAATAAGTTAAAATTTCTGACAGTTTTTGAGAACTCTAACAACCGACGAAGAAATACCTTGTTTTGATATGATGACCCCCTAGACTTCAGGTTGACCTGGTCCTACATGGACACTTATGTTACTTTCCCAACAATTCAGTCCTACCGAACTGCTTGAATTTGATCACTAAGTTGAAATTTCTGACAGTTTTTGAGAACTCTAACAACCGACGAAGAAATACCTTGTTTTGATATGATGACCCCCTAGACTACAGGTTGACCTGGTCCTGCATGGACATTTATGTTACTTTCCCAACAATTCAGTCTTAATGAACTGCTTGAAATTGATCAATAAGTTAAAATTTCTGACAGTTTTTGAGAACTCTAACAACCGACGAAGAAATACCTAGTTTTGATATGATTACCCCCTAGACTTCAGGTTGACCTGGTCCTACATGGACACTTATGTTACTTTCCCAACAATTCAGTCTTAACGAACTGCTTGAAATTGATCAATAAGTTAAAATTTCTGACAGTTTTTGAGAACTCTAACAACCGACGAAGAAATACCTTGTTTTGATATGATGACCCCCTAGACTTCAGGTTGACCTGGTCCTGCATGGACATTTATGTTACTTTCCCAACAATTCAGTCTTAATGAACTGCTTGAAATTGATCAATAAGTTAAAATTTCTGACAGTTTTTGAGAACTCTAACAACCGACGAAGAAATACCTTGTTTTGATATGATGACCCCCTAGACTTCAGGTTGACCTGGTCCTGCATGGACATTTATGTTACTTTCCCAACAATTCAGTCTTAATGAACTGCTTGAAATTGATCAATAAGTTAAAATTTCTGACAGTTTTTGAGAACTCTAACAACCGACGAAGAAATACCTTGTTTTGATATGATGACCCCCTAGACTTCAGGTTGACCTGGTCCTGCATGGACATTTATGTTACTTTCCCAACAATTCAGTCTTAATGAACTGCTTGAAATTGATCAATAAGTTAAAATTTCTGACAGTTTTTGAGAACTCTAACAACCGACGAAGAAATACCTTGTTTTGATATGATGACCCCCTAGACTTCAGGTTGACCTGGTCCTGCATGGACATTTATGTTACTTTCCCAACAATTCAGTCTTAATGAACTGCTTGAAATTGATCAATAAGTTAAAATTTCTGACAGTTTTTGAGAACTCTAACAACCGACGAAGAAATACCTTGTTTTGATATGATGACCCCCTAGACTTCAGGTTGACCTGGTCCTGCATGGACATTTATGTTACTTTCCCAACAATTCAGTCTTAATGAACTGCTTGAAATTGATCAATAAGTTAAAATTTCTGACAGTTTTTGAGAACTCTAACAACCGACGAAGAAATACCTTGTTTTGATATGATGACCCCCTAGACTTCAGGTTGACCTGGTCCTGCATGGACATTTATGTTACTTTCCCAACAATTCAGTCTTAATGAACTGCTTGAAATTGATCAATAAGTTAAAATTTCTGACAGTTTTTGAGAACTCTAACAACCGACGAAGAAATACCTTGTTTTGATATGATGACCCCCTAGACTTCAGGTTGACCTGGTCCTGCATGGACATTTATGTTACTTTCCCAACAATTCAGTCTTAATGAACTGCTTGAAATTGATCAATAAGTTAAAATTTCTGACAGTTTTTGAGAACTCTAACAACCGACGAAGAAATACCTTGTTTTGATATGATGACCCCCTAGACTTCAGGTTGACCTGGTCCTGCATGGACATTTATGTTACTTTCCCAACAATTCAGTCTTAATGAACTGCTTGAAATTGATCAATAAGTTAAAATTTCTGACAGTTTTTGAGAACTCTAACAACCGACGAAGAAATACCTTGTTTTGATATGATGACCCCCTAGACTTCAGGTTGACCTGGTCCTGCATGGACATTTATGTTACTTTCCCAACAATTCAGTCTTAATGAACTGCTTGAAATTGATCAATAAGTTAAAATTTCTGACAGTTTTTGAGAACTCTAACAACCGACGAAGAAATACCTTGTTTTGATATGATGACCCCCTAGACTTCAGGTTGACCTGGTCCTGCATGGACATTTATGTTACTTTCCCAACAATTCAGTCTTAATGAACTGCTTGAAATTGATCAATAAGTTAAAATTTCTGACAGTTTTTGAGAACTCTAACAACCGACGAAGAAATACCTTGTTTTGATATGATGACCCCCTAGACTTCAGGTTGACCTGGTCCTGCATGGACATTTATGTTACTTTCCCAACAATTCAGTCTTAATGAACTGCTTGAAATTGATCAATAAGTTAAAATTTCTGACAGTTTTTGAGAACTCTAACAACCGACGAAGAAATACCTTGTTTTGATATGATGACCCCCTAGACTTCAGGTTGACCTGGTCCTGCATGGACATTTATGTTACTTTCCCAACAATTCAGTCTTAATGAACTGCTTGAAATTGATCAATAAGTTAAAATTTCTGACAGTTTTTGAGAACTCTAACAACCGACGAAGAAATACCTTGTTTTGATATGATGACCCCCTAGACTTCAGGTTGACCTGGTCCTGCATGGACATTTATGTTACTTTCCCAACAATTCAGTCTTAATGAACTGCTTGAAATTGATCAATAAGTTAAAATTTCTGACAGTTTTTGAGAACTCTAACAACCGACGAAGAAATACCTTGTTTTGATATGATGACCCCCTAGACTTCAGGTTGACCTGGTCCTGCATGGACATTTATGTTACTTTCCCAACAATTCAGTCTTAATGAACTGCTTGAAATTGATCAATAAGTTAAAATTTCTGACAGTTTTGAGAACTCTAACAACCGACGAAGAAATACCTTGTTTTGATATGATGACCCCCCTAGACTTCAGGTTGACCTGGTCCTGCATGGACATTTATGTTACTTTCCCAACAATTCAGTCTTAATGAACTGCTTGAAATTGATCAATAAGTTAAAATTTCTGACAGTTTTTGAGAACTCTAACAACCGACGAAGAAATACCTTGTTTTGATATGATGACCCCCTAGACTTCAGGTTGACCTGGTCCTGCATGGACATTTATGTTACTTTCCCAACAATTCAGTCTTAATGAACTGCTTGAAATTGATCAATAAGTTAAAATTTCTGACAGTTTTTGAGAACTCTAACAACCGACGAAGAAATACCTTGTTTTGATATGATGACCCCCTAGACTTCAGGTTGACCTGGTCCTGCATGGACATTTATGTTACTTTCCCAACAATTCAGTCTTAATGAACTGCTTGAAATTGATCAATAAGTTAAAATTTCTGACAGTTTTTGAGAACTCTAACAACCGACGAAGAAATACCTTGTTTTGATATGATGACCCCCTAGACTTCAGGTTGACCTGGTCCTGCATGGACATTTATGTTACTTTCCCAACAATTCAGTCTTAATGAACTGCTTGAAATTGATCAATAAGTTAAAATTTCTGACAGTTTTTGAGAACTCTAACAACCGACGAAGAAATACCTTGTTTTGATATGATGACCCCCTAGACTTCAGGTTGACCTGGTCCTGCATGGACATTTATGTTACTTTCCCAACAATTCAGTCTTAATGAACTGCTTGAAATTGATCAATAAGTTAAAATTTCTGACAGTTTTTGAGAACTCTAACAACCGACGAAGAAATACCTTGTTTTGATATGATGACCCCCTAGACTTCAGGTTGACCTGGTCCTGCATGGACATTTATGTTACTTTCCCAACAATTCAGTCTTAATGAACTGCTTGAAATTGATCAATAAGTTAAAATTTCTGACAGTTTTTGAGAACTCTAACAACCGACGAAGAAATACCTTGTTTTGATATGATGACCCCCTAGACTTCAGGTTGACCTGGTCCTGCATGGACATTTATGTTACTTTCCCAACAATTCAGTCTTAATGAACTGCTTGAAATTGATCAATAAGTTAAAATTTCTGACAGTTTTTGAGAACTCTAACAACCGACGAAGAAATACCTTGTTTTGATATGATGACCCCCTAGACTTCAGGTTGACCTGGTCCTGCATGGACATTTATGTTACTTTCCCAACAATTCAGTCTTAATGAACTGCTTGAAATTGATCAATAAGTTAAAATTTCTGACAGTTTTTGAGAACTCTAACAACCGACGAAGAAATACCTTGTTTTGATATGATGACCCCCTAGACTTCAGGTTGACCTGGTCCTGCATGGACATTTATGTTACTTTCCCAACAATTCAGTCTTAATGAACTGCTTGAAATTGATCAATAAGTTAAAATTTCTGACAGTTTTTGAGAACTCTAACAACCGACGAAGAAATACCTTGTTTTGATATGATGACCCCCTAGACTTCAGGTTGACCTGGTCCTGCATGGACATTTATGTTACTTTCCCAACAATTCAGTCTTAATGAACTGCTTGAAATTGATCAATAAGTTAAAATTTCTGACAGTTTTTGAGAACTCTAACAACCGACGAAGAAATACCTTGTTTTGATATGATGACCCCCTAGACTTCAGGTTGACCTGGTCCTGCATGGACATTTATGTTACTTTCCCAACAATTCAGTCTTAATGAACTGCTTGAAATTGATCAATAAGTTAAAATTTCTGACAGTTTTTGAGAACTCTAACAACCGACGAAGAAATACCTTGTTTTGATATGATGACCCCCTAGACTTCAGGTTGACCTGGTCCTGCATGGACATTTATGTTACTTTCCCAACAATTCAGTCTTAATGAACTGCTTGAAATTGATCAATAAGTTAAAATTTCTGACAGTTTTTGAGAACTCTAACAACCGACGAAGAAATACCTTGTTTTGATATGATGACCCCCTAGACTTCAGGTTGACCTGGTCCTGCATGGACATTTATGTTACTTTCCCAACAATTCAGTCTTAATGAACTGCTTGAAATTGATCAATAAGTTAAATTTCTGACAGTTTTTGAGAACTCTAACAACCGACGAAGAAATACCTTGTTTTGATATGATGACCCCCTAGACTTCAGGTTGACCTGGTCCTGCATGGACATTTATGTTACTTTCCCAACAATTCAGTCTTAATGAACTGCTTGAAATTGATCAATAAGTTAAAATTTCTGACAGTTTTTGAGAACTCTAACAACCGACGAAGAAATACCTTGTTTTGATATGATGACCCCCTAGACTTCAGGTTGACCTGGTCCTGCATGGACATTTATGTTACTTTCCCAACAATTCAGTCTTAATGAACTGCTTGAAATTGATCAATAAGTTAAAATTTCTGACAGTTTTTGAGAACTCTAACAACCGACGAAGAAATACCTTGTTTTGATATGATGACCCCCTAGACTTCAGGTTGACCTGGTCCTGCATGGACATTTATGTTACTTTCCCAACAATTCAGTCTTAATGAACTGCTTGAAATTGATCAATAAGTTAAAATTTCTGACAGTTTTTGAGAACTCTAACAACCGACGAAGAAATATCCTTGTTTTGATATGATGACTCCCCTAGAGCTTCAGGTTGACCTGGTCTGCATGGACATTTATGTTACTTTCCCAACAATTCAGTCTTAATGAACTGCTTGAAATTGATCAATAAGTTAAAATTTCTGACAGTTTTTGAGAACTCTAACAACCGACGAAGAAATACCTTGTTTTGATATGATGACCCCCTAGACTTCAGGTGACCTGGTCCTGCATGGACATTTATGTTACTTCCCAACAATTCAGTCTTAATGAACTGCTTGAAATTGATCAATAAGTTAAAATTCTTACAGTTTTTGAGAACTCTAACAACCGACGAAGAAATATCTTGTTTTGATATGATGAC